>JAFIRS010001463.1:0-354415 GCA_018342105.1 Gonioctena quinquepunctata | reverse complement strand
AGGCCGATATTGGGGGGAAGACAGACGCCAAAATTTTTCCCAGGAACAGAAGAGAGGAAGTGCTGCGGAAATCCATGAGGGAGCGCGGGAGGAATTGGGGTGAAAGACCCGAAAAAAGGAGGCAACGGTTTTACGGGACCACTTGTCAAGCTGACGCCCAGCTGGTGCAGAAAGTCCCTGTTGCGCTGCTAAAGGACCCTAATAGCCCCGGACCCGAGGGTCAGTACAACGTAGGCAGCCTTTTCGAGAGAATCGCCATTGACCCCCGGCCCGTTTTCCCATCCGACCACGGGAAAAATACACCCGGGCAATGGACTATTTCCCCAGTAAGTGGGGGGAAGTATCCCCCGCCCAACCGGGAAGCCACCGCCCCGGACGTTTTGGGAAAAGGATTTTCGTTTCGGTATTCCAATGGGCTGCCTCACGGAAAATTTTTGAACAACCTGTTCCAAAAAATTTGCTTTTCTGAACATCCGAAGAAAGAACCACCCCCTACATCCGCAGTCCGATGGAATGGGGAACGGATGAACAGGACGAAAACCCGCCCTTGCCCAAAGGTTGTCTCTGACCATCAGAAGACTGGGACCAGTATCTCATTTGTTCCGATGGCCTATCGATCCGCAGACAGAATCAACCGGTCAAACCCCCTGCTAGAAATTATAATGGGCCGAGAACTGCGACGCCTTGGACCTGAAGTTTGGGATACCGCCAGACAAACATGCGGGAGAGGACTACGTCAGCAAATTCCCGGCAGAGAATGGACGAATCCACGAACGAGTCCGGTTGAACATCCAGAGTAAAGGATAAAATGAAGAAGACCTATGACATCGGCGACGCTGGAGGGTGTAATGTTGATGACCTGGTTTGGCTGTACAACCCCAAACGCGCGGGACTATCCCAAAGTTGCGGAACCAAGGCCCGTATAAAATCGGAAAAGGATAAACGACCTGTTAAATCCATAAGCCCCCCCGAGGGAAACCAAGGGTCGTCCATTTCAACGGGTTTGGGCCCCTTATGGAAACCATGACCAAGTTTGCCCCCCCACCGGAGGATGATATGACGTTCGAGAACATGTCCGTATTCAAACGGGCAGAAAGTTCTACATGGGTTACAGAGAGGAGTCAGAGACCTTTGAGGTGCCTGCTGATACGCCAGCGCACTGTGGCAGAAGATCTTCGAATGTCCAGGGCATCGCCGTAGTGTTCCCCAAGAAATTTGGTCAACCCCAAACACTGCGGGAGCAGAATCCAAAGTTGGTGGGTGCCAGGAAGAAAGGCCAGAGAAACATCTAACCATTACCAAGGGGATTCCAAGATAAACCGTCCTATGAAGATGTCTGGAAGAGTCTCACCAAACTAAGAGATCCCATGGTGGACCAGAATCTAGTGGATCTAGAATTCCAAAATTGTCCTGTGGTATTGATGGGTTGGACTGAGGTCATAAGAAGGGGCTGGAGGCGATATTCAGATCCAGCGGCGTCAAGATTTTGGTTTGCTGTAACCCTTCCACGACCGACCCGAAGACCGGGAGGTTACTTCCATCAAACTTTACGGTGCAGATATGGGGAGTCATGCAGATATCGTCACACTCGGATGAAATTTCGGGACGAAATGTCTTTAAGAAGGGGGCAATGTAACGAACCTAGGCCGGACCTGTCGCCTCGCGCGTTGCCGTCGACAGCGATGAGGTCATCCCCGGAGATGTTCGAGAACAGTCCAGTCGCTCTGCCGCGGAGAGCAACGGTCGATATTGGAAACGATTGGAACATGCTGGTCGCCAACTGCCGGAATTCGAAAGATCGGGAATTCTTTGACGGAGATAAATAGGTAGCCCTCAAGATGGCACGGACAGTCTGAACGAGCCCATACGATCGAGCTATACAGTGGCGTAATATAAATTAAGTTGTAGATTTAGGTGTGAAATAAATTATTAAAACCAAATTAAGTTTATTTACGTTACAATACATAAAAAAATCGGCATTTTAAAATAAAAATCGACTTATTTTAGAATTTTTGTCAAAAGTACATGGCTTGCGAAATATCGAATTTGTTCCATAATTTTGACGCGCACTGTATAATCATAAACAAAAATTCAACTAAAAAATTAAACCTTCCACTTATTTTTTCCAACTTTACTTATGATCCATTTTGCTCGACCTGGGCGGGCAGGATTAATTTATTTGGTAAGACAAAATGATACGAGGAATAATCACATATAATCAAAACAATCGCCACAAAAATAAGTTCCTCGACCCATGTAAGAGGAACATGCTTCGTGAGTCCATTCTTGGCATGAACTGCATTGGATCCAGTCTTCTATTGAAGGCGACATATATATTTTCTTACATATAACACAAAATTAATCACGTTCATGTTTTCATAGACTTTTATTCAGATAGAGCTTTTTGCTCAATCTTGGATGGCCCGAGCGTGGTGTCAAGCTCAAAATCCACTTTCTTTTTAGCAGAGGTTGCATCACCTTCTTTTTCTACTCCAACTTCATGGGAGTGCTAATCGCAACTTGTGTCTTGCGCCCTCCATTATTCCTATGCTTGATTTCTTTCGGGATAGTTTTTATGTTTCGAAGAATGTCCACAAACTCGATACATCGGCCAATGCAGAGCCCTCTGTATTTTCCAATTTATTTTCAGAGACTGTTCAAATCGCGATGGTTTCGCAAAAGTATGCTCGTTTTCTTCCGATAGCTCTCTGGGTTTGTATGGGGCACATCGTTGTGCAAAATATTTTCCAACAATAGACTGAATGTGTCTGGTGCTTCGGTGTTCTTGATGGTGCGTAATTTTATTAAATCGATAAATACCACTGGCACGAAAGCTGCTGATCGTATCGGATGGTGTTGCTCCTTTCAAATGTACCTTTGTAAAAAGTTGGGCCTCATCATATTGATCAAATGATTCGACTTGGATGGGTCTTTTGAAACGTATTGACTTCGATCTCAAAGACCTTTGTAATAGGTTCATTGACAGCCGCATCTAGTGGCTGAGGCCGGCAAGAGATGTGTGGTGGAGTGAAAAGAAATATCACGTTATTTTTCGAGCGAGATCCATAGCAATGTAACTTTTGTGGCTTTCGTGATTGTCTAGATTCAATTATCTTCGGTCGGACGAACATTTTATAGTATAGCCTTTCAGCAGTGATCCATCCGCTATCTAAAATCAATCCTTCTGGAGGAGAACCATCCAACAGTTTTCGATAAAATTTCTTCCTTCTGAAGATGGAAAATGACGGCATGAATACCCACGTGACACCAGGTGACCGTAGTTAGGACTCATCTTTCATTATTAAAGTCTATACCAATTTGATCCTTTCCGTATGTTGATAAATTTTTGATGGTTTGTTAGAACTCATTGTCACTCTTGTTTCATCCATATCAAATATAATATCTGGCCGAATATTATTTCACGTTACTGTCTCCTCTAATTATAAATGAAATCGCTCTACTACTTGTTTGTTGAAGCTCTTCACTCTACCAAGTGATGTTGGTTCAAGTTTCCTCAAACTCAAATTGGGATGTCTCAGCTCAAAGTTAGGAAACCAACCTTTGCCAGCAACGTTTCCAGGAAAGAAAACTTCTTTACCTATCTTTTTGCGAATTCTCCAACAAACTGCAGAGATTCGGTTCGTCTGAGGCCATACAAAATTGAGTCCATTCGGTGTACATATTCCAATAAATCGTTTTCTTTACCCATTCAATATTGAATACGAATATTCTGTGAGGAAAGCCCGAAATGTCTCTGATATTTCAGTTCTAATGCCATCAATACCTGTTGCTTGCTTTGAAGAATTTGACAAAAATCGACAGTTTCGAATTCCGTTTTAGTGGCGTTGATTAGAAACGTCTTCAATAAAGAGTCAGGAAATCGTTTTCCAATTTTTTAGATTCAACTTTTTGGAATTCATTTACTGGTAATTCATTTCTGGTCTGTTTCTAATAAGTGCCTTATGGTCAGTTAAAGTTCTTTTTCCATATCAGTTTCGCCACTTCGCAAAAAAGAACGCAATCTATAAAACATTGAATGCGGTATTAAATTGCAAAATCATGACACCTCATTAAAATTACCAGATTTCTGTTGGAGAATAGATGATGACAATGATATTTTCCCATAATCAGATTTCTGAATGAGTCATTTGATTGATAATGCAAATCTCGAGAGTGTAAATGAGTATCGTATTACTAAGAAATATCAGATAACTTCTTCATTTTAATATTATAATCACCATTCGTCTATGAATAATATCAGCGTGAATAACGGAAATGTGCCCTGTCCTGTGTCTTCGATAGTTCAGTTGGCAGAGCATGAGACTAGCAATCTAGAGGTCACGGGTTCGATTCCAGCTCAAAGGTGGTTTTTTCTGGAATTCGAAAATTTGTTTGCAATGCTACAATTTCCTTCCTATTTCTATATATATATATATATATATATATATATATATATATATATATATATATATATATATATATATATATAATATATATATATTCACAGACATTAAAAATTTCACTCTTCTAATTACATTTGGCAAAAAATCTCCTTTTCAGTGGCCGGAGATCAGCTCCTGAACATCGACTGAAGCCGGCAAATTCGGCGGCTTCGAGAGAAAATTTGTCAAAAATCATAGATATATTTCCGTTGCACGAAAATTATAAAAATTTGTATACCCTCGTAAGTAATATAACTGTGTGTTCAATTGTAACAATTTTAATGACTAGATATACATTTATGAAGCTTATTTGAAAAATAAAAATATAAAAAGTTGTTTCTGTTATTATTCCATTAACTTAAAATTAATATGAGACACCATGTACTGGGTCATTGACTTGTGTATTTTTTCTCATAAAAATTATAGTTACCCAGATTAAGAATAAGTTGATACTTTTGGGGAATCCTGTAATGTGCAATTATCCGATAACCGAACACTAGTGCATGATTATCACGTAATCACATTCTAATTGGTTCAATTAACAATTAAAACATGTCAGCTTATTGTTGGAATGTCAGTTTTGACACTGCGGTCTGATTTTCACCGAAAATCAAGTGAACATCGCTTTCCACTCTAGCACTATGATAGAAATAATAGTCGCAGGTAATGACGAATAGCCGACTATTATTTTCGACATAATTCTATCAAGAGTACCTTGTATTTTGAGACAATTTGATGAGACCATATGAACATTAATAATCTGAATAACGCCCGAGAGCTTTAGCTCAAGGGAGTTATTCTTCGATTATTAATGTTCATATGGTTGAATTGAATTGTCACTACGTCTTCAATACATTTCTGTCGACGAAAATCTATTTCACGCTTCCACGATCATCAGGAAGACCGGAAGAAATGAGAAACACAGTTTCAAAAAGCAATCTCACTTTGCAAATATGGAAAAAGTTAGAATCATTTCTTTTGAAGAGACACTTTGAAATTCGTGTTTTTTGACATGACAACCTGTCATGGGGTATGATAGGTTGATTTGTTGAAAATATGAACAGGATGTTCATAAAATAAGATGTGGAATCATCTGCGACAGAAAACAACTACTTCCCCGGCTGAAGCCACGCTGGACATTGAACTATATCTAATAGATATTCTGAAAAGCCCCTCACTCAAAAGAAAAAATCTGAAATTGAAAATTTGCATTTTCATTCAGATAGTTATTTGATTTTCTATTCCAGTCTTAATTGAGAACTCATAAAGATGAATGAGGCAAAGAAGAATGTTTTCCAAAAGAGAGTACTCACCAGAAATAATTCGTAACATTGACGCAAGAGAGGCATCGCATTCACAGGTCTTCAGTACATTTTTGTCGACGAAAATCTATTTCACGCTTCCACGATCATCAGGAAGACCGGAAGAAATGTAAAACACATTTTCAAAGAGCAATCTCACTTTGCAAAGATGGAAAAAGTTAGAATCATTTCTTTTGGAGATACACTTTGAAATTCGTGTTTTTTGACATCAAAACCTGTCGTTGGGTATGATAGATTGATTTGTTGAAGATATGAACAGGATGTTCATTCAATCAGATGTGGAATCATCTGCGACTGAAAGATAAACTTTACTCACTATCTTCCATCGTCAAGATAACCTCTTGTGGGGTATTCATGTTGAAAAGGGGAACATTCTCAATTGAATATTGAATAGAAAGATTTTTCTGTGAATTGAAAAATCTACGATAAAAATTAAGTTATTTTTTGTGAATGTCTAACAGAAAACAACTACTTCCCCGGCTGAAGCCACGCTGGACATTGAACTACATCTAATAGATATTCTGAAAAGCCCCTCACTCAAAAGAAAAAATCTAAAATTGAAAATTTGAATTTTCATTTAGATAGTTAATTGATTTTCTATTCCAGTCTTAATTGAGAACTCATGAAGATGAATGAGGCGAAGAAGAATGTTTTCCAAAAGAGAGTACTCACCAGAAATAATTCGTAACATTGACGCAAGAGAGGCATCGCATTCACTAGGTCTTCAGTACATTTTTGTCGACGAAAATCTATTTCACGCTTTCACGATCATCAGGAAGACCGGAAGAAATGGAAAACACATTTTCAAAAAGCAATCTCACTTTGCAAAGATGGAAAAAGTTAGAATCATTTCTTTTGGAGAGACACTTTGAAATTCGTGTTTTTTGACATTAAAATCTGTCATTGGGTATGATAGATTGATTTGTTGAAAATATGAACAGGATGTTCATAAAATCAGATGTGGAATCATCTGCGACTGAAAGATAAACTTTACTCACTATCTTCCATCGTCGAAATAACCTCTTGTGGGGTATTCATGTTGAAAAGGGAAACATTCCTAATTGAATATTGAATAAAAATATTTTTGTATGAATTGTAAAATGAAATGATTTTTTATGAACATCTAACAGAAAACAACTTCTTTCCCGGCCAAAGTCACGCTGGACATTGAACTAGATCTGATAGATATTGTGAAAGGAACCTAACTCAAAAGAAAAATCTGAATGTGAAAATTTGCATTTTCATTCAGATTGCTATTTTTTTTTTTCCAGTCCTAATTGAGAATGTTTCCCTTTCATATGGTTCGATGCAATCTACAGGTTATTTGCTATGAGAATAATTCATGTGATTGTAATTTGTATTGAATGAAATTAAAGTTGACAACCGCTTGTCTATTCTTGCAGATTTATGGGCATATAGATTACCTAATGGTGTTTTAGCAACAATATACACTCAGATATGTTGTAAATATCAGCGAATTACTAGCTTCATTTTCAATAGTGGTCATTTTTCAATAAACCCATAAAACGTGTACGTGTAGCCCGTGAATAATTCATCAGGAATTTGATCAATATTTCTAGTTTCATTCGATGACGTGTCCTACCGTTCTGTTGCACCAGTACATTGGCTTGTTAGTGCAGTCCATTTTACGTCATTTATTTGTTCACCTCATTTCCAAGGACAAAATAAACTTGCTCAAGGTAGGACATATGATATTTGCAAATGTCCTGCAGACATCGCAAAAAATTTATTTCAACATATTTCTGGCCATTTCTTCTGAATGTCTATGGACCCAACCTGAACGTTTGCACACGAGATCTTAAAACAGAATGCAGAATGAAGCATCATTTATCAAACTTCTTAGTAGTGAAATACCCATATTTTATAACTCGAACCGGAATTGAATTGAAAAACCATTTATTCGAATGAATTTACAAGAATATTTAGGTGTGAACAAACATGAAGGAAATCCCGGAAGTAAAATTCCAGGATACATGGAAAGAGACTCCTGGCATGAGACACTCGAATCTCCACATCGGAGGCCCTTTTACTAGGAGAACCAAGACTCTGCTCACACTGAGCAGAAAGGAAATCAAAATAGTGGTAGGGCTCCTCACGGGACACTGCCAACTAAACAAGCACATCAATATTATAGGTATCACGGATACTGAATAAGAGTGGTGCTTTGAGGATGAAGAGTCAGCCATCCACATCCTCACGGAATGCCCAGCAGTGGCAGCAATACGGGAAGCGCACCTCGGGAGTATCGCTCTGAACAAGAAGAGTGTGGAAAAGGAATCGGTTAGAGGGTTGGCCTCCTTTGCTCGCAAAATAGGGTACCTTCAAAACTGAACTAATTCCCAGCAGCGGGCCCGATGAAGAGGCCTAACATGCTTATGGTTCTTTCCGCCCACATACACTTTCATTCTATCTATCTATTGTGACGTGTTTCACTAGGGTTTGTTTTAATAACCCTCAAACTCCTAGAAAATCACGTTATTTATGACGCCAGACTTTTAGGCAGGAAATATTTTCCTTTCTTTATTTCCAATCTCGGGCGCCAGATTTCATAGTGGTTTTCTCCACGCACTAGGGTAGCTACAGATGGAGATACGGAACGTCCAGGGGTCTGGTATATTGAAACTTTTTGAATCTTTACAAAATACTGTAGGCTTTAAGTACAAATTTTGGATACTGAACGCCAATTGCTTTTATGTCTCCCAAAGAGACAGACAGACAGAAATGTCTTTGTTTGTTTTTTTTTTCTTTACCAATTTCTTTGTCTACAACTTGACTAAATACGTCTGTTGCGTAACTTCAATACTTTCTAGGAAATAGAAAGGTTTTTTTTTTTCAATGTAAACACAGTGTGTAATAGGTATTAAATTAATTATCCAGTGCAATTACGGAAATTATTGGAAAAAAAAACATAAAATTATGTAGTTTGGAGATTATGAAGGATCGATAGGAGAGTGTATTCTGAGCATATATTCCAATTTGAAGGATTCTGGCGAGGTCAGCTCAAGGTCATTTCGATGAAAACGCGTTTAATTCGATATCTCGAGAACGGTTAGTGTTAGGCAAAAAATAGTGGAGACCTGTTCTCTTCTAAATTGAATTTACTAACTTTTTATCTGAAATTTTTTTTTTCATCAATATTTTTCAATTTATTGCTTCCGAAAGGCAAAAATTTTACTTTTTTTCCTCCTTTTTTTTATTTTTCGCCATTTTTTTCCCAACCGTTCGATTTTATTGAATTTCACCGATCATCAAAGTGTAGATCTTTTAATTATGAACAACTTTTTTCTCAAACTTTTTTCTGTAATGCCAATACCTTCAGAGTTATATATTACTTTACCGAGCGAAATCCCCCTTGTCGCAACGTGTATTCACGGACACACTGCAATGACCGCATTGAAGAATACTCGGATTTGATTTCTCTGACTGAAGTTTTCTACAAGCTAAAGCATACAAAACAACTCTCGCTTCAAACGGCGAACAATTCATTTTGAATTTGTATCGCAAGGCTTCAGGTGACACGAATTGTACGAATCTCAACGAGCTCCGTTATAAAGGATACAAAAAAATGGCAGGCAGTGGGAAGGTTAAATTGGAAACCCTTCCTCCTACCTCCGATGCCGCATTTTTTCACTGGTTGAGGTGTTACTACCAAGTACAATACAGTTTTAATTATTCATTTACTTCTTTTTATAATCCTTATTCACATTATTATCCCATCGAATGGAATAAAAAATACCCAAATTGCAGAATACAATATTTAAATGATATTTGAATGATTACAATATTTAATATTTAAATAAAGTACAATTTTGAAATAGTTCAATCGATTCACCTTTTGATACAGGTAAGTTGGCTAATAAATGATCATGGAATACTTTAATATTTCTTTCAAGTACTAAATACCCACTGATGTCGCTGATATTGCGACAGTGGCGCGGATTTCGCTCGGTAAAGTAATATATAACTCTGAAGGTATTGGCATTACAGAAAAAAGTTTGGGGAAAAAGTTGTTCATAATTAAAAGATCTGAACTTTGATGATCGGTAAAATTCAATAAAATTGAACGGTTGGGGAGAAAATGGCGAAAAATAAAAAAAAGGGAGGAAAAAGAGTAAAATTTTTGCCTTTCGAAAGCAATAAATTGAAAAATATCGATGTAAAAAGTTTCAGATAAAAAAGTTAGTTAATTCAATTTAGAAGAGAAAAGGTCTCTACAATTTTTTGCCTAACACTAACCGTTCTCGAGATATCGAATTAAACGCGTTTTCATCGAAATGACCTTGAGCTGACCTCGCCAGAATCCCTCAAATTGGAATATATGCTCAGAATACACTCTCCTATCGATCCTTCCTAATCCCCCAACTACATAATTTTATGTTTATTTATTTCCGTAATTGCACTGGACTATAACTGGTATATTCAATAAGATTTGGCACAACAATTCTCGTAATACAAATAATTTTGCTTGAAAGAAACCGGTCTGGCACATTTGAATGGGGTTAATACATACACCAATATATATAAATATATATATATATATATATATATATATAAATATATATATATATATATATATATATATATATATATATATATATATATATATATATATATAATCCTATTTATCAAATAGTATCGAAATGATATTTACCTTCACGATATATATAACTGGCCAAATGAACAGTAATTTTCCGACAATTTCGGGAATAAAATGGACCACTCTTAAGAGCAAAGAAAAACTGTTTCTTCCTGAACACGGTTATCTGACTGACTCAGAAAGTGATTTCTCAAGTTTGTAAGCAAATGGCTTATAACATCCCGATTTCCCCTTGTTAACCCTAACACAAAAATTGAATACTACGTGTCACTTGTATATTACCTAGCTTCACGTTGGTAATAATCCCGGCTGTGATATTTCTTTTCTCTGTTCCTTAAAATAGCCCTTTTCTTCTACGACTTTTCTCGTTAACAAGAATTATATTTTTGGCATTGTTTTCCTATTGTTTAGATAGATAGATAGATAGATATACTTTATTGTCCAAGAATTTCTCATTGACAAAGTAAGATAAAAAATATGGTTATTAATAAAAGGATTGGTAGAACATATAAGTATGCTCGGCGATTTCCTGAGCTTAAACAATATTAACAACTGGGCGTGGATACAGACGACAAAGCATCACCGTATTTTCGTGTTATAAAATCCTTTATTTCCCCCTAATGTAATCAACAACGTTTATTTACCCAAATCACCTAAATGAATTATTCCTCCTGAATATGACTATAACTTGTGAAATTCGTGAATTTTGTTTTGCTCGGCTCGTATTTTCAGGGACAAATAAACTTTTCAGCGCATTTATCGCGGTCGATGTTCCGATTTGGTTAGTGCCTGAATCGGGACAGCGGGGAATAAGAATAATTGTTATGTAATTGGTTCATACGTCAATTGCTTAAATTCGGTGTTTTCCCCGAACTCAAGACAATAGAAAATTTGAATTGACTGATTGAAGTGATGTAAACATTCGCGTCAGTTGTTTGCATTCGGCG
Source organism: Gonioctena quinquepunctata (assembly GCA_018342105.1). Classification (NCBI taxonomy): domain Eukaryota; kingdom Metazoa; phylum Arthropoda; class Insecta; order Coleoptera; family Chrysomelidae; genus Gonioctena; species Gonioctena quinquepunctata. The sequence continues at coordinate 343,086 of JAFIRS010001463.1, read as the reverse complement.
TTTTTCCTGAACTCAAATAACTAAAAACATAACTCAATAATTTTAATAACGGGCAAATAAAAGAACTATTTATGTAAGATTTCCCTTGACAAGAAAAATAAAACACCTGCCAGAGCTTATGTGCAAATTGTTTTCCGCGGGGACACAAAATAAAATGGTCTACTTTATACTGTTCAATTTGTCAAATAAATCATATATTTTTACCCGTGAAAATAACCCACAATTGACTAAAAGGTCAATACTACCCTAAATTGAACACTCAATCGATTTCACAAAAAGTTCGATTGAACCACCCGAAAATAAAATAAATCAATATTCACTCTGTAGTCTTCTGACCAACTTAAACGATTCGGCAAATGCTCGAATAAAGGAAATTATAATAATGCAGAAAATATATTTAACTTCTCAGGTAACGAATTAAATCAAATGAAGAATACTTTGGCAGAACTAAACTGTAAATGCCACGACAGATAATTAACTAAATTAAATAATAATAATACATATAATATAATTCAAACTCCCGGCAATTTAATTGAATCAAATTGAATAATAATAAATGTAGAAATAATAAACTTCAAGTGCTTCAGCACACGGAGAAACCCAGCTCAAATACAAATTAATCACTATTTCCACTTACGGATACCTCAACGCTTCTGGACCTCGAATCTCTTTTCACACTTTTACACTTTTACTAAACTTCGAACCGGACTTGGTAACACCACAGGACTCCAGTAACAAGTAACAAGTGTTGATGCTAATTTTCATCGTATCTTTTATAGATCCCGAATGTATGACCAAATTAGACGAAAAAGCCCAGTAAGAAAGGGGCGGTTTTTTTGTCCGATGAACTGAAACTGGACCGAAAATCTGAAGGATGATTTCGTTCCTGAGACAAAAAAATGATTTGGTTTTTCCCATCGCGATCTTTATTTCTTTCTCGTCTTTTACAAAAACTATCACCGGAGCTTTTCACCCTTTTTATAAGATCTAGAGAAAAACTCTGTTATGTTTTATGCATGATGTTGACGTGAATTCCAGTAGCTTTGGGTATGTACCTCAATTTCTAACAGGGAATGATATATTTTGCCAGACCGGAACCAATATAAACCCCAAATAGGCAGGGACGTACCAAAGTTAGATTGAAAATTCTTTCAGCCGTTCTTAGTAACGGAGCTCTAAAAAATGCTTCGTTACACTATCTAAGTGTGAACAATTCAAAAATCAAATCTAGACTGAAGTCTAGGGGGAAATAGCGCAGTGGGTTAGCGTTCTTCTCGAGATCGAGAGGTTCCGGGATCAATCCTCAGCCAGGGCAGATATTTTTAATTTAAATAGTGAGAATTTAAACTATGAATCTTGTAGCCGAGCTGAGGATGTCCTTCGACGATTCGCTGTTGCGTTCAAATTAACAGTGCTGCTCTTAGGTGGCGTACGGAGTTAGTAACAAGGCCTACCCAGAACACTATGTAAATGATACATTCTATGTTGTTGTGATTGTCCCGCCGTTTCAGAGATGCCGTTTAAAAGTAATTTGGGATGCAGTATTGCTTAGAGCAAGACACGCTGCATCCCCACGAAAACACCCTCCTTGTCTACGACGCACAGTGGAGTAAAATATTATTTTTAAGTTTTTGCAGAAAAAAGAAACAAGTTTTGAGAAATAATACACTGCTCAACTTAATCACACAAAAAATATCAAGGATAGAATAAAAACTTAAATTTATATTATGATAATAATGATGGATTACATCGTATATTATCTTATTTCTTTTTTTAATTAGATTTGCTTGATGTTTGTTTAACTTATTATTTGAATTCAACAATTATTTTTTTAAGGACCAATAATGGGTAATAATAAATCCATAAAATCACAATATTTGCTCAATGATCATATTAACCTGAATAATTCTTTGTTGAATTTGTTTTATTGAAGATTAAACAAGAAATGGATGTAATCCCGTTCGGATTGCCTATTAGATCATCATCAATTTCCTTAATTTCCTTAAAATCCTTAATTTTTTTAATATTTCCTTAATATCCTCAATTTTATTCATATACCCACTTCTACCTGCCTGACCTGCCTGACCTGCCTGACAAGAAGGGAGTGATGAAGAAGATGACGGAGATCAGAGTTCAGAAGAATTAGATTGAAAAAGTTAATCTTCACGCAAAAACTAAGATTCCTGTAGTGACTAAACTTTGGTATACCGGGTGTCCCAGTATACCTGTTCCAATGGATTATCTCAGCCATTTCGGAAGATAAAATTTTTTTTTACTTCATGATCTCTGATTTGTTCAAGGAATCTTCAACTGAGAAAAACAAAAATTGAAAGTCACTTCCGGTTTGACCGGAAGTGACTCTGACTTTTTTATTTCAAATAGCACCTTGTATATTTTTTGCAATTTTTTATTTCTACTCAAAATTATATTTCCAGCGATGTATCACACTTTGTATTTTACATTTGATTTGATGGAGAAAACCTCAATTGAAATTTCAAATTGAAAGAATTGCAGTAGGCTACGATATTTTGTGTAATCTTGATTTTGACTTCAATAATAATTGATAATTTATGAACAATTATACCTTATTTTTATAACGAGTTGCATACAATATTTTTTTTACGTTCATGCAAAAACCAAAAAATATTTCATTTAGGTGGCACTAAACTGTAAGGAAGACATTGTTTGTTTAAATCTATCTGCTAAAAGTAATACAAAAACATTTTGTGTAATTCAGTTGATATTCGAAGGAACTAATTTTATTTTTAACAAATTGCATTTTCTAGTAATTTCATAGTCCATTATGTAATGAATATGATTGACAATTATATGAAACATGCAACTATTTAAAACGTAATGCAATCTCACAGAAAATGGGCTGAATTTGGCGTCGATTTGAAAATGTATGTCTGTCATGATGACAGAACGCTATATTAGAATGACAGATGAGTTCAATGAAGTCTTTATTGCACTCAGTGCCATAAAGAACCAGTTTTTCCACCAAATAAAGTTTTGTATTTTGCATGAACGTAGAAAAGGAAATATTTCTCAATTATAATCGTCATCAATAAAAAAACCTTCCTCAAGTTGAAATCAACTATGTATTTAACCGAACGTCAAACAAAGAATGAATAGTAAAAGAAACAAAAAATTACAAAGAAAGGGGGCACACGAATATAAGAACTAAAGCATATGTTCGAAATATTGACTAACTGCTTCTACACATCTTTCAGCTCGTTGGAGTAGTTCACGCGAAGGAACACTTCTCAACACCTCAGCATTAAGAGCTCTATATTAATTCCTTATTTTGTTTTTTAGATCTTCCAAATCAATAGGAGGAGTCTGGTATACACGATCTCTCAAATACCCCCAAAGGTAGAAATCCAGCGGTGTTAAATCTGGAGATCTTGCAGGCCATCTTATCGGTCCGTGTGTGCCGATCCATCTATCTCCAAATGTTTCATTTAAATGATTCCTTACCGCTATAGCATTGTGGGGGGGTGCACCATCCTGTTGAAAATGAATGTTTCTACGCATAAGTAAAGGAATATTTTCAAGAAAATGAGGAAGTTCATCCCGAAGGAATTCTAGGTACATTCGACCAGTTAACGTACCATCGTAAAATTTTGGTCCTAAAATGAATCCATCAATCATGCCGCACCATACATTGACTCCCCAGATAACTTGAAAATTAGTTTGTCTTAGCCAGTGTGGATTATTTTGCGACCAATAATGACAATTATGTCGATTTACAGTTGCATTATTATGGAAACGACTCTCATCTGACCACAATATCGAGCTGATAATACCATCTTCACGTGCCGTAGCTAACCAAGCAAGAAACGCAAGTCTCCTCTCGTAATCTGTGGGTAGTAATCCTTGATGCAGATGCATTTTAAATGGTTTGAATTTGGCAATTTTGAGAATACGCTGAATTAATGAACGAGAAATACCGCTCTCCTATTCTATGTTTCTAATAGAGATATGGGGATTAATAACCACTCTTCCTAAAACTGCAACAGTATGCTCTTCGTCCGTAGTATTTTCTCTTTTAAAGACAGTACGCTTCCTATGAAATAATCCACTTGTTACCAAATTCGAAGCCAAGCGTGTGAAATACATAGCGCTTGGCATTCGTCTATCAGGGTATTTCTCTCTGTATGCACGTAGTGCAGCCCGACGATTATTTTCGCATTTTCCATAAATCAGTATCATATCCAATTTCTCTTGATTAGTGAAGTTATCATCATTTTCACGGTTATTCATTCTTGAATGTTGGTTTCTCTGACACGCACACAACTATTGAGAATTATTAACTGTCAAAGTTATAAACAAATGTATTCAAATGTTTCCATGGCACACCAAGGTTTTCATTTAAGAATTATTAATTCTTCCAGTTCTACTACAATTCTAATAATTTGAAATTTGACATTCTCTTCATCATCTCGAATGCAAAATTGTTCATGAATTATCAATTATTATTGAAGTCAAAATCAAGATTACACAAAATATCATAGCCTACTGCAATTCTTTCAATTTGAAATTTCAATTGACGTTTTCTCCATCAAATCAAATGTAAAATACAAAGTATGATACATCGTTGGAAGGATAATATTGAGTAGAAATAAAAAATTGTAAAAAATATACAGGGTGCTATTGGAAATAAAAAAGTCAGAGTCACTTCCGGTCAAACCGGAACTGACTTTTAATTTTTGTTTTCCTCAGTTGAAGGTTCCTCGAACGAATTGGAGATCATGAAATTTTGAAATTTTTATCTTTCGAAATGACCGAGATAATCCATTGGAACACAGGTATACTGGGACACCAGGTATATTTCATCATAAATTGCCCAGTTATATGTGAATTTATTCCTGGATTACAATTTTGGTAAAAATAAGTATATCTTTGGCAATCTATTTTTTCAGTTCTTTTTTATACGTTCGGTAGTTTTTTATATCTTCCAAGTCACCACTTTTTATATTTTTGAGAAGTACCCTGTATCAAAAGTTATCGGCTTTGCTAGATCCTGGGATATTTCTATCAACGTTTCTGATCTGATGTTATCAAACGCAGGTAATTTTTTCCAAGGTTGCTGAAATATTTATTGAACTCATTAGCGATGCCTTCTTTTTTTTTGTTATATTGGTATCATTCGATTTCTCAATAACCTCGGTTTTCGATTCTGGTTTTGTTTTCCCACATAAGCTATTTACTGTCTCCCACATGGCTTCAGAAGAACTTTTATTTTTTTAGATTTGGATTGAGCAGAATTCCCTCTTTGCTATTTTTGTCAGTTCATGGAGTTCTTTTTTGTAGTATTTGTATCGTTCTTTGATTTCTTGATTTCCTGGATATTTCAGAGAAATTCTATATAGTTTAATTTTTTCATTATTTGACTTTTGCAATCCGGTTGTCCTCCATTTCTGTTTATATTTTATTTTCTATTTTAACTTTTTTCTGTATGTCTCTTTTTTTTTTGATTTTAGTTGATATGTCTTTATATCTATTCCTTGATAAATGTCATAGCACTTTTCTGTTCCAAATTGACAATTTGTGTAAAGTTTAAATTTATTGTTTGGTTGTTTGTATACATTTGTATCATAATTTTGGAAAGTGAGCGCTATGGGATTATGGTCTGTAATATTATATCGAAAAAAATATTAATTCAATTTTAATTCTTTGGATTTTTTTTGTCATTCATAAAGCGGTGGTCTAAGCACGTTCGACTCGGTAGTCTTGTATATTCTTTTATATAGGAATCATATCCAAAATAACTTAATATGTTTTTATATTCCTCAACGAATCTGCATCTTCTAAGAGGTTTATGTTAATATCTCCTGTGATTATGTTAACATCTGCTTGTCGAGACGTGCTTAGATGACTTGAGAGTTCTCTGTTGAAAACTCTCGGACAGGTACTTGAGGAACGATAGATAGCTGTTATGTTAATTTTTTGGTCTTTAATTGAAATTGAAATATTGAATGCATTAACATCACCTATTGAAACATTTTTGGAAGCATATTTCAAATGTTGTTTTACAAATATAAGTATTGCATCATTTTTATTAAGTGATCCCTGATTATAGACTATGTCATATCCTTGAATATGAAATAGGTTAGGGTCCTGAAGTTGGCGAGTTTCGGTTAGAATTATAATGACAAACTCGACGGATAGTTCATCGAGTAATACAGATAAAGGACCAATATTTTTTGTCACACTACGAATATTCATATGGAATATTTTGAAGCAATTAGGGGTTTTTATGAGTTTGAAGGAATGGGCATTGTGGATTACTATTGCAGAAATTGTTCATTTTGGTATTCTCTAATCTATGCGTATTCATCGTATTTATGTAATTGAGAAATAATATAAATGTTTCTAGAACTTTGTTTGGCTTTGCATTCTTTTATAGTAACAGGAAAAATGCATTGACTAGAATAATAATAGATAAAAATATTTGAACTAAAATACTAGCTAATATAATGGATGGTTAAAAAATTAAATTATTGAAATGTATAGTGGTTGGGGTTATATAAATAAAATGTATTATAACTCATTTAAAATTATGGCCAGATTGAAAAGTTGTATACATTAGATTATTTGAGAATTCTACTAAAATATTAACTAATATAATGGGCGACTGACAAAATAAAATTATAAAATGTAAATAATGTGTAGTGGTTAGAAAGTTGTACAAATAAAATGTTTGAATTTCCCAGATTGAAAAGTTGTATAGATAAAATGAGTTAATTTAGTTGATGATTGAGGTTTTTTTTGGAAATTACCAGATACCTCACTTTTTCAAACTGACATAAAATGAAATGAGCTGCAAGTAGAAAATAACATTTCAATATATCTGCCATTACTGTATCCAATGCAAATAATGGTTCGTCTGGAAACTTCGTTTACAGCGTTTCTTGAAAATGGAGAAGTAACATCCAATACACACTCTCGAATAACTGTCTTGGAATGGTATGTGCTTGTAGACACTTTTTGCTTCAATCTACTTCAGTGAGGTTAGGTCTGGAGACCTAGGTGACCAATGCTGTTTCATATTACGCCATATTACCTTAGCACGAATTAATTTCAGGATAAATTATTTAAGACCTGCCGAATCCGAATGTATCTTTCATCAAATGGTAATTCATCTAAAACTTGATAATCATTTGAAAAGCATTTTCGTGAAGTTGATTAAAACACCGCACCACACATTTGTCTCACAGTTTTGTGAACTGACTACCCCATTTGAAGTGAAAGTAGTCTTGTCGATCAAATTCGATAAGGAAAATTTGTATTATCTTCACTGTGTCCTTAAAATCAAAAAAGAAAAATACAACCGTACATATAAGTTCTCTAGGGCTTTCCTTCCAGCACCTGCTCTATCACAGCTACATGTAATACTAGTTTGTCCATGCACTTCCACATCGAAGCATATATTTTATTGAGCATCTTCATCATAATTTCTTTTCAAAAGTATTTTTGACCGAACCCACCGATTTGAATTTTGAGATAATGCTGCTCATAATAGACTTAAATATTTCTTTGAAAATGGCGTGCATTGAAGAGATCAGCAACTTGTCGATGACTATTTTCTCTTCAAATAAATACAATTTAAATTTTTTTCCGCAAGGTCAGAATGTTTCTACTTCTAGTCGCTAGAAAGCATTGTTCAATAATTTTGTAGGGACTGTCAAACATTTGCTTTTTGTAAATTTCCATGACATTTTGTTATTTTATCCTATCGCGGATGGTAAACAATCATTTCATCGACTCAAAACTCGTTGTCAAAGTAACAGTTTATTTAAAATAGTGAAATCAAAAAATGTTCACCCACTCAAGGGTCATTTATTTCAAAACTAATGATAAACCTAATATGAATAATAACTATAATAATTTCATGCTTAGCGCTTCGAATTTATATAAATATTAAACGTACAATTTTGGTTACTGAAAATATTTATAACGGGAACACCATTCTCACAAGATTCTGGAAAGGTCGAACTAGATGAAATGGTCAGATTGGTATGAGATGGATTATTTGCTTCCGTGCTGACAAGTATCTGTTCAGCCCATGCGTTTCAAAGTTACCAAATATAGTTTTCCGGGTTTTCCAAATTCAGAAACTTGGCAAAGGTCTTGGGAACTTTATAGAAGGTATTCATTCCCACGGTCTGGTGAGTACTCTTTTTCAATCGGTAATTGATTTTCATCTTATTTGTCCATTATACAGAAAGAACGATCCTTATTTCTTTTGGTATGAACAAGTAAAATAATTATAAACGATTTTCGTTATTCCACATTATACAAACTTGCAATTTATACATGAAAAAAAAAAAGTTCAGTAAAGATAGCAAAATAAGTTCTGCTGATACGCTGTTGCTGCTGTCCCTAAATGATTCACTTATGGGAACAAGTAGGTTGTATCTACAACTAAACACATTCAATAACTGTGATATACAATTACTTATTTATATTAGTGAAAGAATAGATTCAAAATAATATTTTTGTGGTTTTTGCCAGTTACATGACATTGTATATAACCTCATAACAACATACCTTTTTTATCTCTTAACTCAGACTAACTAACTAGATGCATGAACAAAATATTAATAATAGGTGGTACTATACTACAATAACGGTGGCTAAAAAATATAACAACAAACTTGGTTGAATTCCCAGTGGTCCTAACTGAAATATCAGTCATGTGCCTAGGTTTTGAGTAGACATTCCAACAAAATACAGCCTAGTATTCTCAGCAATATATTCCTGTTTGTGAGGGTTGAGTTGTTCAATATCAGGAGACGTACATGAACCAATAGTATGCTCGTAACGCAATATAGGTACGTTACCGTGTTGTCAGCTTTTCAGGGTAAACTTATGTTCAATAAATAATAGTTTAAAAAAACTAAAAAACACGCTTTTATAGAAAACCAAACTAAAAAAATATAAAATAAAAAAATATATATTTTATTTTAGTATAGTACATTACACACCTAGGGCAGTAAAGTAAGAAATGTCTCAGGTCACAGGTAATTGATACCATGCACCCCACGCTTTTTTTTTAATAAAATACATTTTTTGCTTATTTTCAATTTTGTTTAGTTCAGTTTTCTATAAAAGCGTGTTTTTTAGTTTTTTTAAACTTTTATTTATTTCCTACTTTTTAGTTTGGTTTATTTACAAAAGCGTGTTTTTTTAGTTTTTTTAAACTACATATTATTTTTATTATTGTTTTGCAAATTAAAAAATGAAATGATCTTATCAAATTAGTGTATTGTCATCGGTCCTCGATAAATCTACAAAGTTTGAATGAAATCTGACCGTTTGAAGTGGGTCAAAATCGCGTCCAAAGGAGTCAGTTACAAACAAACAAACAAATATACAAGTGAAGCTAATATAAAGCGTGTAAAAACATGAGTAGTCGAGAATTTGAAATGTTTCTCTCTCGGTGGGTACCTAGTATCAATATCAATATATTTTTTTTTGAGATTTCAGAAAATTTCATATAACTACCTAATGGGATAGATACCTATAAGCGCCAGTCGGAGTTGAGACATTTTCATCTTGTTTTTTAGGTAGGTACGTATCTAGTGTTTTCCACGATATTTTGCGTTTTGGATTTGCTGAGTATGGATGTAGACATAGAAAACGTTCTGAAGTCTTGGGATTTGGAGGAACTTGTGGATCTATGCAAGGGTGAGTGAGTACATTTCAAAGTTTCAACATCCTTCATTATTGCATTGTTAATCTTTCATTGGAAAAATCATGTAAATGCTATCGAAATACGTATATGTATACTATATCGCAGTAGAACAAGCATAAGTCGTAAGTACCTACCTAGTTTCGAAAAACAATCTATTTGTTCGAGGTTTGTTTTTTGATCGTGTCTAGAACCACGCTAACGTGGATTTTGTCTTTAGAATTATTCCACTTGAAATGCGTTCTAAGATATTGTCAAGATTTCGCGAGGATCTTCCACTGGAGCATTTCCTTTTGATCAATCCATACTAATTTCGGGAGGTGCATTCCCTTGTGATCAATCCACGATAATTTCTACTCCAGTTTTTTTTAAGAGAATATCTCTTTTCTATAATATTATCTATAAACACAATATATACTCACACTCATTCACCAATTTTCAATACATTCAGATATATAAAACAGGTATTTTCATAAAAAAATTGCCCTTCAAAAGGTAAACCAAACGATGTAATCTCTCAAGTGGTTTACTTTTCAAACTACGATACATAAGGTGGAATAATCACAAAGGGATGATCCAAATAAAATTAGCTAGGATTAAATTTGCTAAAACTACTTATTATATATAAATATATATATATATATATATATATATATATTATATATATATAAATATATATATATATATATATATATATATATATATATATTGACGCATTTCGCATGGAGAAATTCTAAAAACAAAATCCATGTTATCGTGGTTTAGACGGACGGAAAAAAGGTAAGACAAACACCCTGCCGCGTGCCACTGAGAGAAGTGGTTGCTATAGTTCATTCATCAATATAAGCATATTTTTGAGTTCTACGAATGTTACGGTTATCATCAAGAAATATCGAAAAATACGATATTATATGTGAAAACTAATATTTTTCGTTGAGATTCGGACATGGGTTCGTTCCTATATGAAATATCGTTTAAAGAGTGAGTAGAATCTTCTGTAGAAATTTGTACAAACAATTTGGAACCACTGTATATTAGAACTCTCATTGGGTCTTTATTATTCAACAAATGAACTACTGATGGTAACGTTATAAAATCCTGAGTTTTCTGCTTTCATGAATGCGTTACGTGCCAAACATGAATATTTGAATGGCACACATCACAAATATTACGCATAATTTACAAATGATGGGTCAGCAACAAACTCGTTCTGGAAACATCAATTATACCTATATTATTTCGAAAATGGATTTCTAAAGCCTGTTACCAGATTTTATGGCTATGATAATAATGAAACATCCATATAATAAATAACAATTTACTCTAAACTAGAAAAACAAACATCATTCACAATAAAAAATTACCATATCTTCCATGGCTATGATAGTAATGAAACATCCAGATAATAAATCACAATTTTATCTGAACTTAAAAAAAACGAACATCATTCACAAACAAATAAAATTAACATTCACAAATAAATCAAATTAAACATTCACTTTTTTCGAAGATGCCTCCAATAAATTCTGCCTACGACGATGCTTATGCCTGGAACTGGGTTGACTGAATTGTTTGGGAACTTTTCTTTTTCTGAAAATAAGGAATATATTGTCGGAAGGTATCTGGTTAAACTTTTGAATAAAATATATACATTATTCTTCCTGGGGAAAATAGTGAAACTATATGAATATTATGTGAAAACTTTATTATATTTAGACGAAGCAGAACATCCAAAATCACTGTATAGATGAAACCTGGCTCAAGTAAATACATTTTTCTATGAAGAATACTCGAATTCAATTGGAAGATTCAATATTGATAGTCCAAACTGTTTTTCACCAACAGGAGGGATTAACTATGAATGTTAATACAAAACAAATACAATCTAAATATACTACACCATTGCAATGAATCCACAACAGAACAAAATAAGATAAGTGTAAAGAAATGAAATTGGAAAGGGGGATGTTTGAAACGATAATCCCAGCAGGTGATTCTTTCATATTTCATAATGGACAAGTTGACAACTGTGAAGGTAATCAAGATAAAAAATCCTTGAAGTTTTGATGTACTTAAATTGTTTTGTTTTTTTTTGTTTATTTTTAACCGCTTTCTCAGTTGTTTTACTAACCCTGAGAAGTTAATGGAAACTTGTACTCTTTATGATAGTGTCTCAATTTCCTCAAACTCGTAATGCACTATTCAAACTTCAATTGTTTTCCATATACGAGAAAGGTGAAAAATTTGATAAATAGCTCAAGAGTAAAGTATCTTTTCAAAAATAAGTTATTCAAAGAAGTGATTTATAATTGAAGTAAAATTCCCCAAATATGAAATCATAGCGTCCTATTAATAAAACAAGTTTGAATTGATTTTTTCCATTTATTTATTTCATGACCCTGTGTGGAATTGTGAAGGGAAAGTTGACTTATTTTTTGAGTATTATCGGAATATCCAGAAAAAATTGAGTACTACCCAACTATCAACTAGAAAATTAGTGTTTACAAAATCTCATTTCTTGTATCCATTGTCAAAAAACAGGTATTTTTCTTCAACCCCTACTAACTTGACCTCTGCAGTCAAAATTATTTGGAAACAATTGAGCTGTATTGCAACCAATGTAAACAATCTTCAATACATGGTAGCCATAATCACAGAGTTGTAGAATAAAAAAGGGGAAATCAGTAAAAACTTGTTTTAGGAGTAGGAGACTGTGATTTCATATTCTTCTTTCAATTATAAATCACTTCTTCAAAAAACTCTTTTGTGTATTTAAAAAAATAAAGGTACTTCACTCTTGAGCTATTCTTGAATTTGTATAGTGCATTTTGAGGAAAATAATATTCTGATAAAATTCAAAAATTTTTTTTTACCTTTTGGGTTGAAAAATCTGACGGTCGCTATATATCAGGAACTTTTTGTTTTTAAATTTTCGTGTGATGCACTTTGATGTGAAATACAATTAAGTTTATTAAAAATAAGTATTCAAGTGTTTCATCCTGTATATTATGCTTCGCTACGATAGTTATCAAAAACAACTGGCAAAATACATTTATTTATTCAAATTTCATCATCAGTTGAAGAAGAACAGAGGAGTTTGCTGGGGTTAAGAAATAATGTGAAATAAATGATACTCCTCTATTGACATATCAGAGACTTGAGACTTTATCTGTTTTCAAAACCTTGGTAAATATAATTTATAACTATCGAATATTTTGGAGTTTGAGGGTAGATATAGCTCCTCATGATTGATGAGAATGTTGGTTGCCCTTCTACACTTTATAGAGTTTTTAGATTGATTCTATTGATTTTTATTTTGGTTCTGGGAGATTATAGACCAAAATAAGCTCAAGAATCGTTCTCCTCATTTAGGCTTTATATCTCCAATTTGGCTGTTTATTCTCCTGAATGTGAGTGGAAATTCGGTAATTCTTTGCATAGGTAGTTGGGCCTGGCTGTCTACGATTCTATCTCGATCTCTCTCAGAGGGCAGGTGTTCTCTGACTTGACGGTTACAGGTCGCTGATCTTTACTATTTACTAGTGTTGTTCAAGCAATGCAGTGAGTGAGTGATTGTAGTATTACATTATTTCAATCTAAATATCAATAATTAACGATAATATACGAACTAATAAACAATTAATTATATTACAGTTTCATCCAGCCAGAGGTCAGTTACCTATTTCATTATACATGGTCGTTAATTAGGTTTCCAAGTATGATTTGTGAAATTAATACATGGGTTATATGTTCGTTTTTGGTCACGAGTGGAATGTAATTTTCATATTATGAATGTAGAGTGAATTCAGTATTGAGACAATGGTAGGTAGAGAGGGGGAAAACATTAGTGAACACCATTGTCATCGTGTGCAGCAGTGTCATGACATGGAGCGGTTGAAAGGTTACGTTTGTTAGGTTAATAAGTGGGTATCTAGTGAAGTTCATTCAATTTTGTTTACTGCAAAAATGCATTGGGTCTGGGATTAGTACTTTTCAGTAGCGGAAGAATAAATTATTGCGAAAGCAATTGAATTCATGATAAGTCTTTCCCTAAATCATTTGGTACGCCTATGGAATTTCTCGTAAAAGCTTCGCTTCGGACACCTTCGAGAGGAACTGTTCATTGAGTGGGGGAAGAACAAACATACTGTCTCAATAGTGAATGCACTCTAGAAAGCCTGAGAGAAAATTATATAGTTTTCAAGTATTGAATCGCATAATGATTTCAGTTTTTCTTCAAAAGATTAGAATCGAAAATTTTGTCGAGAAACGTAAAATAAATTTGAGTTTGGGTATTCTTGCGTATCTGTGACAAAAAAGAGAAAATTAACAGACTACCTATATCTCATCATGAAGTATAGGTAGACTCTAGAAATGTATTTTATTTTATCTCGACTGGTTTTTTTCACACATGCGGTTATAAAATCACTAAGAACGAGATTTCACGGGTTTGGGTGCAGAATGTTCGTTATTTTGATTTGATCAGGATGTTCGTTATTTTGATTCCCACTTACATTCACGGGAATAAACAGCCACATTGGGGATATAAAGTGACACACTCAAAAATAAATTGAAATATCATCCAATTCATGTTAACATTGTGATGTTCTCAAATAGACTTCGTTGCAATGTTGCTCGATGACAAACTTTTCAACTAGAAATTTACCACTTTTTGTGGTTATTTATAAATATCCCCAAATTATTGTCACTGCATTTTTGAATTTTTGTTAACAAAGCAATGTCGCAAAATGAATATGTTTTAACGTAAACACAATGAAGATATTTTTTAATGTGCAATTTGAGACTTCGCGAAACTGCCAAGTGATGAAACGTGTTTGCTGGGATGGATTATTGCGTGATTTGAATCTACAGGGTGTTTATTAATAACATGCTAATATTGAAGGAGATTATTCTTGGGTCCATTTTGAGAAAAAAAACTTCATATGAACATATGTCCTAAAGGTCTTAACTTTTGAAATACAAGGTGCGGAAATTTTAAGAACTATCATAACTTTGGTATGAACCTAGATATTTTTGTGAAACCTAATACGCATCTTATATGTCAGTGGCCTTAATGCGGGATTTGCACCGAATTATCCCAGACAGCACTGGATATTTCATGAATATTCATACAATATTATTTTTGGGATATTGGAATATTCTTAAATGTGCCAGGGATAAACATATCTTTTTTGGAATAATCCTAGAATGTGCTGGTGGAGAAAATTTTAGATATTCCTTGAATATTCCATGAGGAATATTCCCGGAATGTCCAGAATATTCCCAGAATATTCCATGATTATTCCAGAAATAATACTCCTGGAATATCCTCTGTGAATATTCCTTGTATATCCAGTATATACCTACAATATTCCATGAATATTCCAGAAAGGATAATTCAGGAATATGATAGTAATATTCCCTAAATATCCTGAAGGGTTTTCAGAACCAAATAACCATTCCCTGAAATTTCAGAAATTAGGAAAATAAATAAAAATACAAGTGTTTCCCCACATGAGTATCCTCAAATATAAAATCTTGAATGGCACTTTTACATCAATAATATTAACTTCTGGCAATTCAAGCAATGTATTTGCTTACATTCGTCAAGAAACAAAACTTCATTTCAAAAATTATGTAGTGGTGCAACACGTAATGGTTTTCCTCAGAGTATTTGTGGATTGGAATTGCAGGTTCCACTCAGAAAAAAAACATTTGATTTCCGCAGACTGCGCACCCCTTCCCTACAATGAAATAAAACAACATGAATTTGAACAGGTCTATTTCTATATAGTTATAATACATACACACATATTTTATTAACCCGTTTCTTCTGTCACTACGGGGATATCTCTGAAAAACTGCTATCTGAATCAGAAAAACTTGAATCCATTCTATCACTAATAGTTTCAACTCGATTACTTAACTGTATTGAGGATATTTTCAGTTTCCTGGTGTACTTTTTTTACCAAGCACTGCTTCTTTTTCTTTTAGGCATTTTGTAGAAAACGCCTTGAAAATGAAATGATCAGTGATATACAAATGAAATATTTATGGAATGAAATGAATGGTAACATAAAAGTGTACTTACTACACTGTGGTGATTATTAAGAATATTTGTTGAACAATTCCAAACACAATAGTTTCACATACAAATATGCAAAAGTAACCCATACCATTAAAAAAAACAAAAGATGTCAAATGTCAATTTAAAATGCATTCAACTTTACAGCTCTGTCATCAGGTTAAGCTACGATTACCGGATGAACGACATACGCTGACGCGCGCGGAATGGTTTTGATTGGTTGTGAAAGTGCACCTCGATATTTTCCGACCAATTATAATTTGGTCAGTACAGTAGTCAGCTTGTCTGGACAAAAACTCTGTTTGCGAATCAAATACATCTATTTTTCTCATCCTTTTTCCATATTTTGAACTCAAAAATAGTTATTGGTGTTCATTCCATATAACTAAGGAAAAATATTCTATGAATATACAACACAGAATATTCAATTTTGATTATTCTATGAATATTCATACATGATTATTCCATGAATATTCACACAGGAATATTCTATGAATATTCATACAGGAATATTCTCACGAGAATATTCGTGGTACATTCTCCCAAAAATATTCCAGGAATATGCATATTGGAATATTCCTGGAATATGCTAGAGGCATGTGAATATTCTAGGAATATTCCATTTATATTCGGAATATACTCTTCTCTTTTCGGATATTTAGAGAATATTCTAGGAATATTCCGTGCTGTCTGGGATTTTAAAGAGAAAAGTGATAAGCCACTACTTTTTCCCATTCCTTTCTGAGAAAATCTGATCTCGAGTTGTCACGTTTTCAAGTCATCAAAATTAACAATATTATTAAGAAAAAACATGGCCCATTTTACGAATTCTGAGTTTGCAGATATGCATTACATGTATGGGCTTGCTGATGATAACGCACCGTAAGCCAGGCGGTTGTATGAAGTCCGCTTTCCAAATAGAAATATTCCGGATGCACGAACATTTTCAAACATTGATAGAAGGTTATGCGAAAAGGGAAGTTTTAATAATAATAATAATAATTTATTCACAGAATAGAAGATAAAAAATTACAAATTGTATAAAGGTAATGTGTGAATAAAGTAGAGCCAAATCTACGAGGTATAGTATGTATATCAAGATACACATATATACCTGTATGTAGAGCGAGAATATACAAATATCTAAAATAGTACCTAAGCATAAAGTCATAAATATATATATATATATATATATATATATATATATAAATAGTACCTAGATATGAACATAATCAAAATATATAAAAATAGTGAAATAGTAGAAATAGTAAAAATAGTAAAAATAGTGAAAATAGTAAAAATAGTAAAAATAGTACTCTAACATCATATTAATTGTTAGTAATATAAATAGTTTCAATAACTATTTTTTATTCTTTCAGTTTTCTATTATTGATTTTACGTATGTGGTTAGTAACTCTTTGTTATAGTCTTTTAGCGTTTTAGTGAAGCGTTGGATTGTGGGTTCGTTTTTAATTTTATCAGGTAAGCAATTGAATACTTTTGGTCCCAGATATTGGTAGCATCTCTGACCGACTGATTTATTCATAAAAGGGGGTATATATTTATTTTTTTGTCGCGTCTCATGATAGTGAGAATGAGTAAGAAGTTCGTTCTTATGCAAATATTGTGTTTTTCCTAATTTCAAAAAATTAAGTTTTCTCAAATCACAAATTTGTGTCACTTCAAATAGCGATTCGCTTGGATATCGGTTATTTCTACACATTATTCGTTTCAAAAACCGCTTTTGTATGATTTCTAGTGATTTCAGGTATGTTTTGGATACTCCACCCCATCCTATAATACCATAGTCTAGATGCGATTCAACTAAACTATAATAAATAATTTTTTTTGTATGAAGTTGAGTATATTTGAGTCTTGTTCGATTCTATATAGAACACTACGTAATTTTTTTACCAAATAGTTTATATGTATGTCCCATCTGAGGTGGCTGTCTATCATAATACCCAAGTATTTAGCGCTTTTTGATGGTAAGATTTCGAGGTCATCTTCTAGTGATATTCAACTAAACTATAATAAATAATTTGTTTTGTATGAAGTTGAGTATATTTGAGTCTTGTTCGATTCTATATAGAACACTACGTAATTTTTTTACCAAATAGTTTATATGTATGTCCCATCTGAGGTGGCTGTCTATCATAATACCCAAGTATTTAGCGCTTTTTGATGGTAAGATTTCGAGGTCATCTTCTAGTGATATTTTGTCAAATGCTGGGAGGCTTGCAGATAAGCTACAGAACGGCAAGTGGAAAGTTTTTTTGAGATTCATTGATAGGAGTCTATTATCGAACCATTTTTTGATGTTACCAAAATCAGTTTCTATTTTATTTTTTGAATCATCCCAAGTGTCACTTTCATAAAATATAACCGTATCATCTGCAAAACGTATGATGCTGCCTTGTGTTCGTATGGAGAATAAATTATTCAAATAAATATTGAAGAGCAATGGTCCCCGTACCGTTCCTTGGGGTACACCACATGATATAATTTCTTTTTTGCTAAGTATATTTTGTATTTTTGTTTGTTGTTTCCTGTCAGTTAAGTATGCGTTGGAAAGGTCGTGTGCTTTACCCTTTACTCCCAGATCGTCAAGGCTTGATAAAAGTATATTGTGGTCTACGGTATCGAATGCCTTCGCTAAGTCTAGAAAAATTCCAATGGCCGGTTTTTTTTTATCTATAGAATTATATATTTTGCTCGTGAGTTCTTTTATCGCACTTTTTTTCTGTGAATCCATACTGCGCTTCTGACAACAATTTGTGTTTCTTCAGAAAGGAATTTAGTCTTCTTTTATAATGTTTTCTATAATTTTACCCAAATTCTTATAGGTCGATAATTTGACACTTCTGTTTTTGCACCACTTTTGTAAATAGGTACCACAGTTGACATTTTAAAAGCAGAAGGAAAATGACCACTTGACAAAGATTTATTGATAATACAACTGAGAGGTTTGGCTATGTAACTTGATATGAGTTTCAGTGTTTCTGCCTTCAAGCCATCAGGTCCTGGTGATTTTTAATTTTTTAACTGTGAAATGTATTTCATATGCATCAGTGGGAAAGAGGAATATGGTATGATCTGATTTGATTTTAGTTTCCGTATAACTTCTATCCTGCTTAATATTTTTTGCTAGATTTGCACCTACATTGCTAAAGTATGCGTTGAATTTTTCAGAGATTATGATTGGATCGCAAGTTATATTTCCATCTTCGGTCTGTATCAATGATATTTCTGCATGTTGTCTTGCTTTGGTTAATTCATTTACTACTTGCCATAATTGTTTTGAATCTGCCCCTTCCTGTTCTATCTTGTTTTTGTAGTATTTTATTTTTGTGTCTTTTATTGCTTTCTCAGGTATTTTTTTGTAGGTTTTGAACCAGATAATCATCTAAAAGGAGTACAACGTACTGTAAGAACACCAGAAATTGGGGTAGATATTTTGAATTCAATTGAGAAAGATCCCGGATTAAGTACACGAAAAATTGGGAACAATTTGAATATCTCATATATTCTTGTTTGGAAAATTCTCCATGACTTTTTATTATATCCCTACCATATCCAACGGTTTCACGCGCAACGCCCTCGTCACTTCACATAACGGATTATTTTTTGCCAATGGTGTCTTCAAAAAATGTATGGAAATCCATTATTTGAGAGTGGAATTTTATTCAGCGATAAAGCCAATTTTTCCAGAATTGCATTCCAAAACTTTCACAATAATCATTTTTGGGCTGAAAAAAAACAACTTTCAATCTTGAAGAGCAGTTGAGAAATCGCATCATAGTTGCTTGCGAAACTATTAGAAACAGTCCCGGCATTTTCCAAAGGGTACGTGAGTACATGAGAAAAAGAGCAGAGCCATGCATATTTGCAGAAGGTTTACATTTTGAACATTTGATTTAATTCATTTCTTTGTCCGTTCATGGTAATTTTGTGTTAGCATTCCAAAATGTATTTAGATTACTTGAATTTCATAATTTCACCGTTTAAAAATTATGGAATTGAATAATGTTTTGTTTGAAGTTACATAAATTGTTTTTTCTTGTAAGTGGTCTAGCGAGATGAAAATGAATTTATTTTATTTTTATATGCAAAAACCGTACGTCAAACGAAAAAAAAAACCAAGAGACTAGATTTACTTAGAAAGGAATGATGATTTCAAAAATAATTTTCACTTTGAGAAAGAGCAGTGGCGTATCACTTTTCTCTTTAGAATGATTCAGTGCAAATCCCGCACGAACGCCACTGGAAAGAATAAAAATTATATGCATCAGAAAATGCCTTGATGCATAGAAGATAAATACCACGTATCACATAAATATCTAGGGTCATAACAAAGTTATCATAAACAAAATAATTTTTTCTTGAAACTTTAGCACCCTGTAGTTCAAAAGTTGAGACTTTTACGACATATGTTCATATGAATTTTTTTCTCATAATGGACCCAAGAATAATTCCCTCAAATATTAGCATGTTATTAAGAAACACCCTGCATATCAAATTTTCGAAAAACATGAAGCATTCCAGTAGCGTTCTATTCACTCACTCACTCACTCACTCAAGTAGAGTACCGCAAGCGGTATTATTGGGACTAGTTCTGTTCCTTGTATACATGGACATGGATGTATCCTGGAAATAATTTTATTTTTCACATTCAAACCGATTCAAAATAATTCAGTTTATATAAATCAGTTCAAGTGATCACTCATTTCAGGAGAAATTACAATACGAACGTTGGGCGCGAACCTATTAAAAAAAAAGAAAGATTCATTATTTCCCAACACCAAAAACGGGAAAATTCAACATGAATGATAAAATCACAAGTAATCCCAACCCAAATTGTTCCTTTCAGTTCTGCTAACGCCTTCCATGTATCAAGAGTTTTTCGGAATAGTTTGCAATGTATTGAATAATGAATTGGAAGGTACGCTAATTTCCAGTAAGATCAGTAAATTCGTAAATCCTTATCACACGGTTCTAACTGAAAAAAATCCAGAAATTTCAATTTGTATTTATTCAACCCAGATCTGTCCCCTGTTTAATTTTTTTTTGAATGGAATAGTTAGATATTGGATGGCACTGTCAGTAAGTAAATATATTAGACACTAGGTTATCCCATAAGGTTTTAGTGTTTGAGGCTAAGTTTCGTTTTACCGAAATATTTCAAACGTGTATTTATTGAAGATGTCCACTCCGTATGACTTCAAATTAGTTTGGTAAGTTTATTTGATGAAATATCCTCCTGAGATCCAACGTCCATTTTAATGGACACCTATTCATTTTCGTATTAAAAAATAAATTACCATTCGTTTGCTGTAAAAGCCAGTTGTCCAACGCAGTGGACATATCTGTGCTGCCATCTATGCATTTATCAAACGAGTTCAGTTGACGTAATATATTTGTGTAAACAAGTGAAGTGATGTGATCATGAGTGCCTTTGGAAAGCAAACGATTGAGTGTAAGTTTTTATTAATCCTTTTGAAATTTAAAAAAGGAAAATCGGGTCTAGTATTAGGAAGGTCTAATCTTATTATTCAATTAAATTCATGTTGATTTGTAGTCAAATTCTCTTCCTGTGTCCATTGTGATGATAACCCGAAAATTAATTCTTTGTTTTGTTTACCAATTTTTAGCAACAAAAAGTACCTACTTGCGGTTTGACGAAGACCATGAAATATTATTGACTTGTCTGGAGTTATCTGATATTGAGGGCTGTGATAACGAAGATGATGACTCCGAAAACGAAAATGGTAACGCAGATGGAATTCGCGAAGAAAATGTTGAAGAGCAATCTGAGATCAATGCTGAAAACTTTAATGAAGAGGACATTGAAGAGGATTTGGAAATTCAGTCAGACTTCGAATCAGATGAATCTGATCCAGAAATGAACATTCCGTTAAGCACACTGAAAGATCAATGGGGTCGGAAAAGTTGAAAAAAAACTGACAGGTTTACGATATGCAAAATCGTTGGTGAAGTTTTCATTGCAATGTATTGATTAGTTTTTCCCGGGATCTCAGGAGGATATAAACGAAAAATTAGTTCGGAAATAACACTTTTATTGCCTTCTTTATGAACATATTTCAACCTTTTATCATCGATGAATTTTGTTATAGCTACAAACATCATGTATGCATTTTCAGAAGTACAGTGGGCATTGCAGTATTTTTCCATATCTCTGGAGCTGATATGATGAAGATTCCAGGGACGAAGAAAAAATTGATATGAATAATTTGCCAGTGAACCAACTGAGGGCTGAAGCAGCCATACGATATTCCGCTATTGCATTTGATACAATGCAAAGAAAATAGAAAATCATATAATTGTACAGAATGTGAAGAAGACCGTGATTACTTACGGTCGAAACGTCGGTATATATTATTGTTATGTTAATTAATGTTGTAAAATAATTAAACTTATAATTATCATTATTATTATTAGGTATTTTAGTCGATAAAGCTATGTTATTTTGCAATTTTCTTTACCTTTTTACTATTATACTATGCTCTAGTCGATGCATATGTATCAAGAGGGCAGTCCTGAAGTAGTTTTGTAATCAAAAGTATATGACCAACCGAATATCTAATGAAAATCCACAATTAAATCATGTCAAAATTGAAATTTACAGCAAACATCGAATTAAAGCAAGATCAACGGATATATAAGTTTTGAACATCCTGTATGACAATTCACATAAACAGGAAACCCCCCAATGGGATTCGAGAGAGTTTGTGTGGGAAAAAATGAGGATATATGAAAGATGTAATGGCAGAAATTGTAAAAATATAATTTTATACGAATTTGTTAATAGTATGTAAGAGCTAGAATTAGATTTCATGCATAAAATCATAAGTATTAATTAGAATGGCAAATAATTGGGTAGGAAGTGATACAAAGTTCGAGAAACTGTGAGAATATAAAAAATGTGATAACAAATTTGGAAAAAGATTGGGAAAGAAGTTGAAAAGGTGAAGCCACGTACAAAATTTTGAAAGAAGCTTTCATAGATAATATAAGGAAACCTGTTATAAATTTCCCGAACGAGGAAAAATTCTTGAAAGGCTGAACAGAAGAAGTACATAGTAAATAAAAATTCCACCTACCCGGTCTAGAGGATAAATCTTGGAAGGAGAGCAAGTAAGCTGTCATTGAGATCCCAGAAATACGTCCACGGGATTGGAAACTTCAACAGAAGCCACAAGGTATTCAATAACTGAACTCATCAAAGTGCAACTTTTCACAGTAAACCAATAACTTTGCGTGTCTAAATCATTGGTTACTTTGTTTTGGGTTGAACTTTCATATAAAATTCCATGTCAAAGGACTGATAATAAGTTCAAACTTTCTTCTTCAATACTTTCATTGTCACAAACATCCATACTGCACAATTTTATGCCATTGTTTGCTAGTATAAGGTAGCTATCGCAGAGTAGGGTATTTATAAAAAAAAACAACTAATTTGATTATTCTCTGCAACTAGTGTTTATTTTTCAATTTCTAACCTCACTTTTCTCCACTGAACAGCTTTTCTTATCGAATCGTTAGTTCCAAGTCGGCAATACAGATCGCAGGAATCGACTGCTGAGGAGGAGTGACTCATGTTCATAGGCATACCTGACTGAGCTGGGATAAGGTTGAAAAAGAGAAAGGTAACAAAACATAGCCGGAGTTTTTATTTGTTATATTAGGGATTCAGAAATTATAATCTGTGGAATAAATTCACCAAAAATATATACAAATTTAAAATCATATAAACAACCAATCATAACAATATATATATATATATAATATATATATATATATATATATATATATATATATATATATATACCGGGAGACAATGAGACTAGGGCCATGCCTATATCTCCTTCACTTATTAACCGATTTGAATGAAATTTTGTTTATGGATATGAGACAAGATTTCGGACAGGTATATATGAAAACAAAATGACCGACTTCCAGTTTCACCAGAATAGCCACCAACTACGATTTTTCAAATAGAACACCCTCTATGTTTGTTGTTTTTCGGATTCTACGGCTCAAATTACATACGACAGTATTGTTAAATTTTCATTTTATAATTGAAAAAAAATAATTTCTCAATTTTTGTTCAGCCCAGGGGGCCTTGATTAGGTTAAAATCTATATTGATTTACATCAGTAACTCATAGTAATAGTCGTTTCATCAATAAGATCAATAACAAATCCTACAGCAGTAATTGAAATTTTCTAAACGCATTTTCAACGAAAAAATTGTTTTTTTCAAATGGTACCTACCGAGGGCCATCTTGCCATTTGATAGAGAATTTAATTACCAATTCAACGATATACATTAAGTACCACTTTTTTTTGTTCAAAACTTAGAAATGAAATCAATCTGAAAAAATTTATGGGTAACATGACATCTATTCATTCTTTCAAACCTTATTTCAGAATGGTAACAATGAATTACCGAAAATAATCGACTTGACAATATGTAATGATCATAAACCCATTACAGAAGAGATAACTTTGATATAATCAAACTGTTTGAATAAATCTAACGACTGAAACAGTGGAACATTCAACGTAGAAATTATTACTCACAATACCATTATCCTGTTTTTAATGGAAAAGTTTCAAAACCATCGAGAAGTCATTTTATTTATTAATGACCAATGATATGTTCGGAGTGTTGCCCGTTTTCCCTAACACATAGACTAGTTCTATTTATTGTACACCTCATCACATTTATCAGTTCGTGAGCAGGACTTTCCTGAAATGCGCGCTCAACTCTATCTCTCAAGTCCTCCAAAGAAGTTGGTCTCCTCGAGTATACTCTCACAACCTAGGCTTTTTCGTACCCAATACCTTGTATTATTCCTATTGAACATACCATTATTCGTAAACCCAGACTCATCTGAGAACAGTATCTTCGAAACAAAACCACTATTCAAATCCTGATGACGAAAAAGCCAATTACAATAAGTTAGTCACCGTTCTGGGTCATTTTCAAATAGATGCTGATGCAAACTGTATTTATTGGAGCGATATTTATGTTTTGTCAATACTTTTCTAGCACTTTCCCTGCTGATCCCACATTCAATTTCCAATTCTCGCACTGAGGCATGGAGAAAATTGAACATATGCTAAAACATTAGTTTCCGCTTCTTCACTGACAATGATGTGGATGTGGTTTTGATCAGATGGTTCTTTCCTTAGCATCATTTCCAATTTCCTGAAATAGGTCCTCGATGGGTGCCGTCTTAACGGATAACGAACAGCGTAGAGCATACTACCATTGACAGCGTTCTTCCGACATTCTCCGTATATCAATATCATATCGATTTGTTCGTTTCGAGAATAACGATTATTATTTTCCATTTCAAAAAAACTTTCTATCAACGAAACGAGATGACAAGTGAAATTGGTAATTTGACATGACATTAATCACCTACTGTTCATGATTCCACGGCTACCTTTCATTTTATCAAACCTAAACGGATAACTCATTGGAATTTGTAGACATCGTATAAAATATTGTACACATTTTCAATAATTGATCGTTTTTAGTTTTTAACAAAAAGAAAGTGGTACATAATGTATATCGTTGAATTGGTAATCGAATGGCAAGATGGCCCTCGGTAGGTACCATTTTTAGAAAAACGATGTTTTCGTTAAAAATGCGTTCGGAAAATTTCACTTCCTGCTGTAGGAATTGTTATTGATCTTATCGATGAAATGACTATAACTATGAGTTACTGATGTAAATTAGTATAGATTTCAACCTAATCAAGGCCTCATATGCTAAGAAAAAATTTATGAATAATGTTTTTTCGAAAAAAAAAAAAAAATTGGCATCAGTGTCGTATAATCCGAAAAACATCAAACATATAGGGTGTTCTATTTGAAAAATCGAAGTTGGTGGCTATTCTGGCGAAACCAGAAGTCGGCCATTTTGTTTCCATATGTTTGTCAATCCGAAATTATGTACCAAATTTCATTAAAATCGGTTAATAAGTGAAGGAGATATAGGCATGGCCCTAGTGTCATTATCACCCGGTATATATATATATATATATATATATGAATATATAATCATATATATATATATATATATGAATATATATTTATATATATATATACATATATACATTTCCGTACGTGCGTCCGTACATTGTGGTTTTCGCATTACTTTCTGCGCCATCAGATGCAGAATGTTCGAAAAACGTATAGAAACAAATTTTGAGTCGGACGTCCATTTTTTAGAAAACTGTTTATTTATGTATACCGTAGTTCAGCCAAACTCCGAGTTGGTGCGCTCTACGTATATCGAGATGGCGTATATTTTCTTCACCATTTCGATTTCTGCATCCACGAGATTTGGCAATGTTGTAATATTTTATCTACCGTATTTTTATTTCGCATTGCTATTGCATTGTGATAGGTGGACGTCCAAGGATTGGTATGCCGTTCAGCGTTCCTTTTAGAATACATCACGTATATCATATATTGGAGTTTTGATTTCTCCTTCTTCTGACAGGTTTGAATTGGGCTATTCATAGAGCAGTTTTTCAGTAATAGATTTCGTCCACCTACTTAGTCGATGAGAAAACAGAAGTAAGGGAACCTTTTGGGTCCGTTTCGTGTTTCGTACATAAAATAATTTATTAAAATCGTAGCAAAGCGCTTTCGACTTTCAGGTCCTCATCAGTGTGTACCTGTAAGTAAGTAATATTGATAGAGAATAATTTATATAATTGAAAAAAAATTTAGAAAGGAAATTTGAAATATTTTGAAAAGTGAGGTAACCTACTCGTCAGGTGTACAAGAAGCCAAAAAGTCCATGAAATATCTCATGTTCAATAAAGGTTGTATAAGGTCACATGACAAACATGTTAAAACACATATCCTTAGCCAGGATGAAACTTGAAATTACATTTCAATTTCTGTATAAGCCATTATTTAGGCGGATAGCTGGACCTAAATGACAAGATTGACAAGTGAACGTTGAAGTAGATTGACATGGAACACAAAACTGTGGAGATATCAGAATCATGAAAAGAATATCCATGGCATAAGAAACCCAGATTTGAAAATGATCAATCTAATGGGAACTGTCATCTGTCAAATATACGTTCCAATATTCCAAGGAAGACCAGACAAAATTCTTAAATTCTCAAATTTAAGTCATCGTAATTGAATATGAGTTTAAGGGAGAAGTCTAATGAGACCTTATCATGACTGAAAGAGTATGGTAGTGTACATAGACAATACATTTAAATTTTTCTTAATAAAAAGCCTTTTTCACGACGGCTCAATTGAACCACAACTGGGGGATAAGAAGTGTGATAAAAGTTTAATGAAAACTTGACCCAACTTCGCAACTCCCACAAAAGAGTTTGAGAGGTGATAGTCAAAGTAACAGTAGAAATCCAAGTAATGACTCAGTATGGAGAAAGTTGAAGAAGAGGCTAGCAAATTGCAAAGAGATACAAGTAATATCATCATCGAGAATGAAAATTGAAATTGTTATCATGATCAAAATGAAAAGTAAAAAGTGAATTAGGGTAAAAAGGCAGAGAAAGTTAAATTTAATTATATTTTAGACGTCTATGAAGTGGAATATAGGATTTATTTAAATTGATTCGAGTCTTGCAGGTACACACTGATGATGACCTGAAGGTCGGAAGCGCTTTGCTACGATTTTAATAAATTATTTTATGCACGAAATACAATATCCTTTCCTCGATTATACCGATACGTTCACACAGTTAAACTTTTCAATTTATAGATTGGTCTATTGGCGCGCAGATTCACAATATTTTTATATCATGATGAATCGGATAAACGAACATTTCGCGTTGGTCTGGGGGTAATTAGAAATTCGCGATGGAATCCAGATTTTCATGAAAACGAACGATAATAATTTTTGACAAAAGATAATGTATTCATCGTCGGTTAAAGAAGAAGCACTTTGAAGTTTTCACTAGAAGAGAAATAAAGTTTAAGGTAATTTTCGAAAATAAAAAAAGAGGTTCATGAGGAATAGGTAGCTAGTGAGGGTAAAATTCTTAGAATAAATGCCAATAAAATTAGAAGCAATATATTTGAAAATTGTATTTGCATAAAAATTTCAAGCGTAGAATTACTCACTCAAATTGTCCGAACACTAAAATTGTAATGTTGAAAAGGCCAAATTGGCCTTATTAATATTATTTCATTGAGAAATTTAGCCTACGTTGAGTGACGTGGTAGAAAGAAAATGATAGAATATTCATTATCAGGATTTCCAGATTTAATATAATTTCTTGGTGGTATTGATTAATCAAGAATTATATTAATATGGATGATTTAATACATTCATACCACAACTACAGAAAGACGAGATATTATTTTATTTTCATTTCAGAATGACTATAAAGTGTTTTGATAAACTATTAAATTTCATAGTGAGCGATAGTCGAAAATCTGGCACAAATTATAGAGAATCTATTTCACCTTAAGAGCGGTTTGCTATAACCTGAGAAAGATCGTATGGTATTGAAATAATTTCATACCATTTCAATTTTTTTTCCATTTTGAAGTCATCTTGCCTCTTGCTACATCTGCGAAACCTGAAAAAAATCGTCAGATCGCGAATAAAAATCCGCCACGATTATTAAAAACGCAGTAAAAATCGAAATTCAAGGGGTAAAATTCACGCAAGTCTGAACATGTAGATTTGTCTCCTTGTGAACAATATGATATGATGAGAATCACACTGTCAATGTGTCTGAAATATTTGATTTGTGTATAAATGAATTATTTCTTCATCGAGTTCGTGGAAAACCCATTATTAATGTTGTTTTAGCCGTCTACAAGGACATATTTTTTTTAATGTACCAATCCTATAATTGCCTATTATAGAAGATGAGTTAACAACTCAATTAGATCCTTACATAATACTATAATTCAAATATAAACAATAGGAATAAATCTACGATTTGAGGCAAATCAGACAATATTAATGTTTTGGGAGATAATCTGAGTTTTTTTGAATTCTGAGCGTTCCTCAGAAACAGAGCATATGTGTACCACGTATTTTCCCCGTGATAATGATTGAATAATGTCGATACCCAGACAGTGCCATCACTTCCATGATGATTATTTCATATCGAGGTTTCCTGCGGAAATCACTATAGGTAAATAGTGTTTCCTGTTCCGTAACTATCAGAATAAAAGCTGTGGAGCTCATGAAGCTCTATCAAAAGACCTGGAATTTGACATTACTGGTATGAAAATGAAAGACTGATATGTTTTTCAATCTTTCAACATCTGCCATTTTGAAACTGAAGAGCCCCCTTCGAAATTTACTAAGGCATTGATAAAAAGTATGTTTGTGAAAAAATTTCTTTCCATTCGGGTTGAAAAATGTGGCCTCCACTATGTTAACAAGTTTCGTTATTTATATTATATCTATATAATAAAAATGAATTTTGATTCTTTGTTAGCGCAAAACGTGTGAACGGCTGGACCAATTTGACTATTTTTTTTTAAATGTACGTAATAGCCTGAAGATGGTTTGTTTACGCTGGGCTATACAGGGCGTTGTGAAAACCACACACCTGACCACCAATTTTATATGCCCTGGACTACGGGGTGTTGTGAATTAACCCACCACACCTGTAATACCAGACATTATTCGTTAGGTTGGAGAAACAGTATTAAGAGCAATCGACTGTCTGAAGAAGGTCGATACTGAAACTAGGTCTGGAGCGGCTCAGATCTGAGTTCATTTCTCTTAAATACCGGAACATGGGCTGTTTATTCAGGAAGTACTACCGTTCAGAAAGATTCGAACCAAACAATGATTTGATAAAATAATAATGCACTCATAAAAGTTAAGAATGTATATATATATATTTAATAAAAACTGACACAATTCTATCAATCGTCTATGGACGTATGATAGGCAACAATATTCGTACAATGAAAACGAAAGTAGCGTATTGGCAGATAATTCTGAAGAAATCCTCACATGTAATTTTTAAATAAATATGGTAAATTGTCAAATGTGTACACTTACCCAAAAAGTTACTAAATCGATTGTTCTCATTTTGATCGTGATGTGCTCCGTAACACTACCATCGTCACTATTCGATGAAATAATGAGTAGACCTAGGAAATCTAGCAAATATAAAAAAGTTGGCCGTCACGGGACGCCCGGCAGATGTGAAACATCTCAGTGAATATTCAAATTTCTGATTAATACAAACCAAAAACTGCTAAAAAATAAAGAGTAATTTTACTAGTTTAAATTTTTGTAAGAATAGAAGCCTCACACACACCCACCACACACAGAAAGGACTTAAAATACGTAGATATATATATATATATATATATATATATATATATATATATATATATATATATATTTATATCTTGCATTTTTTTACATTCCGCATTTTATAAGGATGAAATTTTGCCTCTCTCAGAATTCGATGTATGCTGCTTTTGAGTTGTCTCAAAGATTGAATGTTGTCCATCACTACATGTCCTATAATTGCAACAGCGACCCCTTCATTTCTTATAGACTTTGCTTGTTC
Source organism: Gonioctena quinquepunctata (assembly GCA_018342105.1). Lineage (NCBI taxonomy): Eukaryota > Metazoa > Arthropoda > Insecta > Coleoptera > Chrysomelidae > Gonioctena > Gonioctena quinquepunctata. Next base: position 312,717 of record JAFIRS010001463.1, on the reverse strand, counting down.
ACGTTTTTTATTTAGCTTTGATCTTGATTCCATAAACGTATGCATCACTTGTATCACGTACTGATATATATTTTTCTCTAGATGAATTTCATTGGAAATTCAAGCCGTATCTTCAATTGCTACAATAGCTTTTTCTATAGTATGTACAGTGCGGTCCATAGGTATGGTATAAATTTATTTTTAGCGTTATTATGTATTTGTTTGAAAAAACCTGGAACAGGTCGATATTTATTGTCAATTTGACAATTTATAGTATGAAAATATTACCCCCTTCTTGCACCCCCTCTGAATTATGAGTATCCCCGCAATTTTGATACTTCACGTAGAATGAAGGAAATAATGTCACATAATGTGTAGGAGGTATTTTCAAATAAATTTACAATCAAATTGAATGTTCAAAATGACCACCATTCAGGTCTTGACAATAAGTAAGTCGATCTTGGAATTCTCGTACAACACTTTGTGGGACCTCAGGGGTTATGTTGTTAATTTCTTCCGTTATCCTAATGGTCTATTGAAATATACTTTTGATTATAAATAACCCCATGAGAAGTAATCGAGAGGAGTCAAATCGGGGGATCTAGGCGGCCACGTCTTCCACTCCACCTATTGGGAAAAACTTCGTTCAAATAATCTCTAACAATACGTTTGTAATGCGGAGGAGCTCTGTCTTGTTGGTACCAAATTGATCTATCTATTGCATTTGGATCATTAACATAAAAAAAGTATTTTCAATGTAGGCTGTAAAAACCTCATAGAAAATCTAAATAAACCTCATCATTAACTATGCCTTCAAAAAATAAGGTTGAATAATTTTGTTGTTAATGATTTAATGATACCAGCCCAAAGGTTCACTTTTTTAGGATATTGTGTGTGAGCCTCACACATCCAATGAAGTTTGTATCTGCTCCAATATCTACAGTTTTGTCTATGAACCGTTCCATTTAAATGAAAAGTAGCTTCATCAGAAAAACAATTTTGTTTATAAACTGCAAATATGCTTCCATTCAGTCCATCATCAGTTCACAGAATTATTGCCTTCTATCAGGATCATCCTCATTTAACTCCTGAACCAACTGAACTTTATAAGGATGGTATTATTCTTTCTTGCCGCGGCAAGTTGTATACTTGTGATATGCGGATTTTCCTCAATCGCTAACAGTACATCTAACTTTTTTCCTCATCCAATTTAACATTTCGACCTGGTTTTTGAATAGTTTTTACATGTCCAGTTTCACGAAATTTTGTTTCTATTCTGCTAACTGTAGACTGTGAGACGTGTTGACCAGGGTATTTATTATTAAACATTTCGCAAACTTCCTTTTGAGTTCTTGTTTCATTACCGCATCCAATCACAATTGAATTGTCTATTCTTTGAGTTTCGGATAAATGAGCCATAGTTAAATCAAATACACACACAAATATTTTTCAATACACTGACGTGTCTCAGCAACTTATAAATATCAGTAGTCTACTAGATTGACATTACATTATTTATGTGAGTTTTGTGAATAATTTTTTGGTGTTTTGAACGACTTCTTCCTGACGTTTAGCAAAACAGATAAGAAAATACCTGATTATTTCTCATGGGGTTATTTGAAATCAAAAGTATATTTCAATAGACCAGACAATATTGCAGATTTAAAAGTTAGGATAACGGAAGATATTAACAACATAACCCCTGCGAAATGTTGTACGAGATCACTAATTTCTATAGAAAATACCACGATGTCCAGAACGATGAAAAGAGTGGTTGGATTTTTCCAAAAAAATTACCAAAGAAATGTTCCTGGTTGAACACCACGGAAACCTCGCCAGGATGTGACGTAACAAGTACAGATCGCCAAGGTCGTAAGATAATTTCAGAGTTGCCAAACAATTCTTTACAATGTGAGCAGGCCGGAAAAATAATGACATAGCACCCGGTATACATACATATTACTCAAGAATAACTAAATCAAGAACAGCTTTCAAATCTTCATCTTCATTTCAATATAACATATGCTGACATAAGTTCTGTTTCATTCATAGGATGAAAAATAATAACATTTCCTCAGAAATTCCTCAAAAGACACTGGCAACTCGCCAATCGCCGACAGTGCAAGAAATTACAGCGTTGCCAAGCGTTATTCAAAATATTTCTATACAGTATGTGCAGGCTGAAAAATTAATGACATAGCACTTGGTATACATACATTTATTCAAGAATAACTAAATCAAGAACAGCTGTCGAATACGAAGTTCAATATGACACATGTTGACAATAGTTCTGTTTTATTCATAGGATGAAACGGAATACTATTTCCTCAGAAGTTCCGCAAAATAGTGACACTGGCAACTCGGAAAAATGTCAAATCAATAGACTTATGACGTCAAAAGAAGCGGCAATAACTCTGTGTTTAGATGTATCACTGAATTTGAGGGTTTCAGAGTAGCGTTTATTCGAATATTTCACAATATCATCTAGGAAAACTATGCATACATAATATTTCATTACTATATTCCAACTTTAAGCACATATGAAGGAAATCTGTGGGTTTGTGATCTCGCCTATTCCAAGATCCACTTGCTTATTGTCAAGAAGCGAATCGTAGTTATTTTGAACATTCAATTCAATTGTAAAATAAGTTGAAAAATACTTCCTAAACACTATGTGATATTATTTCCTTCATTCTACGTAAAGTATCAAAATTTTACATTTTTAGAATGAATTTTCTCAGTTATGATTGCACCAAATTTGAAAAACCCAATATTGCTGAACAGAGAATAGGAATCCCTTTCGAACAAGGTGCAACACGACCCCCCTTCTCATTTAAAATTTTCGAGGCGGTGATTATAATTCAGAGGGGGTGCAAGAGGGGGGTAATATTTCCATACCGTAAATTGTCAAATTGACAATGGAAATCGACGTGTTTCAGGATTTTTTAAACAAATACATAATAACGCTAAAAAGGAATTTATTCAATACCTATGGACCGCACTGTATAAACCATTGTCGACAGTTTTCACACGATTGAATGAAGTTAATTGAATACATCAATATACCAAGGCTTAACCAAAGAAATGCGTACAAAATCACAAAGAGAACACCATTTCGGTTTAGTAAAAACCTAAGCACTATCTTGGGGATATTGGATTTGGTAGAGGTCATTCAGGGGGCATTCGAAGATCGGGAGTACATTTCGGGTAGGTTTTGCGATCTGAGTAAGGTTTTGCGACCGTTGATTTTTATTTCAAGGGGGAACTCAATATGTCATAATTGTGTTATCAACCCCCTCACCCTACGTCAGAATCTTCAATATGACTACCATATTTGTGATATGGCAGTTACCTGCCTAACTATTATTTCTGAAGGCATACTATTTTTCAATACAGTGACGTTCCAATAGTGATTTTGGAACCAACAAATAGTCTAGAAATTATTATTGTCAGCAAATATTCTTCAATAATTTCAGAACACTGTGAAAATCGTAATGTATGTTTTCAGGTAATAAGAAGAAAAACGTATCTTGATTCACACTTAGTTTTCATTGAAACTTCCACAACACTTGGTCGATTCTCAATTGCATTACAAAGACGTGTTTGCGATTGAGTTCCCTTCAACATGATATATCACAAATATGGTAGTCCTATTGAAGATTCTGACGTAGGGTGTGCTGGGGGTGAGGGGGTTCATAACACAATGATGACGTATTGAGTTCCCCCTTGAAATAAATATCAACGGTCGCAAAACCTTACTCAGATCGCAAAACCTACCCGAAATGTACTCCCGATCTTCGAATGCCCCCTGAATGACCTCTACCAAATCCAATATCCCCAAGATAGTGCTTAGGTTTTTACTAAACCGAAATGGTGTTCTCTGAATAACTTATTAGTCTCAAAATAGGAAGATATTTCTAACCAAGCATTTCTCAGATGTTTTGGAGATTATCGCTAATAGAGATATTGGTCGATAGTTGGTTTTTCGTAAATTGAATTGATATTATGAAAAATCATCCATTTCGACTCGACTGACGTGTCACAGAAATAAACGGCCATCAAGTTAATGGATCATCGAACAAATGTCAACTGTTGAGTGATTCGTTATTCCGTAAATTATGCTTACGTGTTCTATAAATAAATAAATGTTTTCCAGGTAGTTAGAATTTATATTGGTCAAGTTTTGTACGATTTCAAATGAATAATTGAATATGGATTGATAAATGAGTGTATATTTATAGAATGTAATTTGAAAATGATGAATGATATTAGTATATAAACGTGGAATATCGGATTATATATGTTTGGGACACGTATTCTCTAGAAGAAGAAAAAAACATTTTCCGAAAAACGAGTCAGGATGTAAGTAGAACTTCTCTCACGAAAAAAAGTTGTGTAACTTATGTACTTGTGGATATATACAGGGTGAGTCAGAATAAGACCGACAAACTCCGACTACAGATTCATCACCTCATTTCGAGGTAAAAAGTTGCCATCCCCTCTGAGATACAGGGTGTCGAAAGTACGAAAAAATTAAGGTTTAATTTGTTTTCTCAAAATTCCTGAAGGAAAAAATTTTAAACTTGGTACACTAATCAAGGTCTAGCAACGTGCAAATTTGAAGTTATAATTTTTTATTTTCGTAAACCAGTGGCGTAGTTACGATGATATGTGGTCATATATTCCTTCACATTTTCTTGGGACAAGTGAATGGACAAATGAACGTTTGACATCAGTTCTGCTCATCGATACTCAACCTGAAATTGATCATTCCATGTTCCTAAAAGTGGAGGTTTCTGAGATAATTGAGAAAAACTGATGATATGTCCTGTAGAGACATAATTACCTATGTGCAATAATCGCATAATGCTAATTTCTTACATCATATCGGAATATGTGTCAACCTCCTGAACATTTTTTAATATTGGGAGAATCGCAAACATAGAACGGGTGAGTCAGAATGAGACCGATAACTCCATTTTTTCATTCAACATATTATTTGATCGAATCGATGTCATGGATTCACTGATATGTTACCATATTTTCTAGCATATGATTGTTTTGACAAATCAACTGACAAACAAACCCAACCTCAAATTCATAATACTCCATTTAGATGAGAGTTAAGGTCTGAAATAATTTTTGCGAAAAACTGAAGATAGGTACTCTTAATTTGTTGAAGTTTATGTTGGAGTATCATTAACAAAGCAATTTCTGATTGAATTATCCAGGAAAATATTATCCAATCAACATGTTTTTGATGAAGAAAAACAGTGATTGTGTATTAATATCTACTTTCGATTCGTGAAAACTAGTTGCAAAGACGAGCCTTTCATGCTAGTTTGTGGTAGGCTGTTCAGTACACCAGTGATCAATGCATAAAACATAGAGGCAATTTGGAACTAAAAAGAAACGTAGCCTTTTTTCTTTGTCCCGGTAGAAACACACTGATATATCGATACCTACATTAGACATAATTGACAGTAACCCAAAACACATTTGAAGAATAAACAGATATGCATTTCGTTTATGGTGAAACAGAGCCGCTGCTGAATTATATCAACATAGATATCCAAACAGACATCATCCACATTTCCCTACTTTCATAGCTGTGCATCGATGATTGAAGGATACAGGGTCCTTTGAATTCAATAAACACCATTGTGGTGCGAATAGAACAAGAAGAGATAATGTTACGGAAGAACAAATTCTGGAACGATCAGTAGCAGATACTTCTACCATCACTCGGGCTATTTTGTATAGGTTAAAAATGTCACAATCAACAGTTAGTCGGGTAGCACGTGAACAACTATTGTATCCATTTCGCCTACAGAAGGTGATGGCCCTAGATACTGGAGATTATGGCCTTCGTAGATTTTTTGTGAATGGTTTTTGAGGATGTATGAAGGAGCAAACGACTTTTATAGATATGTTCTATTCACGGATGAGGCATGTTTCACAAGAGATGGATATTTCACTAGTAGGAACAGCCATTCATGGGATGAACAAAATCCGCATGGAATGTTTCGAAAAGGCTACCATCAACAGTTTTCAGTGAATATTTGTGTAGGAATTAACGAAAATCGTATCGTTGGACCATATCTCCCTCCTCCCCGTTTGAATGGGCAGAACTGCCGAGAGTTTCTTGAACATGTTTTACCTGGGCTACTTGAAGACGTACCTCTATTGGTTTGTCGGAGAATGTGGTATCAATATGACGGAGCACTGGTCCATTTCCAATGAATCGTTCGTCAATTTATTGATCAAACATTCCATGATCGGTGGATAGGTAGACGTGGTCCCATACATTGGCCTGCATGTTCTCCAGATTTAACTTCACTGATTTTTTTTGAGGGGATACCTTGAATCCCTAGTGTATGAAACACCTGTAGAATCTGTGGAAGATTTAATGGCAATAATTTTAGCAGCATGTACGTTAATACAGGATACACAATAAAATGATGGTCCATTTGAACATTTGCTTTAATGCCTTGTTTGTTTCTATGTAGTGTATCCACTAAACCGTTTCTATCATTTAAGAAGATAATAATACACAATAATTGTTTTTCTTCATCAAAAACATGTTGAGTGGATAATATTTTCCTAGATAATTCAATCAGAAATGACTATGATAATGATACTCCAATATAAACTTCAACAAATTAAGAGTACTTATCTTCAGTTTTTCGCAAAAATTATTTCAGACCTTAACTTTTATCTGAGTGAAGTATTATAAATTTGAGGTTGGGTTTGTTTCTCAGATGATCTGTCAAAACAATCATGTGCAAGAAAGCATGGTAACATATCAGTGAATCCGCGATCGATCGATCAAATAATATGATGAATGAAAAAATGGAGTTATCGGTCTCATTCTGACTCACCCGTACTATGTTTCCAACATTAAAAAATGTTCAGGAGGTTGACACATATTGCGATATGTTGTAACAAATTTGCATTATGCGATTATTGCACATAGGAAACTATGTCTCTACTAAGGACATATCTCCAGTTTTTCTGACTTATCTCAGAAACCTCCATTCTCAGGCACATGGAATGTCATGACTTTTAGGTTGAGTATCGATGAGCCGAACTGATGTCAAACGCTCATTTGTCCATTCACTTGTCCTAAGAAAATATGAAGGAACATATGACCACATACTACGCCACTGGTTTACGAAAATAAAAAATTATAACTTCAAATTAGCACGTTGATAAACCTTGATTAGTGTACCATGTTTTAAATTTTTTCCTTCGGGAATTTTGGAGAAAACAAATACTAAATTTTTTCGTACTTTTGACAACCTGTGTCTCAGAGGGTATGCATTTTTCACTTCGAAATGAGGTGAGGAATCTGTAGTCGGAGTTTGTCGGTTTTATTCTGACTATATATATATATATATATATATATATATATATATATATATATATATATATGTATATAAATATATATAAATATAGATGAAAAGGGAGGAATATCGAGGGTACTGCTAAAAACAAAATTCAATGGACGTAGCCCTCAAAGAAAAGTGTTAACCGGAGACACGTGTTTCGGGCTATCGACCCTCATCAGTACAGCGAATAAGTGCAAGGATGAACAACACTTGTTAGTAAACGACGAATCAACGCAGTCAACAAACAGAAACCAGCCGCACATTTGTTGACGACGTTGATTTGTCGTTTACTACCAAGTTTTGTTCAACCTTGCACTTCTTCACTGTACTGATGAGGGCCGATAGCACTTTTCTTTTTGGGCTACGTCCATTAAATTTCTTCCATTTTATATATATATGTATATATATATATATATATATATCGTTAAATTTTTCGGAATTCCATTCAATCAATTTTCATCATTCCTCTCAACGTTTCGACATCTTCAGGTTAAAAATAATAAAATAATTAAAAACATGGAGTTTGAAACATAACAACTTACTTAACACAATATTAAAATATATCCGATATGTATGACTTGTCACATACGGAATATTCTATTTATATTTGTACAATTTTTTTTTTTATGGCTTTGACATTTCGTCATTTGGCCAGTCACAAGTTGAGTATTTATATGTATCATTTTCATAGTGTTATGGGTAGGCCTTGTTACTAACTCCATACGCCACCTAGGAGCAGCACTGTTAATTTGAACGCAACAGCGAATCGTCGAGGACCATCCTCGGCCCGGCTACGAAATTTAACATTTAATTCTCTCAAATTAAATAGAAAAATTTCTGCCCTGGCCGAGGATCGAACTCACGACCTTTCGATCATGAGTCGGACGCTAACTCACCGCGCCAATCCCCCCAATTTGTACGAATGTTGTTGAAGGTGTGTGATTTCGTTGTTCTCGGGAATGGTTTATCTTCCATGTTTTTCCCCTTCATAAATATACCGGATTGCTTAAAAGTTTGAGCGATGGAAGATAATGACAAGAGTTAATCTTTCAGTCGCAGATGATTCCACATCTGATTTTATGAACATACTACCTGTTCGTTTGTCATGATCACGTTGCTCTAATCTGATTTGCGCAATATTTGGTTGTTCGTTTGTTCCGAGCAATTGATCAAAGAGTGTTCGTTTGACAAGTTTACTACAGATCAGATAAAGCATGCCTTATCTGCTCCATCAATTTTCAGGGAGCAGCAAAAACCAATTGAAAGTGATCAGAAGGCGGCAATAAGAAAATGGAAGAAGTTATAAGAAATAGTATCAAAATATCAAAAGGAGATATGATAGATGCAAATTCGGATAATTATTCATTTCGAACAGGTGACATGTGGTAATTTGAATTATAGGTGAAAAAATAAATAATATAAAAACGTTCATAGGTTTACAAATGATCAGTTACAAATGATTTGCTTAGTGTTCGTTTGAGTTTAACCAATAGAATATGTTTGCTACTGGATCATAAAAATCAAATCAATCAAGTTACAATTACGAAATCTCCATGATTTCTTGAGCAGGCTGAGCATTTCAAACGAACTGGATTGTTTATAATTTCAAACAAATCAAAGTTAATAAAGTTTGTTATAAATCTGGCTTATTTTTTTTTATATCATTTCTGTTGTTGAGACTGTCACATTATTGGGAAAAATTGATATTTCATTAGTGCATTCAACTTTTCCAAACCTCTTTTCTGCAATAATTAACAGAAGTCAATTCAGAAAGTATTAGATGCATGCTGTGTACAATTACAACACAATGAATTGTAAATTCTGAGATTGTCAATTCAGCAAAATCACTCTTATTGAATCGTCGTGATTTCGTACGAGTGAATGATAAAACTGCTGAATTGAACATTACCACCTCTTTGGTGGAAAAGTGATTTGGGTGGAAAAGTTGTAAGTTAGTTAGTTGCTTTTTGGTCTACACAGAAGAAGTCCAGGAGATAGTGTGACCGTGCCCATTCATAATGTAAGTAGTTTATTTCATTGTATTTTGTTCTTTTATTTTTTATTCAATATATGTTTTGATTTCACCCGACTCTTTTATTGCAAAAGGTCTCCCTTCATGAATTAGGCCTATGAGCCTAGGGTCAAGATATTGTATTTTGCCCTCAGAACCTTGCTCTAAAGTCACACAGGAAAGTTAAACGTGACAATCCGTTTTTTATATGTATCATTTCAAGGAATGTTCCTACTTTTGGATTTCTCTCTTTGGTCAAAATTTCAACGTTGTTAGTGTTGAACTTATGTTGATTTTTTTTTTATGTTTGGTTAAGGCTGTAATAATAATGAAAGCCATTATTCCAGAAAATAAAAAGCTATCAATATCTGGAAAGGGCGGAGTTCAGAATACGTTCCCTTCTTCCGTTTCGGAAAGGGGGAAGCGTTTTCTGGTCTTCCACTCAACCATGTGTAATTATGTCATTTAAATTTTGAATATTTTTTTTGGAACTAAGGGGTGCGTTTGACAAATAGTTGGTGTAACGTTTTGATGTATTTGGAATCTTTTTCACAAACTGGTTTATTGAACCAAATGTATCGAATCGTTACACAAACTATTTGTCAAATGCACCACTTACAAAAAAATATTCAAAATGTAACTGACAGCTTTTCCATATTTCTCCCAGCGTATTGGTCCACAAAATCCCGATTTCAGAACGTTCCGGCAAAATAACATTTGCCATCTTCAGGCGATGTCTCGTTTATGACTCGAAACTGATTCGAGCGCGCCGCACTCCTCAGAAATACACCATCATTAATGAGTGACAAAAACGACTATTCGAGAGCATGAATACAGACAGCCTGAAACAATCAACAACCTGGAAATCAATCAACAAGTTAAAAAAAAACAATATAGTGACTCAATCACAACGGAGATATGACCACTATAAATCGAGGAGTACGGCGCGAGCGAATCAGTTGAGTTCGAGTCAATAACGTGACATCATATGAAGATGGCAAATATGAAGATGGCAAATATTATTTTGTCGAAACTTCGTGTAATAGGACCTTTTGAGGACCAACACCACAATACGCGGAGAGAAACCAGATAAAGCAGTTGAACACATTACATCCTCATACACACGGTGTTCTCAACGGCGAGGCATATTTTTAAGAGGATGATGATTTCGTCAAAGAAAGTGATTTTACGAAAAATTACCCCTACTGAAGTTTCATAGTAACCGAGATATCATTAATTGAATATTTTTGAAAATTCAGGTATGGTCCTGGCGAAATCTCTTTCTCCGGACTGATACCAAATTCATATGACAGCTCTTTACGTTTGAGCTTACATCGTACTGTTTTCTGATAGGCCACTGAATGACACAACGAAAAATTTCATCAGAATACAACCCTAGCGGGCTGTAATATAGCACATTTGTTGTTTATGATTATGTGAAAATGTATTTCCTTGAAACAAAAACGTTTGCGCTAAAACAATGAACAGTGGAATATTTCTGCTCAATTATCACCATTTTATTTGTGAAAGTTCAAATGTGTTGTGATGATGATGTCAATTATGATGAGACAAGAATAGTTTTGTCCTAACCATACATTATCAAAGAAGAGTACCTACACGAGATGAAGCGAATAATTTTCATAATACACGTGTTTGGGCAGTGCAACGAGCAGATAGGCAGTGATGAACAAAGCGGCAGAATACGCGTGTAAAGATAAAATTAGATCCAAATATCGTGTTGATCTCTACACTCTAGGAAGTGACAATTTATAAATGATTCTGGATGTTTTTCGCAAACCTTTTTATATTATTACAATTACAACTCTGTGTATTTCAGAAGAATCCATATTATTTATTTATTCAAATCTCTGACAATTATGAGAAAGAAAACTTGAGAGGTGTCAAGGGACACCCGGATGGAACGAAGTTCCTTTCGATTAATTAGTGAAGGAATTGTAATAATTTTTTTTTTTATATATATATATATATATATATATATATATATATATATATATATATATATATATATATAACTTTCTTCTATTCTTTCGTACACGTCATAATGCGCGGGACTTTGTAAACACAACAGAGTGTATATATATATATATATATATATATATATATGTATATATATATATATATATATATATATATATATACTCTCTCGACAGCGTAAACACAACAGCGTATAGGTTAGAACACGCACGGCTTGCTAAATACATACGCATTGATATTGTAAAATTAAAATATAATTTGCTTTTGAATTTATTAAAGTTATGACGCGTACACTTGCTAAACACACAATAATGGAGAGATTATAACGCGTATGACTTGGTTAGCACAATAGTAAAGAGAGGTTATAATGCGTACTTGCTAAAAATACATAAGCATTTATTATTGTCTGTATAAAATCTCTACTTACCTAACTCCATCAGCAATATCCGGAACTTGTGCAGAAACACTGTCAGGATCCATTATTGTTATTATTTTTTATTATTTATTATGTACAAAAAACCTGTATACACTCAACAAAAATAATCGTCGCGACACCACACTGTTCAATGTGAAATAGAAAGACGAAACGAAAATAACTGGCTTGCTTTCTATGAGAGAGAGAGAGACAGACAGAGAAACACGCGCACGCCGCAACCATAGCGAAAGTCTCGTTACAACTTTTGGTCTTAATTTATTCCGTCTAGCCCTCTTTCGCAACGCGCGATAAGGAACTACGTTCCAATAAAAAACTCACAAATTCTGAAATGTTTTAATTCACAATATGAATTATTTCATTGTACATATCTACATTTCATGAAAATAAAATATGTCAGTAATCCTCTCGAATTGAAAAACAAAAATACAAAAACTAATATATTTGGGAAGGTTATGGGAACACTGGCCAATATACATTTGTTGTTGGTATAATCAACTTGAAATGAGTTTTTAATAAACTTCTCAATGCATTGAACAACTAAATATTGTTTTTTAATGTATCCAAGCCTATGGGAAATATGTTTTGTCAGTATCAGCTCCAAATGACTCTAACGATAAATTCAAAGTATTTGACTATCTCAGCAATTATTTCAGATATATGATTATGGAGTTGGAGCATGGGCGAGGAGTTTAACGTGCAGCGCCGCAGTGGCGGAATCGGAAAAACCGATCCAGACAGTATCACTTATCCCCATTTACCGCTGTGATAAAAAAGTTGTCTACAAAGTGCGATAGTTCAAATTTTTTGGACGCAAACGTCAAAACGGCATTTGTATTGTGATTCGACGAGTACAAGCTTCCTATCAAAGAGATGCACAGTGTCAAAAGCGCGTCTACAATAAATGAATGGCAAATGACCTCGAATCAAATGTAAATGACGTGACGATCACGGGTGACCACTGCTGTGTTGTAGGGAGCAAAAACAAGCGTTTAAGTGCCCCCGCGAATACGAAATTTTATGGTTTTTTTACCGTGAGCTACAAACGTTCGGTGAGCGTTTATGTATGAAAATACTTCGTAGACGTGTTTACAGTCGCCACAAGCATTCGCTCTGCAAGTGCAGAAAGTTTTTGTAACTTATCTGTTACAATCAATCTACGAAAGGAAAACAGTCAATTGACAAATCTTGCAAGTTCCATTTTCACATTGATATTAACAATTAAATTCTTTATACTAACAATTACAATAATCTAAAAAACATGCATGAAACATATTTTCATTAACGTAATACACATTCAAAATAATTTTTTTAGTCAAATTGTGACAGTAAACGAACAACTTGAAAAATTTGTGAAAATGTATGTATGTATGAAAAAAAACAATATTTTCCATATATTTTTTTATATTTCTTCACTATTCAGTATTACCTCTTTATTATTTTTGTTGATTCGTGTAATTTTAATTAAATTTTATTAATTATTTGTGAAAATATTCATTCACCTCTAATTCGATAGAGTACTGATTTGTTGTCGCTGCTGCTTGGCTAATCACTTTCGCATGTTTGCTGAAATAATCAATTGTTTTTTCCACAGACTGATTCTCTAGAACGATGTCACTATTCGCAGTGCATTTGGTTGGATGCGGTTCGCGACTACTCTTCTCAATCTGCACTTTATATTACTAGGCAATTTTCGAAACCCAGACTCAATTTAATTCGAAGGTTGTACATGCAGAATCACAATGCAACTGCAGTTTTCACGTTTGTAACAAACAAATTTAAACTGTTGCACTTTAAAAACACTCTACTTATCACGAAGGCAAATACGGATAATTTGTGCTATCTGGAGTCAGTCGCCCGATTGATTTGAAATTCGGCAGGTGTTCATAATTCTGGTGACAATGCATTATGGAGTTTTTGTTAGTGGAAAACACAGAGTGGCGGCTCCAAGATGGCGAACGAGTTTTGTGATTATGGTCCGATTGGATTCTGAATTGCCATGTGGGGGTTCTAGGGGTCGGAGATCATGAAATTTCTGTCAAAGTTCATAAATTCAAGATGGCCCCAAGATGGAGAACGAGTTTCGTGATTATGGTCCGATTCGATTCAAAATTGCTATGCTGGGGTTTTCGGGGTCGAAGATTATGAATTTTTTGTTAAAATTCATAAATTCAAGATGGCGGCCCCAAGATGGAGGACGAGTTTGCTGATTATGGTCATATTTCATTCAAAATTGGTATGTGGGGATTTTCAGGTTCGGAGATTATTAATTTTTGTCAAAATCTATGAATTCAAGACGGCGACTCCAGGATGGCACACGAGTTTTGTGATTATGGTCAGATTCTATTCAAAATTGGTGTGCGGGAGTTTTTGGGATCGGAGAACGTGATTTCTTTCAGCTCAAAACTTACAGGGGAGAGACCTTGTAATAACGATTAGAAATTAACAGATTGAGGTGAACTAACTAAAAAGTTAAAAAGAAAATAACTAATAAAAAACATTTTAAAGACAAGCTTTTATTGAAGCCGTATACTGAAACATATAAAATAAATTTAAGTCATCGCTGACAATTATTTAATTATTTTTTGATGAGTTATTTGGTTTCAAAAAGCTTGTCGTGCGAATTGTAATAAAATTAATACTTTGACAAGTTGTTACTTACCAATCATTCATTGTCCAATGAAATTAATTGGTATCTACTTTCATGAATAGGTACTTTGTAAAAATCAAATACTTCGACAAGTTCTTACTGACCAACTAATCACTTCCCAATCAAATCAATTGGTACCTACTTTTATGAACACTTCGCGATGGCTTGAATTCATTTTATATGTTTTAGTTCACGGCTTAAATGGAAGCTTGTCTCTGAAAAGTTTTTTAATTAGTTATTTTAGACAGTGAATAAATACACGCAAACAGCCAACTCATATACGTTTCGTTTATCACAAATGATCTTGGTTTGTTCGTTTTATTATCGGGTATTTTAATCAAAAGCTTAGATCCAAAATCTTCTGTCATTCAAATTCAGTTGATATAGTTCATCACGGCGACATGCACCGGCAACACCAAATATTAAGGCAACCTAAAAAGTAAACACTACATAAATATCTAGGTAATTTTAAAATCCTTACATTCTAAACGTACTTTATTCATTAAGTATATATAATATGGTGCTTGAGTAATAAACGTTCCAATTTGTTCATCTGACAAAACTTTTGACTTCTTTGGTTTATAGTTGTCACTTTGACGTTTCAGGAAAGCACGTCATTTTATTTTATAATATCCATATCTTCTTTTGCACTGAGTGTAGCTCTCAGCATGGAGTAATTTGACCGTAGATGCCTTCAACTTTGTAGATAAATCGAAAAAGTATGCAATTGTGACATTTTCAGATCGGGAGGTCGTCTTTTATTCTTGGCAATAATCATATTTTGCCTTGGATTTATTTGGCAATGAGTTTAAGATGACATTTTCAGCAGCATTTACTAACTCTGGTGGTGTCTCGCACACCTGAACATCATCATCACTATCCATTTTAAATGTTTTTGAATATTTTTTAGCGATAAGTAGGTATTAAACCGAAATAAGTAGTGAATCTCTGACTTTTGTCACAATACTAAACAAACAGTGATTGTCAAGGAAACGATTTCATAGGCAATAAGATGGTAATCAAAAATTGTTGTGCATTTATAAAAATTCCTTGATTGATGATAATGTTGATTGCCATTTCAGAAAAAATAGCATGTGTACCTCGTAGGTAATTTGACATTTCTAAAATACGTCAATGACAAGGATTATTTTTTATTGTCACACCAATCTCTAAACTCGCTCTAACATTTTTCGTAATGCCGTTTAGCTTTTTCAGGTATTGAAACGGAAAGCGCCTAGTTTACAATACTTTTTAAATCTATGGGAGTGCAAGATACTAAAATATCACTATCAGTATCAGACATATTAGCGTTTTGTCAAGAACTGTCAAAATATTTTGTAAATATTCAAACATATCATTTCCATAGCAACGCTGTGACTCTGTTAATAAAATTGAACTGCTGTTGATTTCAATGCAATAATATTTATTTGCAATTATCAAGTTCAATAATTTTTACGATTGCACGAAAAATAGTGTGTATGCCATGGCCGCTAAACTTTTTAGCGACCTCAAGATTATCTGCCTCGGCCGCAAGCGACCTCGGCGATAACTTTTCTTTCGGTACGCTAAAAATATATTCCGCGGCCTTGGCATACAAATAACTATTACCGCACTAGAGTGGAAAAGTGCTTCTTTCCATAAGACAAATCATTAAAAGAAGTGAACTTTTCCACATTCTCCTAGAAAAAGTAAATTTCACTATTAGTTGAAAAAAATACAGGAATAAAGTAAACTTGAGTACTTCTTTATTGTTATTATATTCTTTGTACATATATTATGAAGATTTAATTTTATTCAAATTATATAAATAATATGTATGGAAAAAAGTAATTATGCATATTAAATAGACAATTTGAATAATTTGCACACGCTTTGAGAACCGATGACAATAATTTGTCTAAAAAATTGAAGGAAGAATTGAAAAAACAATTGAATTCAAAATTATTGATATAGTATTATGTTTTATGAGTAATTTCAGGGAAGGAATTCATGTGACTTTTGAATATTTATTGACATTGTCAGATATTTCTGATGTACAGGGTCTAATTATCATTCAAATATATAACAGTTTTTCCGCCGCTTAAAATCGACTGTAAATAACAATAAAAATATGAAATCAAAATTCATAAATCTAAGCGTATTTTTGTAGAACGTCGTAATTCAGGAACAGCAGGAAGTCGTCCAGGTCCACTATTCATCGATGAGCTTGGTATTTCGTTTAGTATAATATCTGTCCTTGGTAATTCGAATGGTATATTGTTCATTTGTGAAACTAATTCTTCTCCACAATTTGAATTTGCCGCTGTATTGGTATCAAGAGTAGTTTCATGTAGATTGCTTAGAGAGGGCTCTGCATTATATTGATGGGTGTTGATCATCTGCTGTTGTGGTAGGTTATCATTGTGTTGTGATAGGTCAGTGGCAGGTAATGGGCTATCTAGTGTCCTCTCTTTGGGAGCTTAACATAATTTCAATTGATTGAAATGACGCTTGATAACATAACCGTCATCTAACTTGATCAAATAATGTAGTCTTCCAAGATTCTCAATAACGATGCCATACTTCCACAATTTTGATCCAGAATAATTCCGGGACTGAATTCTATCTCCTGGCCTATAAAACTTATCGAATTTGGGTTGTTGTTCGTCTCTAGTTTCTTCTCTCCTCGAATCAGGTCTAGCTTGGTTCTCAAGTTTCTGTTGAACAAAATTTCAGCAGGTGATTTCCCACAAGATGAAGGTGTCACCCGATATCTGAATAGAAATGAGTGCAATTTATCATGTAATGTTCCAGATTCTTGTACCATACACTTCAATTTTGTTTTCAAAGTCTGACAGTAACGTTCAGCCTGGCCGTTGGTTGCGGGATGTCCGGGTGCAATCAAACGTTGCGCGATTCCTTGACGTGCACAGAATTCTCGAAATTCAAATGATTTGAAAATGGAAGCATTATCACTGACCAAAATTTCTGGTAACACATGACGACTGAATATTTCTCTTATTTTATTTATTGTACTAGTGGTTGTTGGTGATTGTGTTGACATAAGAATTTTGGTTCGTATCCCATCCTCGTCGCCAAATTATTATGTTTTATGAGTAATTTCAGGAAAGGAATTCATGTGACTTCTGAATATTAATTGACACTGTCATATTTTTCTGATGAACAGGCTCTAATTATTATCGTCTACAACTATAAAGAAGTAATGATTTAGAAATGGTCCGGCATAATCCATATGTACTCGTTGCCAATTTTTTGTTGGCGTTTCCCATTTATGCTGCTTTCACAGGATATTTTTTTAATATCGCAACATGGTTGACAACTTCTCACAATATTTTCTATATCAGAATCAATACCTTTCCAGTAGCAATAATTTCGTGCAAGAGCTTTCATTTTCACAATACCAATATGTGTGGCATGAAGTTCTTTGAGTATTTCTGGCTGGAGTTTCTTCGGAATAATCACCATATGACCTCGAAATAAAATTCCATCTTGAAGAGAAAACTCCAAATTTCGAATGGTACCATCATAAATGGATTTTGTTATTTTGTAAAGTTCAGAATCCGCATCAGTTTTAATCGCAATTTCTCGAGCTGTATGACTGTATCCTCCTCTTTCTGGCTTATTTTTAGAGGATTTCTGGAAAATTAGTCTGCATTTACGTGTTCTGATGATCTTCGATTTTTTATCTCATAATCGAATCCAGGGAGGAATTGAGCATAACGAAGCATTCTGGTAGATGTAATTTCTTCTCGCGAATTTCGGTATCGTTTAACCCACGGATGAACTGAGCTCTCAGCATAAGGTTTATAACTGATTTTGAACAATCTTTCTCGTTGCATTCTGATTTGAAATCGCAGGTTTTCACTTGTTCCTTCAAAACCGCAACATATGTTGATATTGATTCCCCTGGACATTGTGTTCTTGAAAAGAATCTATGTTGTTCAGTCAACACATTACGTTTAGGTGCAAGATTATTTTTTGAAAGAGTTATGAGTTCTGGATAGGACTTCGAGGCTGGTAAATCCGGAGAAGTTAAACTTGAGAGTAGTTTATAATGTTTACTTCAATATCATAACTTTTGCATCATTCGTCTCTTCATCGTTTTTATATAGTCCTTTCAATTTGAAAAAATTATCTAGTCTTTGACAATAGCTATCATCAAAGTTTTCAGTGCATTCATCAAAAGATTCGGAAGCTAATACTTGGGTTTGAAGAATTTCTTTAACCGTATTTGTATTTGTACGTTGTTGTTGTAAATTGTCAACTAGTCCGCTTAAGGCAGCTATGAGGGCTGCTAAATCTTGCGCCATCTCCTGTACTTGCAGAATGTATCACTGGTTCGTCATTTTCCTTGGAAATAAATTTCTCTTTTCTCTTCGTCGCCAAATTATTATGTTTTATGAGTGATTTCTGGGAAGGAATCCATGTGACTGTAACGTAAATAAACTTAACTTGGTTTTACTAATTTATTTCAGACTTAATCTACAACTTAATTTATATTACTACGCCACTGTATAGCTCGATCGTATGGGCTCGTTCAGACTGTCTGACTCCACTTGAGGGTTGCCTATTTATCTCCGATACAGCATTCTCGATGTTTCGAATTCTGGCAGTTGGCGACCGGCGTGTTCCAATTGTTTCCAATATTGACCGTTGTTTTCCGCGGCAGAGCGACTGGATGGTTCTCGAATATCTCCGGGGATGATCTCATCGTTGTCGATGGCAACGCGTGAGGCGACAGGTCCGGCCTAGGTTCGTTACATTGCCCCCTTCTTAAAGACATTTCGTCCCGAAATTTCATCCTTGGAGTGTGACGATATCTGCATGACTCCCCATATCTGCACCGTGAAGTTCGATGGAAGTAACACTCCACGGTCTTCATGATCGGTCGTGGAAGAGGGTTACAGCAAACCAAAATCTTGACGCCGCTGGATCTGAATATCGCCTCCAGCATACTTCTTATGACTCTCCAGTCCAACCCATCAATACCACAGGACAATTTTGGAATTGCTAGATCCACCAGATTCTGGTCCACCATAGTATCTCTTAGTTTGGTGAGACTCTTCCAGACATCTTCATAGGACGGTTTATCTTGGGAATGCCTCTTGGTAACTAGGTAGTAGATGTTTCTCTGGCCTTTCTTCAACTGTAGCACCCCATCAACTTCTGGATTCTGCTCCCGCAGTGTTTGGAGTTGACCAAATTTCTTGGAGAACACTGCGGCGATGCCCCTGGACATTTGAAGATCTTCTGCCACACAGTGCGCTAGTGCGTAGTCAGCAGGCACCTCGAAAAGGTCTCGTGACTCCTCTCTAGTAACCCCATGTAGAACTTTCTGCCCGTTTGAATACAAGGACATAAACTTCTCGAACGTCATATCATCCTCCGGTGGCTTGAGGGTGCGAACTTGGTCATGGTTTCCAGCGTAAGGGGCCAACCTGTTGAAATGGACGACCCTTGGTTTCCCTCGGGGTGGCTTATGGATTCGGTACACAAGGTCGTTTATCCTTTTCACGATTTTATACGGGCCTTCCCACGAGTTCCGCAACTTTGGTGATAGTCCACGACGACGTTTGGGGTTGTACAGCCAAACCAGGTCATCAACCTTAAATCCTCCAGCGTCGGCCTTGATGTCATAGGTCTTCTTCATTTTATCGCTGGCACTCTGGATGTTCAACCGGACTCGTTCGTGGTCTTGTCCTGGCGGTATCCCAAACTTCAGGTCACAAGGCAGTCGCAGTTCTCGGCCCATTATAATACTAGCAGGAGTTTGACCGGTTGACTCGTGTACTGCGGATCGATAGGCCATCAGGAACAAATGAAGATACTGGTCCCAGTTCTTTGATGGTCAGAGACAACCTTGGACAAGTGGCGGTTGATCGTCCTGTTCATCCGTTCCACCATTCCATCGGACTGCGGATGTAGGGCCGTGGTTCTTGTCTTGCGGATGTTCAGCAGTAGACATATTTCTTGGAAAAGGTTGGTTTCGAAATTTCTGCCTTGATCCGAGTGCAGCTCCATTGGAATACCGAATCGACATATCCATTCTTTCACCAAGACGTCGGCAACGGTGATGGCTTCCTGGTTGGGCAGGGCATAGGCTTTCGCCCACTTACTGAAGTAGTCCATTGCCACAAGGATGTATTTATTCCCGTGGTCGGATACGGGAAACGGGCCGGCGATGTCAATGGCGATTCTCTCGAACGGGCTGCCTACGTTGTACTGACGCATCGGGGCCTTGGGTCGTATTCGAGGTCCATTGCTAGCAGCGCATACAGCGCACTTTCTGCACCAGTCCTGGACGTCAGCTTGACAATTGGCCCAGTAAAACCGTTGCCTCACTTTCTGCAGGGTCTTCGTCACTCCCAGATGTCCTCCGGCGACTCCATCATGGATTTCCCGCAGCACTTCCTCTCTTCTGTTCCTGGGAACAATTATTTGGCGTCTGTCTTCCCCACCAATATCGGCCTCCAACACACGTTTCAGGATCCCATTGTCCAGAATGAGAGAGTTCCATTGTACCCAATAGGACTTAACAGAGTAACCTGCGACTTCCTGCCACGATGGTCTTCGATTGCCCTTCTTCCAGCTGACGACTAAGCCAAGGTCGGGGTCTCTCTCTTGGTCTTTCTGGCTCTTGCTGTCATTCCAGTTGTCATCCATTGCCGCGGTTCTACAAAGTGTTGCTTCTTTCTCTTCTGCTCGTCGGCAATGTGAGCAATCATCTGGACATGGTCTTCGCGACAAGGCATCTGCATTCTTATGGCTAGTTCCGGCTCGATGTTCGATCTCGAAATCGAATTCTTGGAGTCTCTCGATCCAACGTGCTACTTGACCCTCAGGATTTTTGAACTGTAAGAGCCATTTGAGAGCTGCATGGTCAGTTCTCAACAGGAATCTTCTTCCATACACGTACTTGTAGAAGTGTTCCACTCCCTTTACTACAGCTAACAGCTCTCGCCTGGTGACACAGTAATTGCGCTCTGGTTTGCTAAGCGTCTTGCTGAAATAGCCAATGACCTTCTCCTGTCCCTCCTGGATCTGAGATAGGACAGCTCCAAGTCCCACGTTGCTGGCGTCCGTATCCAAAATGAATTTCCCTTTGGGTAGGGGATAGCTCAGTATAGGTGCGTTGATCAAAGCTCCTTTCAGCTTCCTGAATGAGTCTTGACATTCTTCGGACCACTGGAACTTTGTTTGGCCTTCCGTGAGCTTGGTCAGTGGTTTAGCGATGTTGGCGAATCCCAGCACATATCGGCGATAGTATGTGCATAAACCAAGGAAACTTCGATGTTGGTGAATGTCTTTTGGGATGGGCCAATCCTTAACAGCTTTGATCTTCTGGTCGTCCACTGCTACTCCTTCCCCGAGACAACGTGGCCGAGGTATCGTACTTCTTTTGGAACAGATGGCATTTCTTAGGGCTCAAGCTTCAATCCGGAGTTCCTCAGTCGCACGAATACTTCCTCCAAGTTTTCACGTGGTCCTCGAACGATCTGCCGACCACAATTATGTCGTCGAGATACACTAGACACGTGTTCCATGAGAGTCCCTTCAGCACTGTCTCCATCAATATTTCGAATGTG
The DNA here is from genome assembly GCA_018342105.1 of Gonioctena quinquepunctata. NCBI lineage: Eukaryota > Metazoa > Arthropoda > Insecta > Coleoptera > Chrysomelidae > Gonioctena > Gonioctena quinquepunctata. The sequence goes on along the minus strand of JAFIRS010001463.1, from coordinate 290,672 downwards.
GCGAGGCATTACAGAGCCGAATGGCATAACGGTGAACTGCCACAATCCTGAGCCGATGGTAAAAGCAGTCTTTCTCGATCTTCCTGAGCGAGTTCTACTTGCCAGTATCCACTCTTCAGATCAAGGGTCGAAATCGTGGAACCAGCCAACGTGTCTAGGGTGTCATCTATTCTCGGGAGAGGGTAACTGTCCTTCTTCGTGACATTATTAAGTTGGCGATAGTCTACACAAAAGCGTGTCGATCCATCCTTTTTCTTCACCAGTACGACTGGAAGGACCAGGGACTGTCAGATGGTTCGATAACTCCTTCTTTTCCCATATCGCTGACTATTTTGTCAGCCTCTTCCTTCTTGGCAAGAGGAAGTCTTCTTGCTGATTGCCGGATCGGTCGGGCACCCCCAGTATCAATCTTGTGCTGGACCAAATTAGTTCGACCCCCTTTTCCTTGTCCGGTATCGAAGATGTCTTGGTACTTTTTGACTAAATCTCTTAGTTTGGGCTGTTGAGCTGGTTTTATGTCTTTGGAAGAGATAGCAACTAATTTTTCTAGTTCTGTGGGCAAGTTGTTGGGTTGGCTAATCGTACCTCGTACGCTCCGGATCACTGAGGAAACTGACGAGCAGTGCCCCAATATTGTTCCTTTCTTCAAGGTCACTGGAAAATAATTGACATTCATTACCCTTACGGGCACAAATTTGTCAGCACGCAACAAGGTCTTCCCTAGTGCAATCCCTCGTCCAATTTTCTCATCATGAAGTTTGGGCTCGAACATCACCACGTTTCCACTGCTCGTACTCCCGTCCATGCGAGCCTCCAGAATGGTTTCAGCCCTCTCAGGTACGCTTACATCTTCAGCCAACAACACACGGATCAACCCCTCACTTCTCCCATGAAGCACCAGCTCTCCTCCGTTGACACGTAGGACGCCGTCTTTGAAATCCAATTCAAACCCTCTGGAATTCATGATGTCCATTCCGATGATTGCATCGTCTTCGATGTCCGCTACAAGTGCCTGATGTTTCACTTTAGTGCTGCCCAAAATTATTTCAATCGGTAGCTCGCCATATACAGTAGCTGGCTCCCCTGTTGCTGTGCGTAGCTTCCAAGTTGTCGGTTCAATCCGTTCCGGTGTTCTGGCAAAGGAAGGCCCGAGAATTGTCCTGGTCGCACCTGTATCTAGCAGCATGGTGCAAGGCTCGTTATTGATGAGACCGTCTACGAAGACACCTTTGTTCTGTCGTTGGAGGATAGCGACATATGCGTTGTTAACCGGGGCTTGCCGGACACATGCCGACGATTGCCCCTTCTCGTCGACCTTTTAGTTTTCCTGCATCGGAGTCGATGAATGTTGGACATTTGCTACGCACATGTCCAATTTTCCCAATTCCGGCATCTTATCTGTCTTTTCTCAGGCAACACTTCCTTCATCACTTTTCTTATGGCAGCTTCCAAGTTAGCAGGCTCCTGTGAGTCTTCCTCAATCGTTTGAACTTTACTTTGGCTTTTGCAGCATTGTTTTGCTGCTTCGAATTCCAAAGCGCGTGCCAGTGCGTCTACGAGATGTGTTGGACGAGCTAATATCAACGCTTGTCTGGTTTCTTGGTCACGGAGTCCATCCAAGAATGCCTGAACCGCTAATCGCTCCATTACATTTTCCGGTATGGCTGGATATGCGAGACGAACCAAGCGTGCAATGTCAGTTTCAAATTCTTGTAAGGATTTGCCCGATTTCTGACAGCGATTTTTCAGCTGGGAGTGGTATACGTGTTCCAAATGGGCCTGGCCATATCGTAATTCTAGATGTTTAATCAGCTGATCATAGTCCTCCTGTTCTTGGGCGGTGAGAGTTTGTAGAATATTTGTCGCTTCTCCACGTAATGCAAGTGTCAGTGCTACAGCTCTTTCCCCTGCATTCCATCCGTTTGCTTTGGCCGCTGCTTCAAATTGCCGGCGGTAATTTGCCCATGGAGTTTTTCAGTCGAACTGAGGCGGCTTCATGGAAAGCTTCCCTATTTCTGAAATGACCTTGACATCTTTTATACCCTCTTGAAATTTATCCACGTTCAAACTCAAGTCCAGCATTGCATTTTCGTTAACCATCTCTGTGGAGGACGCACTATTAATTTGTTTTTCCAGCTTACTGATCGTTTCCTTTATTTTGTCCATTTCTGCCTCGACCCCATCTTTGATTTTATCTACCTCCGTGTTCATTTGCTCCCTAATTTTATCTATCTCTGTCTCAACGGTTCCCATTCTTTCTTCTAGAAAATTAGCCACACCACACAATTCTTTTTTTAGGCCTTCTGTGTTTTCCAGGAACTTCTCTTCCAGGCTTCTTGAATTTTCTAGAAGCTTCTCTTCCAGATTTCTAGAATTTTCTTCAAGCTTCTCTTCCATTTCTAGCATTTTCTTCCAGGCTTCTTGAATTTTCTAGAAGCTTCTCTTCCAGATTTCTAGAATTTTCTTGAAGCTTCCAGATTTCTAGCATTTTCTTCCAGACTTCTTGAATTTTCTTGAAGCTTCTCTTCCAGATTTCTAGAATTTTGTTGCAGCTCTTCTTTCAAGGATTCTATTATCGGACTCAAATCACCTCCGGGAACTTCGAATAAAAATGTTTCGGGGTCCTCACCTTCTTGTATAAGTCCTTCTGCAAGTCTTTCCTGGAGTACTTGCTTTTTACCCGTTGTTTCCAGTTCCCTTTCCTCCAATTCCTGTTTCAATTCCGCTACCTTCAAATCCGCAAGGCGCACTTTCCTTGAACACATTTTGTCTTTGACGAGGTATCAGTCTGTTTCACGCGAACAGTGTATCAGTTTATATTCCCACGCACAATTGACCACTTCGCGAAAACCGGGCCACTGTCTATTTTGGGCGTACAAAAAGGTATATCAATTTATTTTTCTGACTATCCACTCCACGATCACTTGTTTATTTTCAAAATCTCACTTCCGACACCAATTGTAACGTAAATAAACTTAACTTGGTTTCACTAATTTATTTCAGACTTAATCTACAACTTAATTTATATTACTACGCCACTGTATAGCTCGATCGTATGGGCTCGTTCAGACTGTCTGACTCCACTTGAGGGTTGCCTATTTATCTCCGATACAGCATTCTCGATGTTTCGAATTCTGGCAGTTGGCGACCGGCGTGTTCCAATTGTTTCCAATATTGACCGTTGTTTTCCGCGGCAGAGCGACTGGATGGTTCTCGAATATCTCCGGGGATGATCTCATCGTTGTCGATGGCAACGCGTGAGGCGACAGGTCCGGCCTAGGTTCGTTACATGACTTTTCAATATTTATTGACACTGTCAGATATTACTGATGTACAGGGTCTAATTATTATTCTAATATATAACATATTGGCAACGATAGTTTTGTTAACAATATATTTCGGGCAACTGTTAAACATCCTTACATTGGCCGAGGTTTAAGTTTACTTCTTGAAAGGGATCGTGAGTTTGAAACCTTTTTTTAATTCAAATTGTGTAATATGTTAGAATTATCATAAGACCAAAAAGGAAAAAAATGAATTATATTTTAAAAAACTAAAGAACGCGCTTTAAACGTACTAGAAAGTAAAAAATCGTGGGGTGCTTTATCGAAATTAATTTTTAAAACATAATAAATTTCTTTATATTTTTAATTCGAATTAAAAGGGAATACATCATATTAAAAATAAAATGAAATATGGTGTGAAACACTATTTTCCGTAACTAGCGGATTTCTGCGGAACGAGCGAAGCGAGTTTCGCAAAAGAAAGCGATCTTTTCCCACCTATTTGCACAAATAACTATTGCATTGCAGTATTTGGCATTGTCAAATCCAAAAATGTTGGTGGACATTTTGGTCACTCATAGATGCTTCTATAGCTCTTTCACTATCGATATCCTAGAAGTAAAATTCATCTCTTTTACATGAGAGAAAAAACCCGCTTATAATCATTGGTAGTAGTACATTTTCAACTAATAATTCAGAGACTCGGGATGTTCGACAACTAACTTTTGCAAGTTTTTCAGTCAATTATTATTCAACTATTTGTGAACCTACCCTCCAGTAAAATAATATTTGCTACAATTTCGAGCATATTTGAGTTTAGTTTCGGTTAAATCCTGTCTACTGATTAATTTGATCCATCTCTGTCGCCGTTTTGTAGATAATAAGTTAAGATGCGATTTGTATCTGTAATGTATTTCTCCAGGAATTATGATAAATCTCAGATTGTTGGGTAGGTTAAGCAGCTGTATGTACTGCAACAGCCATCTTGAACGAAAATATTGTATTAATATTCTTGAAATATTCAGTGTTGCCGAAAATAGACGTTCCAAAGAATATTACGGATCTCAAAGTCTTATTCGTACAAATCTTGAAAGTATACGTAATGATCTCGAATAGTTCTCACAGTTCGAAAATACCTTATTGAATGAGTCACGAACGAGTACGGGATAAAAGTGAGTTATTTAAAAACAAACAACAGTTGTTCGTTTCGTCTCGAAAGGTGCACCTAAGCATTATTATTTGTCCATCGAGGTAACGGCTGTTCTCCATAGCCTACTTTCCCAAACGTCTTTGATAACCCAGTTCAGCGAAAGTAACTGAGATGTCTGAAAAAGTGCCAGCTGAATGGCGTCAGTTCATACAACCTTGTTGAACTTTATATGGTGAATTTATGGTAATTTGCTCTTGCTTATGCTGTTATCATCGTTCTTTTTTTTCTATTGGAAATAGACAAGCCTCACCTTGTTTGTTTGTGTTGATTTCATGTACGTGAAAGGATTTCCCAAACATAAATACTTTTTTCCCCGAAGCTGAATGAAAGATATCCGCGGATACAAAATTATTTGAAAAAGAGAAAACACAAAACATTATGCAGATCTTATCAAATTTAGCATTTTATGTTGTTTGAAAACATAATAATATTGTTTACGAATCAGAAGCAGTGTGATCTCTAATGTAGAATTGATTTACAATGTGAACAAGACTCCAGTTACCTTGGATGCATATACATTAAGTAAGGACTACAGGAATTCTATTGAGGGAGTCGGATCTGGTTGAAATAATTTTTGAAAAATTACACTTATATCAACAGAAATTTTCGGCGATTATTCAATTCCTAGTATAACAGAAATTAATAGGAATGATAAATAACTGGTACGCCCATATAAGAGAATGAATTTATTTATTATACATAGCGAAAAAATTGATGTTCTTGTCTCCAAAGCCGATCAGTAACCTTCTGAATAAATGCATTTAATGTTTTCTTATTCTTCAAAAGGTTATGAGTACCTTTAGGTCTTTGAAGGTTTCGGCTTACTCGGACTTTTGGATCTATTAAAGCTATGACTGATGTCATCGCTCAACCTTTTTCAAACGCTGAAAGTATCTGTATTTTCGTTTAAATAGGCGATCCCCGAATGACTGAAAACATTCTACCAAAATGCTATTTGAAAAAAATCTACCTAGAAGCAATTTTTTTCTCCTGGACAATTAAGAATAATAAAAAATCGAGTTATGTTTTATATTAGTTTTTACTACTCTTTACTCTCACAATCTTATAAAAGTGTTCGATTGAGTATCTCATATATTACTTCAGAAGTTTTTTCATTATGGTATTCGGTAGCTCTCTTTCATTTTTCCCAGTCATGCTTATTTGATCTACCAAATGAGCATGATTCAGGGTGCTCTGAAGAATGGTGTTGAATCAGATCTATAGAAAATCTTACATGGGGTTCCTCAGTGTTCTATCTTGGGACCAACTCTATGCGTTTTCAATACCAATGATCATTATTATCATAGGAAAAACGCTCGTATAAGAGAATGAATTCATCATTACATGTCTTGACTGTCTGACTGACATCAACGCCCAGACCAAACCGCCACTAAGTTTTTCTAATATTTCATCCCCAAAGGGGTTTTTGAAAATTCAACCCAAAAAGGATTCAAATGGGGCTTGAAAGTTTGTATGGGAGTACCGTTGGTTTTGAGGGTTGAGTTCATGGAAATTGGTATTCGAAGTCTTCGTTACAAATAAAAAAGGTGTTTCAGTGTTTTTGGAGATTCAACTTCTAAAGGAGTGAAATGGGGGTTTAATGGGGATTGGAGGATTGTAAGGGAGTTCCGTTAGTTTTCAAGTAATTCATGAAAATTGGTATTTGAGGTCTTTGTAACAAATAAAGGAATACGCGTTTCGGTGTTTTAAAATATTCAGCCCCCAAAGGGGTGAAATAGGGGTTGGAAGTTTGTATAGAGGTTCCGTTAGTTTTTACGTTAGGATCATAAAAATTTGTTTTTGAGGTATTTGTTACAAATAAAGAAATACGAGTTTCGGTGTTCTTAGAAATGCAACCCCCAAATGGGTGAAACAGGGGTTGAAAATTTGTATGAGGATTCCGTTAAGGAATTAGTTGACTTCCCAAATGAAACGTGAGAAGGCTAAGTAGACCGCTAAACAGGGGAATTTCAAAAGCCAAGCGAAACTTACCCTGCAAAATTACCAAGCTCAAGAAGATCATTCACAGCCGACATAACTGCATTCAGTTTGTTTCGTAGGGAGTCATACAGATTCATGAGAAAGGATTTGATTCAGTAATAAATTCAAAATATAAAATGGAATAATAAATGCAATATCTATCTTCTATCCCAATAAGACATATGAAAAAGCCATACATGTATAGAACTGGTAAACGTCTTTATTAATTTTTTTCTAATGCAACCTATTAATATTAACAAGTATTTTCTGACTTTGTTGTCCTCTATGTTGTTGTTCTCGTTACCATTGATATAATCGTTTTGTCTGTCCTCAAATACAAAATTTAATCCTTTGGTCTTTTGGCTAGAATAAAACAGCAAACAAACATCTACGGAACTTTTTCTGTTTCCATCCTTATTTCAATTATCACCCATTCTTGGGGTGAGCATCGATTATATGCTCTTCCTCTTGCTGTTATAGGATTTCCAGGTGGTGTCATTAGCCAATGAGCTATGTCGTACCCTGAATCTCCAATTGATAGGGCATCCGCAATATTGTTTTCCATGATTCTGTTTAGGCCAGAATCTCTCCAAATGCGCGCGTCGTACGCAGGCACTAGCTATGAGGCATCCACCCTTGTGAACTCTTCAGTAACATTACAGGTTTCCTGCACATTTATGCTTCCAAATCTCTTTCTATTTAGAGTTCGTCTAGTATTGAAACGACCTCTTTGGCCTTCCCCCACCTAACAACCAATTTTTCGAAGATACCCGAGCCATTGTCTAACTGTGGCTATTAATAGAAATTCCATAGGCGTACCAAATTATTTGGTATAGGCGATTCACGAGACGTAGAGAACTTACACTCCTATAACTTTCCTAACACTCCTATTTATTTTTCCGCTACTGAATAGTACTTACCACTGGGCATTTTGGTAAGGTAACGAGTAAACTATTGCAAAGTTGAATAAATAACTGCACAACCTATTTATTAATTAAACAAACCTAATCTTTCAAACGCTGCATGCCAAGACACTGGTGAAGATTCGCCTTAGCACAGCAAATCGTGTCCACTCGTGTTTTCTCCCTCTCTACCTACCAACAGGTCGTTTCAATACTGGATGAGCTCTATCAACTCATCGTCGTGCACAGAAGGTTTAAGACTGGGAATGTGAGTACAGTCTATTGCTCCTATGGCTGATGGAAATCTATATTTTTCCTGCCCACTTCATTTTCTCTTCCTTGATTTCATGGTCTGAAGATGGAAATTTTATCCATATATATATATATATATATATATATATATATATATATATATATATATATATATATATATATATATATATATATATATATATATATATATATATTGTAATGTTTAGAAGTACGTTAAATATTTAAAGAGTTGAAATAAGAATTATGAATAAAAAAAAAACATAAATAAAAAAATGTTCGTATTTAGTAATCTATGCTATGTTATTTCACAGTTTTTCTGAAGATTCTACCGTTTTTCTGAAACCTCATATAATATTAATCGATACCTATGTTTGAAATAAACATGTTTTCAACATTACAAACAATTGGAATAATTTTGAAAATTATAGAAAACAAATTTTACTGATATATTTTGAGCACAAGCAGATAACAAAATGTTAAAAGTTCAAACATTCAATATATGAAATTGGATCTGAACCAATGAGATGCCAGGAGAGATCTTGATGCAAAATTAGGAATTTTAAAAATATGAAAAGCAGGAACGTCAAAAGAATGATTTTTACATGTCTTGTAAATAGTATGTAAGGTAGTTAGAAATGTTTCTAAAATAAAAACTGTCAAATAACTGAAAATAATAAAAAGTGCAACAAAAGGTGCGTGAAAATCGAAAATTCGAGAAGAAAACAAATGTTGGTATCAAGGGAGAAGAATCAACAAGCTAAGCAAAGGAGAACAGAAATTTTTTTTGGAAGAACCGAATGTAGAAAATTGAAATTTAGATAAATCAATCAATATGTATTAGAAAAACAGTTATTTGACAAGACAATATGGAAAAGACTATAAACAACAATAGCAGATAAAAGATCCCAGATGCAGAGTTAATCTTACCTTTTTTCATTGGAAATTTACCAGTACGAGGCGAAGTCACAGTCGACAAAGGTGCTGCAGTTTTCAGGAACGGGAGAAAATCCGAAACACTGAACATTCTCACTTCTAGAGGTCACAGGTATTTTGAAACCATGAAAAGTTACTGCAGTGCAATCAAATTAAAACTTTTAGAGAACCCTTTTTGAAAGAACTCTTTCATGATTTAGTATATTGACGACATAACCTATAAAACTAGGTTAAATTTCACTTTAAGTATCACATAACTTCACATTTACTGTACCTATATATTTGCTATGAAGCACTAATTAGATTATTTATCGCAGAATAGGTAGTGGTAAGTTTCTCCTGAATGGAGGAAATTATAATTTTGACTGGATTTCCGCATTCTTCTCAATGATTGAGCAATAACAATTGCTTTTTTCTGAATTTGACATCAAGAACTACTAGAGGGCTCCACAGTAGAACCGACTTCTGATATTCCATAGGCGTACCGATTGAGTAAGCTGAGGTGAAGGAAATAAGGTGAAAAAGTGGATGGAAAGCAGGTAAAATGCATAGCCGGAGATATTAAATATTTATATGGGTATTCATTTGTCAATATATATTAAATTAAATTCAAAGGGGAACTAGTTTGAAGATTTTGAAAATAGCAAAACAAAAGTAAAAACTCATATATTTTTGTTATGATGTCTGGTTATGGAAAGTGAATAAACAAATATGAAATTAAATAAAAACGACCGCAATCAACGCATCATAACATATATATTATATATATATATATATATATATATATATATATCGGGCCTTGTGGCTCAGTGGCACGAGTGTTAGTCTTGTCTCCACTGTTTCCACCCGGTGCGGGTTCGACTCCCGCAACTGGCGAAAATTTTTTCAAAGCGTCAAAAGTGGTTTCGGCCCCCCTGATATTAACTCGTACAAGTTTTCATTAACTTCTGAGGGTTGGCCAAACGACTAAGAAAGCGATTAAAAACAATATATATATATATATATATATATATATATATATATATATTTTTCTTTTGCAGTATATCTGCCATAACTCCGGAAATGGTTTATGTTGCTGTGGTCCGGTCGACACAAAGATCTTCTGCCTCCCCACTTTGTTACCCAGTATCCCCGTCAGAATTAAAAAAAAACACACATTCTATCAAAATTCGGCAATGCTTTCACCGAGAAAACGATCGCTCCACTCCACATTAATTTTATCGAAGCAAGAGTAGTTCGCCGTACAGTTTCTCGGTACGAATAGGTAAAAACTCTGCCATTATTGATGAAAACGTCTTCACTTGACCAAGTTGAGTCAACGAATGAGTAGATCGGCAAGGACCCTCTCACATTTTGGAGCAAGTCCTCATTTGTTATTCACTCAGAAATAGGAGCAGGTACTCCGAGTCAATAGTCGACTCCTCTTTGGAGCAAGTTCTCTTGGTTTCTATTGAGTACCTTCTCTTCATTCACATCTAACCGGAGCATCTGCTCAATTTTTTTAGGAAAAGGTATGTGCTCAGTTTCATTCACTTCACCCATTGAATGCCATTAGAATTCAATTTTACTTTTTTAAACTGTTTTTAAGTTTTTTCTACAAACAAATGTAATTTTTTGTTTTTGTTCAAATTATTAAAGGTAATACATGGTGTTTTGTATTATTAACGCATTTTATTTTATTTCAATTTTATAATACATAATCAAGAACTTACTTTGATATATTCCTTGAGGCCTTCAGTCAAGGCATCACAAGTTTCCAGTATTATTCGATATTGCTTGCCTTGATATTTTGGACTGGTACATCAAGCAATGATAATAATCTCCAGTTGCCAAAAATCTTAGTGTTAACGTTCAACCACATTGATAGCATTTATAAAATTTATATTTCTTTTATAGATCGCAGGGCAGACCAGCTGTATTAAATTCTCAAAGTTCTTGCAGAATTCTGGAAACTAGAACGCATTTCCCTCAGAATCCAATATCGTCTTTAGTAAATAGCCTAATTATTTTTGAATGTCATATTTATTTCACAACTTTGACAAGTGGTAGTGTACAGAAAAACGAACTCGAAGGTACATATTCCACAGCGAATAATATATCATTAAAACTGTCCCGGATAATTCTCAACTTCGAAATTGCTCAAATAACATGCTGGTTTCATCTTACCCAAAGTTCGTACAGAATAAAAAATAAAAACTTTTTAACAAAAAATTTACCGACGAAAAAAGAAACTGAAAAGCAAAAAATAAAATAAACGTTCTCAGTCTTAATAATAACTGAGCTCCTTAACCAATGTGAGTAACTGATTTTGAGTCGGCGCCAAACACACAATCAACGAGAATCCTTGAATTTCTTTAAACAAATCATCAAAACGCCGCCGTGCATCCCGCTGCCATCGTTTTACGCTTTACCTAATTCAATTGCTAGTTGCAGATTACATCCAGAAAGATGCTCTTTTGCAGACCATGTGAACAAGTTTGACCACCATATGAATTATGAATCCACTAAGGTTTTAGACAGTGAATCACTTTCATCAAAAAGATCCTTCCTAGAAATAGCCTATATTTTTGAAGATATTAACTGCATTAATAAAAAACAGATATCAATCATCTCAGTGAAATGTATTGCTATCTATCAGAACTGTCTGTCAGAAGTTGCCTAACCTGTACTTGTCATTTCTGCCCACATGGGGACAATATAGTCTCACAAATATAATTTGTAATAATCGTAATTTTGATTATTAACTAGTTATTTTAAATTGTTGTGTATCATCGTCCATCCTTCATAATGTGTCAACCATTATACATCAACACCTCCATAATCATTCTCACCAAAGATGTAAGTCATATCCACCATATATTTTTATTAAAAAAAATTATGTAATCTTTACCTACAACTTTGTATTTTCCCTGATGATGGAAATAATAAAATTTCTGAAAGCTTGGAAAACCTAAAACAGTCAGAATAGCATTGAATTAACAGAAACAAAAATACTTCCAATGAAAAGAAACAAAAATTATCAATTAATCGAAAAACATCAGTATAACCTACAAGTTTCTTTGCATCTTAGAGAAAAAATATTCGAGTCAAACTTGTGGATCTCAAAAATATATATCAAACAAGATATAGTTTGCTAATATAGGAATGAAAACATATTTATTCAATCTTCCAACAGCCACCATTTTCTTACTAGGCTACCGATTTGGTCCATCTTTGAACTTGTCTGAGGCATTTACACAAATAATGTTTGTGTTTAATTTCGTTTCATCCGGTTTTGTTGGTCTACAAATTTATTTACAATCACATAAATATACGTGAAAATAACTTTTCAGCTGGTTCAATTATTCACAAATTAGGGATGTTACGATTGTTCAAAAGATCAAACCATTCAAATAATGCTTACAACCGGCATCCAAACAAAACAGAATTATTTCGAACATTCCAAACACCTTCATCAAATGATTCTTTCTCAGATAAAAAAAACAACATATCACCTTATACTTACAACTGTTGAATTAAACAGTATCCCTCACTACACTTCATGCCTCGATGCACCTTTCAATAATTGGTATGCCATCAACCATAAACTATAAAACAGGGTTTCATCGATCAGTATAGTGAATAGAAAATTTATGAACATCAAAAAATATTGATTGAGTCCTCGGATTTGTATTCTTCAGCAGCGCAGCACTTGGATATACCAGGATAATTTTCAATAAATACAAAAGATATGTTTTCAGTATCTTGCTGGAAATATGTTGAAAGCTACATGCTGAATTATCGATTATATATTGAGAGGTTCCAAACTAAATTGTATTTTGTTCAACTGAACGCCATTTAAATTGAAATTCTATAAAAACATTAAAAAAACCTACCAACATCATTTATAGAACATAGGAAATATTATAATGAAATTTCCAATATTGGAAGTGCACTCATTTCGAATTTTGTGATTCTCGTCATTTAGAATTTCTGAGCTGAATACATTTTCTCAAACTACTCTTTAGCAGTTTTTCCCTATCTTCATCTTGTCCATCGGATTTTTTCGAATTATAGCGTTCGGAAAGTTTGCAAAATATGTGAAACGGATTAAGCTTTTCGGAGAAAAAGGTATCTGTTCTCTGTTCTCACCGCTCGGGTCTTGTACTCTTCTAGGATTACTTTGTCAACGGAAAGCGACATTTCGTTTTCAATCACCTTCACAATCAAAGTGTGTCCTATTTTCTCCCTAGCTTCCGGAAGCTCGCATTTTCAAGTGAGTCGCTATTGCTACCTTCTTTGTGCATTTTGAAAGCGTTGGAAAACCCAGCAGGATATCTAGCACCGCCAAAGGGATGGCCTTCATTGCGCTGGTTATTTCAATACAAGCCAGTTTCAGCCCGATTATTGGTAATATTCATATGGTTCTACCTTTGGCCACCAGACCAGTGCCCCGTATAGTATTCCAGGACTTGTTACCACCGTGTACATACAGAGTACGACATGAGTCCAATTTTCCACCTACCTTTCGACTTAGCTGCCAAATCGCTACTATTGATTCATCGATAACTCGATCATCCATCATCCATCACCCCCCAGGTATTACATCATCCACCACCCTCCAGGCATTAGAGTTCTCGTACCAGAAGTCTATCTAAACCTTCTTTTTCCGGATTATACGTCAGACTGACTCCTCACACAAACTTTATATCTTTCCGTACCGACTGCATACGGTCAGAGATCACAACTAAGAACCCACAGTTATAAGGAGCAGTCGTCATCATAATCTCAGATGAAGAAACCGTTTTCGGTCAGTTGCTTTAGAGTAATCATCCCTCATTCTGAGGTTTGCCTGGATTCCTCCCAGTGACGCTGTCACCGCCCTACGTTCTATCAGTATAGATAGAGTTTTTTGGTCTGAAAAGCATTACTTCAGTGGAAAAATGTGTATGGAAGCCTTTGTCAGCCTGTAGTATTTTCTTTCTGTTTTGGGGATGATGGCTTCTTCCTTCTACTTCTTCTTCCCACTCGGTGGGCTGGTTCCGGAGAACTCCGGGTATGTTTGCCACCTTACTTGGGCCCATTGTGTACCCACGTGATCTGAAAATCAGCTGGACCTGCCGATTTCTTTCTCGAAACTCAGCAGTTTCCTCAGCTGAATATTTTTGACATCTTCTGAATTCTGAATTATACTCCCAAGGTTGATCTCCCTCTGGTGCACCGAAACGAAGCACTCAGTAAGGATGAGCGACGATGTCTCGTCATCTTCCAGGCACCATCTGCATATGGGATCGTATTTGATTCCAATTAAATGCAAGTGTATGTTAAGGTGATTGTGCCCCTCTTGGAGCTCAGTTACAGTTCTGGTCCTGATATCCTGTCTGATGAATGGCAGGATCTCTTCTGATAGTTTTTTCGATGGCCCATTTATTTGGAGCTTCGATTGCATCATGCAAGGCGCCTCGTGCCATGTTTCGATGAACTGCTTTTGCAGCAGTTTGAGATGGCCATGTTACTTGGTTTTCCCAAAATTGGTTCCGGTCCAACTGGAGTCTTTCCCGATCCTATCTTGGCTACTCTGTCTGCGTCTCCGTTTCCAGGAACACCGGAGTATTCTGGGACCCATTTGAGGCTGACTTTCCTTGATTTTGACAAACTTTCATTGGCGATTCTACACTCGGACACCAATTTGAATGCGATCCCATCTGATCCTAACACCATGATTGATGCTTTGCTGTCAACCATTTGTACGGAAGTCCTAAGATACGTATTTCTGGAAGAGTTCCTATTTTGCATTTCTTGGTGGAAAGTACCAAATCCGCTTTTTCTGGAATAACTCGTAACCATCCGGTGAAACACCACTGTTCTACTCTCCCAAGAGCTCTCTCAATGATTTCTCCTAGCAGATTTACCGGTTGGTCTTGAGCCGATACGACCAAGTCATCAGCAAAAGCTTGTGTATAGAGTCTCAACTCATTCAGCTTCGTGAGAAGCTCGTTGACTACCAGGCACCATAACAGGGATGACAGAACTCCTCCCTGTGGACACCCTCTTGATACCTTGGCAGTAACGGTTCTCCCGTTCGATTATGTCGTTCCACTCGCTGTGAAAACATGGCCTCTATCCAACTGATCAGGGTTGGATCGATCCCATACCGCGTCGCAGCATGGCAGATAGACTCAAATGACTGTCAAATGCTCCTTCTAATAACTTGAACGTTCCAATAGGCCTATTGTACATATTGCAGCGCCAGACTTGCTCAGAAGTCTCCGTGAACCAAGGTGGTATATCTTTCAGGGTCCTTTGTGGTAACACTTAAAATATTCTGACCGTTCCTCTGCCTTGAATATCTGGAACTCTTTTGCTGCTCTAGCGTCGAGCCGTCAATCCATCGCAGGAACCAACTGTACCATCCGGACCTGCTCGTCTTTCGTCTCGGAAAATTGACTCCTGTAGGTGCTCCAGATCTTCTTGAGTTCCATGTAGTCTTTTGAGGGATCTGATCATTCATTCCATCTTACAACTCAATATTGTGGCAGATTCTGGGAGAAAGTTAATTCTCTTTCAAAAGTCGCCCAGCCCCTATCACGGCTCGCTTTGACCGATTTGCGATAATGTTGCCTGGCGGCCTCTCCCAAGTGAAGTATATTATTTTCTAATCCAAAGTTGTACGGAGTCCTTCCAGACCAGATCCGAAGGATGACTCGCCACGGTGTGCGTATCTTACACTCTCTAGTTCCAAATGTCTCATATCATGTTCCTCAAGACCACTGTTATATCAATCACTTCCCTCAGGATTTTCAAGATAAGGTAGGCACAATGTCTCTATTAGGTATATGTCGATTTGTTTGTCATTGTGCGTGGGTATCCTAACCAATTATTAGTGGTATTCAGTTTTTCACCGTGTATGACATCAGATGCTTCAAGCCATGCGTTAGAACCTTTGAACCATACGGAAGTATGCTTTCCACAACTACCTCTGCATATAATTTCACTTACCTTGAACTCGAGGATCATCACAGAGACGTATCTGCTCTCTAACTGGGGCATCGTGTTGTTTTACCACGTTTTGTGAATTTGTCGAGAATCTAGTATATTTTTTTTTACTGGCATTTTTATTCAGACAGTATTTTGATATATTTTTCCAACCGCGTTGGTTTCACGTTTATCTCAGTTGTTGGTATATCAGTTGTGGACTACTTCACGATATGTATACTGGACTAGGGATTTCCATATTTTCATTTCATTGGGATTTTGGTTTCCGTACTGCCAGTCTCAAAACCCAATGAATATATATATATATATATATATATATGTAAATATATATATATATATATATATATATGTAAATATATATACAGGGTGTAACTGAATAAGTGTAAAACATTTAAGGAGGTGATTCCATCGAAAAGATAGGATCTTTCATATAAAGAAACTTCATTGGAGCATCCTGTTAAGATACAGCCCTTAAAGGGTACATAAAATTTGTATAACATTTTTCAAAGCACTGAAAAGTTACAATATTGAAATTAACCTGACGTTTGTACTACAAAGACTTAGCCAGTAATTTATTTGGTTTACCCCATGGTTGTAAGGGTGAAAAACGCAACCCTAAAATTTATTTCCAATGTAACTTTTGTCTTATTATTTGTTTACCATTTAAAATTTATTTCGATAGCCTGTTTCATTCTAAAAAAAATGTCTCTTGGGTTTTGCCCAAAATAAACCAGTAAGCAGCAAAACATTATTTTACGAACAACTACAGAGATACATCGTCATAAATGCGAACTGGATTTATTGTTATTTTGTAGTTAGTACCTGCATTAAACGATTAAAGGGTAATAAACAAAACTAAGTTATTAATAACAAAACACACAACATGTAGAAATCATAGTGAATGTTCAATATGTCTACCTTCAAACATTACGCATGCGTCTAGACGTCGGCGCATTGAGCCACGTATTCGCTCAAATATTCCTGGAGTCTCTCTGATTACCCTGCACGCATCGATGATGCGGTTTCTTAAGTCCTCTACATCGCGAACAGGAGTACGATATACCAAATGCTGTGAATGGCCCCAAATAGAGAAATCGAGAGGATTGAGATCCGGGGATCGAGCGGCCATTTATGTGGTCCTCCTCGACCTATCCACTGATTTGCATATGTTTCAGTTAAATGCTGACGTGCTACTTGACTAAAATGGGCGGAGCCCCATCATGCATAAAACATATCCCTTCTGACGCCCAAAGGAACTTCCTCCAGCATTATTGGATGCACTTCTCTTAAAATTTGAACGCTATGCCTCATCATTTAATCGAGGAGGTAGAAAATGAGTAGCCCAATTAAATCATCCCCAATAACTCCGAGCCACACGTTAAGAGAAAACTGTTCTTGATGGCTAGTTTCGACTAATAGCGTGAGGGTTTTCATCAGCCCATATGTGGTAATTATGAAAATTAATAATCTTGTCCCGAGAAAAACTACATTCGTCTGTGAATTCTATCGTCTTCAGAAAGTCACAATTTCTTCTAATCATTTCCAGCATCCAATTGCAAAATTCAAGACGGTTCGGAAAGTCTCGCGGTAACAGTGCCTGTACTCGTTGCAGATGGTAAAGGTATAAGAGTTGTTCCTTTAAAATTCGAAATACCGTCATATGATCAACATTTAGCTGGAAAGCAATCTTTCTAGTACTGGTAGTAGGTTGTTCTTCAATCAAATTAAGTACTGCTTCCTCAAGCTGTGGTGTTCGTATTTCTCGATGGCGACCACAATCCTGCGTTCTTTTGTCGAATGAACCATATTCTCGTAATCGTTGATGAAGTCGAGCAAATATTCTATGTGAAGGATGCTGCCGTTGAGGATACATTTCAGCATATCTTCTAGAAGCTTCTAACCCATTCCCCTGCGACAGACCGTAAACGTAATGCATATCAGCCATTTCCTCATTTGTGTATGCCATTTTATTAACAAGTGAATTATTAAAGTAACAAATTAAGAACAGAACAACAACACACAATTAGTATTAATTCAATTTCGAAAATTCCCAAACTGACAGCGTCATACCAATTTAATTGTCACTATCGCTAATAGCGACCTACTAGATAGATTAGTTTCGTATTTTCGCATTTATGACGATGTATCTCTGTAGTTGTTCGTAAATAATGTTTTGCTGCTTACTGGTTTATTTTGGGCAAAACCAAGAGACATTTTGTTTAGAATGAACAGGCTATCGAAATAATTTTAATGGTAAACAATAATAAGACAAAAGTACATTGAAATAAATTTAGGTTGCGTTTTACCCCTTACAACCATGGGGTAAACCAAATAAATTACTGGCTAAGTTTTTGGTAGTCAAAACGTCAGGTTAATTTCAATATTGTAACTTTTCAGTGCTTGTGAAAAATTGTTATACAATTTTTGTACCCCTTTAAGGGCTGTATCTTAACAAGGGATGCTCCAATGAAGTTTCTTTATATGAAAGATCCTATCTTTTTTTCGATGAGGAATCACCTCCTTGAATGTTTTACACTTATTCAGTTACACCCTGTATATATATACAGTGCGGTTTTTAATAGTCATCCCCCCCCCTGTTAACTTTTGAACGATTTGACATAGAATAATGAAAAAAAACGTATTGAACGATATCACCGATACTACTTTTGAAATGAAAGACATTGTGATTGCCCGATAAATGGCGCGGAGGTGCACATCAACTTGAAAATTTCAAATACCATGAGGGGTCAGTGGCACATCGTTGAAAAAATTATTCAATTCTCTTTTCAATCATCTTATTTTTTTTTTTGAATTTCGTTTGAACGTTTTTTCACAATAGACATTTGAAATGTAAAATATAAGTGCGGATCTGAATGATACCGTTACCTCAATAACTTTTGAACGGTATGATGTGAAACAATGAGACATGAAATTTAATGAATAGTATTACAGGTCCTACTTTTTGAGAGAAGATACATTACAATTACTCGACAGAGGGCGCTGGGGGCACATAAACTTGAAAATTTCGAAAATCAAAGAGGTCGATTTGCACATCGTTGGAAAGGTAATTTTTCTTTCAACTATAGTCGTTCTAAGGAATTACAATTGCGAGTGCGACTTTCTATAGCCTCCCCCCTTTCACCCCTCACCGTTAACTTTTGAACGCTTCGACATAGAATAACGGGAACATAACTAGTTTAGATGATATCACCAATACTTCTCTTTGAAATAGAAGACATCGTGATTCCTCGATAGATGGCGCGGGGCATCAACTTGAAAATTTCAAATGGCACGGGGGGGTCAGGTGGCTCATTGTTGCAAATATAATTCAATTCTCTTTTCAACCGTCCTATTTTCTTTTTTAATTTTGTTCAAACGTTTTTTCACAATATGCATTTGAAATTTTGTTATACTTGATATTTCAAATGCATATTGTGAAAACATGTATTGACGAAATTGAAAAAAAACTAGATTATTGAAAAGAGAATTGAGTTGAACGATGTGCCACTTGACTCCCCATGCTATTTGAAATTTTTAAGTTGATGTGCCTCCCCCGCCATCTATTGGGCGCTCACAATGTCTCTCATTTCAAAAAGACGTATCGGTGATTTCCTTCAATATTTCATTGTTCTTCGTCGAACCGTTCAAAAGTTAACATGGGGGGGGGGCTATTAAAAGCCGCACTGTATATATATATATATATATATGTATCTATATATTGGGTTTTGAGACCGGTAGAACGAGAAACAACATCTCGAATTTGGGAATGGAGTGAATTAATTGGGAAGAAACAACAAAGTAATCCTCCTCTGGGTGCCAGGGCACGTGGAAACGGGTTCAACGCCAGTGATCAGGCCAGAGCTATGCTGCTGGCTGGGAAACTCGTGTTTTCAGGGGAAGCTCGACAAACAGAAAGAATCATTGAAAAAACCGTAGTATTTAGTTGCAGAACTGTACATTTCAAACTCATAACAACGCCTATACACGAATTGAACAATTCTCAAACATTTCACCTCCAACTTCAAGAAGCGTCTATTACTAGAAAACTGAGTGTTCTGGCCGCTGAGCTGCTGATTCTCGATGGACACTAGTGTCTTCTCTATGACTCCCAGCCATGAGGCAGAGAAAAGGACTCTTCGGCTATTCAATTTGAGTCAATCGAGTCAATAACGGGTTTTCTGTTGGGGCAATGCAAACTCAGCGAACATCACTCAAAAGGTCTCTGGAACGTGGACATTTGGTGGTTATTGGGAAAAATCATTATTATTCCGATTAGTTTGAATATTACTTTCCAAGTGTATCTTAACGAACTGATTTCAAATCCATTCTGCTGGTATTATGTACGGAAATCTACATTTTCTATTAGAAGTGAAAAAAATTATTTGCATTAGACCCATTGTAAATTTTCAGTTATATATATATATATATGATTCGATTATATTCTGACTGCATCCCAAAAATAATTTCCACTATATATATATTATATATATATATATATATATATATATATATATATATATATATATATATATATATATATATATATATATATATATATATATATAAAAATATACACCCAGTGTGTTACATCGATAGATCATCAATTCTTAATTACATGGAATGTGTATATTTTCTGTGATCCTTATAAATAATTGAAAACAAGATCTCAATCAATCGAATTAAGGCCAATAACCTTACGAAGGTGGTACTATACATCAGTGAAATTGATTTAAATAGATGATAGTGAAATTACACTTTTGATAACTATCCGAAACCACGAAGATGAGGAAAGTCAGTGGTTAGATTACTTCCTTGCATATTTCCTTTCACCAGTTCCCGTTTAGATAGCTATCGTAAAATTCAAATAAGTACAGCAATGAAAAAAATCGTTTCAACGTAGTGAATCGATTACTTGATCGAGTAAAATAAAATAATTTCTCTGACCAAATTCACAGATATAAAATGTTACTTTTAACTTCAAGTGGAATTTGGAGGATATATATTTGAGGAAGCTTTTTTAGGATATTGGATTCCGGATTGGATATATCTAATGTTCAGTTCATAGATTGCAACGTTTCGTCCTTGGCCCGGAACTTCTTAAGGCTTTATTTTGTTTTTTTTTTACATTTTCTGAAAAGTTTATTATTATAATTATTATCGGACGAAACATTGCAATTTATATATATATATATATATATATATATATTTATATTTCTATATATATATATAGATATATAGATATATATAGATATATATATATATATATATATATATATATAGATATATAGATATATATAGATATATATATATATATATATATATCCAATTTCCTAAGAAAGCTCCTTCAAATATATATACAGGAGTTACCAAATAAGTGCGAAAGTTTTTAGGTGGTGATTCCATGTCGAAAATTAAATGTAAACAAAAGCTTTTAGGCCTTTCCTTGAAAAGTTACACGCTTCCAAAAATGAAAAAATTTTTTTTTAGATTGCTGAAGAGTTGAAGAAATGGCATTCTGTGGGCATATTCTACCAATAAAAAAGCTACCTATGAATATTTTGTGATTTTGTTGCGATTTTTTAAAGGGGTGGAACATGCAACCCCTATCCCATTTTTAACCAGAACTTTTCAACGAAACAAAATTTCTCAATTATGTGTTGAAAAGAACGATTCATTGCAAAAGTTTTCTAACTCTCGTGTTATGTCCGTAAAGGCAATAGTTTCCTAATAAAGAAATAAAATACAACATTGTGCATGAACGGATCTTCTGTAAATGGAATCAAAAAAATCTAGTATAGTCTAATCAACAAGTTCAAAAACGTGTTGAATAGATATAAAGCTCCTAAAAATATGAGCGATGGCTCATTCGATTCGGAATGACGTCTAGAAAAATTATTTTTAAGGGTTTATTAGCACGTAGAAAATTGCGATTGTTATTAACAAAATAAGATTAAAAAAAGAAGGTATTTCGTTTTTCGTTAATAATTTCTAAAATGATGATATTTAAGGAATTATGAAAAAAGATCCTGAAAGAGGAAGAAATTTCCAATGAAAAAGACCCTAAACTCTATCTCTATTATTTATAAAAAAAACTTAACGCTGAAAATAGGGCTCCGCGAGGTCGTTACGGCATAGGCGCACCGTCTAAAAAGCCGTTATATCACCTAAAATAATTTTTTTATAGTATTAAATAACAATTTAAAAATTTGAATAAATTATGGTGTAATCTAGACACTTGAACGAAAAAAACCTCGGTAAAAAAAAATTTCATGTCGATTTTTCAAAAAGTTACACCATTGTTAATTAACAAATTTTTTTCCAATCTCTGTTTTTATAAATTACGACATAAAAGTTTAAATAATTGGTCTATAAAATTTTCGCTTCGTGGAGCTCTTTTCATTAAGGTACTCAATGAAGCAATGCAGAAAAAATTCATTAAAGTTTTTTTTTTTTATAATTAAATTGAAAAAAAATGTTTACGTCATTTGTTAAGAAATTGTTTATAAACAAACAGAATAGTTTGAGATTAAAAAAAAAAAGTTCCTACCATCTTATTGCATAGGTAAAATTATGATGAAAAAAAATCCTTAAATATTTTTTTTTATTGTTTATAATTGTTTTTTTTATATTTCAATTGTTTAAATAATTAGTTAGGAAATTATTTCATCCTTGAGAATCATCATTGACTTTTCCAATGAATTAACAGAGAAATAATTTTTTTTTATAAATAATTTCATTGTTTATTAACTTAACAATTTGTTATAAACAAATAATATTATTCGTTATATTTTTTTTCGAAAACTTCAAAGAATAACAAAAACAACCATGTATAACAAAGTATAGAAAAAAATAAAAAATAATAATAATAATAATAAATAATAAAAAATACAAACAAATTCTATTTTTATTGGAAATTTCCTCCTCTTTCAGGATCTTTTTTCACAATTCCTCAAATATCATTATTTTAGAAATTGTTAACAAAAAACGAAATACCTTCTTTTTTTAATCTTATTTTGTTAATAACAATCGCCATTTTTTACGTGCTAATAAACCCTTAAAAAACATTTTTCTAGACGTCATTCCGAATCGAATGAGCTATCGCTCATATTTTTAGGAGCTTTATATCTATTTAACACGTTTTTGAACTTGTTGATTAGACTAGTAGGTGGGTGTCACGTTTTGTTTGCACAACTTGTGACTTCAATCGTAGTATTTGAAATCGAAAACATCTAGTGGGTGGCTGTCAAGTCGCTTTGATTTCTATGTGGTAGTTGAAAGTTAAATTGTTTCTTTTGAATCTTCAATATGAATAATTACACTAACGCTGAAATGGCCGATATGCATTTTATGTATGGTCTTGCCAATGGAAATTCTTTGGAAGCTAGACGGCTCTATGCAGAGATGTATCCTCAGCGCGTGATATCTCATCACACAATTTCAAGAGGGTTGCAGCTGGGCTTTCCTCTTTGCTTGATGTCAATATAATACTATTTTCTTTTTTTTATGTATTGATGAATGAATATAATAGACCCAGAAAACGATTAAGTAGTTTTATTTAATAGAATTCACTTAATAGAAATGTTTAGATTTCATATTTTGTCTCAGTATTCAAAATTCAATTAATTTCTACCTACCACTAGGAGAAAACTACCTCATACTATTTTTTAAGCAATTCAAAATAATAAATTGAATTTCATTATAAATCATTGAAAGTCTGTTTCTTGATAAAATTAAAATTAGAATTCTAACCAAACTTTGGTAGGACTTGAAATAATTATTGATATTCTGGATGGAAATTTCACTTTGTTCATGTATATTTCCAGGGAATTATTTGTGATCTTGTAATGGAATATTTTCACTCACTTTAAGTGTCCTGGTGGATATAACTCTAGTTATTTGTGGTGCTGGTTACAATGTTGGCAGGAACAACTGCATCGGTGGATTCAGGATTTTTAATATCGCTTTCATTAGGTGTGTCTCTTATCTGAAGACTTCACTTTCTTCTTATTTTAGTTTTGATTTGGCTGTGTCTCGACGTAGTTATATCAATTATATAGTTAATTTATGAGTTTTTCTCAATATTATACGATATTGAAATTTCAAAACATCTTTTCTCCAAATTTTCATTGCATTCTCCTCTATTAATTTTTTCCAATATCCATCTCCTGGAAACTGTTCTTTTTTTAGCTCTCCAATCACATCCGTTAATTTTCATAAGATTTCACTTTTGACATTGCAGGCACAACACTTTTCACTCAATTATACTACGGTACTTTTTTTATTCAAAATATTTTCTTTTTTTTTAAAAAATTTTTTTTTAAAAAATTTTTTTTCTACAGATTTTTTTTTATTTAATTTATTTAATTTTGTTTAATTCCTATACAGGATGTTTTTTATTGTTAAATATTTTAATTTTGTTTTTTCTACTCAATTAAGTTAAATAAATATTAGATGAAATAATCGAAACATAACAAAAAAATCAGAATAAAACTCATCTGCCACACTCTCAAAATGTATGTGTTGATTAAAAATGGCTAAAGTTACAAAGGTTCAAACATTCAGAAAAAATAGAATTTCATAGCAGGTTTTTATGCAAACTCTCCACCACAAATTCAATATCATGACAATATATAAATATATATATATATATATATATATATATATGTATGTTGAAAAGGGTAACATTCTCAACTGATTCCACATCTGATGTTATGAATATCATGTTCATAATTTCGAACAAATCAATACTTGTTACAATGTTAGATGAAATTTTACATAACTTATTTATCTCATAGGTGCTATATTACGAACAAGTGTTATGACCCGAGAATATATATAATATATAACGAATTTATATGTGAAGGAATGGCCAGCTCAAATGGGAAAAGTAATTTTAACGAATAATCTCTTCTAAAAAAAGCGAAAATGTAGATGAACGTAATTGCTATCACATGAGTTTGAAAAAGCCATTAAGTGATAAACATGCCAAGAAAGATAAAATGAGGAAACATAAGACCTAATAAAAAATTATTTTTATGAACTAAAACTTCAACACGCGTGTATCAGTCCGTGATATAGAAAATTATAAGGGATTCCATCATATATGAGATTCATTATGGCTATTGAAAACCACAACATTTTGAAGTTTTCACAAGATCAGGAATGTCTCCTCATATAAACAGTCATTAATGACACGTGCGCGATAAAAATAACCCTAAACGAAATATGCTACCAAGAATAATCTTCAACATATGTGGGACCTATATGGCTCGCTGATAAAAAACATCCTAAATTAGGGAGCGAAAGAACGCGAGTCTTATAAATTTAAGGTATAAATAATGATAAAACCTGTCATCACGACCCGATACGAGAAGAGGATTAATAGCTTCACGGTAGACCGTGTAACGAGATCGCGAGATATATATGGCCATAAAAATATCAATTCAGTCTCATTTATTTCCACCCATTCCCACTCATTCACAGCTCAGTCACAGCTCATACAGTTCTTCGAAGTACCAACTATTTTGAGAACTAGTATTCAATGTAATCTGATTGAAAATCCAATCTTGTTGAAATGTATATTTAAAAGTGTTATAAGAACTTCCCCGCTTTCGATCGGTTACCCGCTGAAGCTTATCAGCAATGAATAAATGAGCCTGTTAGATCGATGGTCATACTATGAAGCTAGTAGCCGAGTGGATTGCGTCGCTATTCATCACTTGTGAGTCCTGGATTCGAATGTTTTTTATATATGATTTAATTTTGGATCTTCAGTCCATTTGGTTTCTGAGAGAGAATAAACAAAAACTATGCATTTACAGGATTTTTTTTTCACATAATTTTAATGAAATAGTACCTACATAGTACGGAAGTCAAACTCGCATTCAACCGATTTTCATTGTGCTATTGAATTCATTTGGCACTAAATGATAGATAATAGATCTCTTGGACAACTTTATTTCCACATATTTGCAGGCGTTACAACAAATGTTTAAAAAATATTTATATTCAGTTCAGTATTTTTCGTCTGATAATGATGAACATCCAGATGTTCCGAAAAATGCGAATTATTGTAATGAATGATTCAGGAGGAGCACTGATTAGTGTGTTCCGAATAATAATCCATTATATACTTCATTGAAATATTCCAAACACTTTATTGAACAAATTTTCAATTCGATATCATTATGTAAACGAGAAAAAAACCATTGAATCAACAATAATCGTTCCACGATTCATTGGTCACAGATAATCGACGATTCTATTGTCTATCCTAATTCAAATAAGAACATATTCTTCATGGCTACATAAAATTGATGAATCAATGCCATACTCTTCAGGGGAAAAAAGTTTCGGAAATAAATTCCAATGGAATTCGAAGGAAACAAGCAATTGTATGTATGCATTTCTCGTTGAGAATAACTGAGGGGTAATTTACTTGAAATATTCATTCACACATAGTTGTAATGTATTCAAATATTTATTACATTAGGAATTAATAATGAATGCTTTGTCATACCGTCATGTATGCGGCGGTATTGATTGATTTGTTGATTTATAAAGCATCTAAAACACATTAGTCTAGTAAGTCATTTATCTAAGCCTCTTGCCGTGATGCGACACAGTGATGACTAGATGCCCCCCTTCTACTGGCTGTATTTCATTCCCCCTTGATCCCCCGGAACCGCCCTAGGTGAAATTTGTGACCATCATCAGCAATTCTGGAAAGATCAGATTTTTGAATTGATGCGTCCGATACTCGATATTGAAGTAAACAAAAGACACGAACAACATGAATTTAACCTATTTGATTTTCATACTAGCGAGTGGTTAAGCAGATTTTTATATTTTTTCAATGTCAACTTTGATGTAAACGAAAGACACTTCACCAAATGATTTTCACTAAACTAGGTTTACAAAACCGCGACACGTGTTTTGCGATACAATAGCTCCTTCAAGTGGAGATAATACTAACTCAACAATATCGATGTATCATGGTAAATAGTAAAGGCAGGTAGTAGCAGGTATATGAATCTAATTGGGAATATTGAGGATTAACTATTGGGTATTTATTAGTAATGGGGCTAAGTAGAAAGGAGATTATCTCCCTGACCTGTTTAATCTTCAGTAAAACATATCCAACAAAGGATTACTATTCAAGTTGATCTGATCATTGAGCAAATATTGCGACTTTTCACATTTATTAATTCCTAAACTTTCTACAAGGTCGAGTTTATAACCTTACTTTTCTGTATGTAATATTTCGAAATCGTTAAAAAACAATGTTTTTTAGTCGAGAGGTGAGTAGCAAAAGTTGAATTTGTATATCCATTGACGGAACAGTTCCTATGTTCTGATGATCGTTTTTTAAATGTTCTGCCTGTTTGGCCTATGTAAAAACTTGCACAAGAACCACAAATTAATTCAAGGTGAATGCGGGTAGATGTGATAACAGAGTAATTGTAATTGTATAATCATCTAAATATGATATTCCATCCCAACTACACTAGAGAAACCTACATTATCGACTCACAAGTGAACACGTCATTGTCACGCGAATGTCGTATTCATAACCTGAAATACGAATACAAAGTACGTATTGCATGCTGTTTAATATATAGATTATGAAGATTTGATAGATATTATTATGTATACGGTTATTTGAAGTTACATCATATTTTCCCCAGAAAAAAATTAGTATGGGGCAAATGTGAGATATATTGTTTGGAGTAATTGTGAAAAGAATAATACAATAGCCCCACTGTATCATAATTACAACGGTTCCTAATCGAGTAGCTTTCTATGATTATTATATTGTTCTTGTTGTGTTTATCATGGTTCGAAATAACAAAAAGAAAGGGTCTGCTAAGCAAACTTATACAGAAGATGATCTGCAAAATGCATTAGCCTCTATCAGAGTATGTTCGCTGCAACAAAAACATTCAATATTCTTCGCAGTATGCTCGATCTAAAGGGCTGAGAGGCAACATTTTTAAGAATAAAGGGCGCCCAACTACTATTCCACACGAAGAACTTAAATTAGCAAATGGCATAAGGATACTTGAGATATGGGGATTTGGGTTGAGCAGGCGTGAAGTTCTGGAACTAGTTGGGTCCTATATGAACACCAATGATATTGTCAACAAATTTAAGGTTGGTACTGTCAGTGAAGAATGGTTCCTAGGATTCAAAAAGAGGCACCATTTGAGTCTAAAACTACCACAAAATGTCGAATATTCAAGAAAAAAAAGCATTGGATCCTTTCACGATCCACAATTACTTCTACTATTGAAAACCACCCTAGACGACCTCAAACTACATGACAAACCATCACAAATTTGGAATTTGGATGAGACGAGCTTGTCTATAGACCCCAGAAGAAGTAAAGTGGTAGGTGAAGTTGGAAAGACTTCTTCTAGAACAATAAGCTCCCCTGAAAAAAAATACTACTATACTAGTAATGTGCAACGCAGCAGGTGGCAAAGCCCCACCTTTAATTATTTTCAAGGGTCGATATTTGTGGAATAAATGGGTTTCTCTTGAAGGAGTGAGCTATCCGGGCCCAGTTTATGCAGCTACTCAAAAAGAATGGGTGAGGGTGACGTATCTCGGAACCACTCCTTAAAAACTATTATTCCATCCTAAGGCAGACAGCACTCACATAGTTCCGGTTATTATATAAACTTCCCCCTCACAGTTCGCATCTACTACAACCACTAGACTTGTCAGTGTTCAAGTCGTTATGTGAATGGAATGCGAAACTTATTGTGTGGCAGAGGCAGCATTTGGGACAAAAGCTACCAAAACACATTTTTTCACGATTTTCGTGTGAAACATGGCAATTCATAAGCGCTGAAGTCATTTCAAATGGTTTAAAAAAAGCAGGCATTCACCCATTGAACGAAGAAGTCATTTCCAAAGAATAATATGCTCCTGCTGCCTTGAAAAGATTTGAGGAACATATCAACAATATGCCAAACAATGAAAATAATCAAGAAGTCTCGACATCGCAGGAAAATATCGTTATCAGTAACGAACCCCAGGCAACTACGTCTTCACTCCAAACACCTTTACTTCGATTACCACAAAACAATACTGTTTCATTTGAGAATTTGTTAGTAGCAACTATCCGGCAAACTGCAACGGTTGATAGAAAACCAAATAGGACAAGGATTTGTTTTGGTTCAGAGGTGCTAACAACGAATGAAGTTTTGCAACGCTTCCAAGGAAAGCATCTCAAAAAAAGTAGCTCGACTAGCTCATAAAAACAAAATAAATAAAAATCCAGGAAAATACAAGACTCAAGTTCCAGTGATGAGGATGCACGCTTTCTCCAAATTACACAGAATCCGGTGAAGATGAGGAGTTCTTGAAGGATCTGCAGTCAGAGATATAAGTGAAAGTTCACTAAATGATGCTCGAGATAATGTGATTGGAGTGGGTAAATGGGTTTTGGTCAAATACTGTTCCAAGAAATATGTGAAACATTTCGTTGGTCAAATCATTGAAAAAGTTGATCTTGAATGGAACGTAAAATTCACTAAGTTCTCTAACAATAAATTTGTTTGGCCACTTAAGGACGATGTGGATACTATTTCTGAACAAGACACGGTCAAATTATTGCCAGATCCAGTTGTTGACAGAATGGGCAAAGGTCTTACATTCAACGTGCAATTCCAAGGCTATAATACATTATTATTCTTTTATTTTGTTCCATAATGGAATTTTCGTTGAATGTCTCTGTTCTCGAAGTAAATAATTTTGTTTTATGTTATATGAAGGGATAATGAATGTATTTTTTCATATATCGGTTGTTTATAGATTTGTTTTATAAGAAGAAGTCTCTTTCTTTCATATAATTTTTCAGGTTTTCAAGATAAATCAGTGAAACCCAAATAATTTTATGCGTAAGAGACAATTTTATAACCTTTTTTGCGGCCATTCGATACTTATATTCTTATGAGGAGTTATAGTCAGTTATCACAATAGCCCCAAATTCTTGGGTGAATGTGATACCTATAGTGAGATGCTTATTTTCCACAAATATAAAATTCTGTCCTCCAAAATATATTTCTGTATGAGTAATGAATCGGTGAGTGTACTGTGAATTTTTGAAAATTATTTCCTTCATTCTTCCAGACGTAGATCGAATCAAAATTGAACTATTAAGAAATTGTCAAACAATTACCCCTATTCATTCACCTTATATACTCCAGATTTATCGGTCTTTTCAGTTTAATCTTTGTTAATAAATTTACTTGAATTTTCATCTGTTTTATATACGATATTGATTTTTTTTACGCAGAGAAGGACATTTTTTTCGGTAGGATGGCCTGAATATTGAAGTTATGTTTTTCGTCTTGAACAGGAAAAACTTCTGTTAGAGCTTTTTTATAAATTTTTTTCGGAAGTATATTATCCATGAGGTTTGAACTATAACCGTTATTTATAGCAAGTTTTTCAATTATATTCAATTCTTTAATGAAATTTTTTTCTGAAAGCGAAATATTAATTAATCTATGTATCATACCTATTATGTTGGTATGGGTGCGTTGATATACTATTGTATTGTGATGTCTGTTTATGGGAAATTGAGAAGTTATGTTCATTACTTATTTTTGTTATAGTCAGGTCTAAAAAGTTTATAGAATTATCTGTTTCCATTTCCTTTGTGAATTTAATTGAAGTGTGAATTGCATTGATAAAGTTGAAAAACATTTCTTATTGTCTTCCGGTTCCCACGAAGCACACTGAAATATCGTCCACATACCTGTACCAGTATAAGACATTTTTAATTAAAGGATTATTGTGAATTTTTTCCTCCAAGTTGTCCATAGATATTTCAGCTAATAAAGGACTCAAGGGATTGCCCATTATTTGTCCTTTATCAGAAGAATAGAAACTATTGTTGAATTGGAAATAATTTTTAGAAAATCAAACTGCGAGCAAGTCCAATATATCTTGTTGGATAATCGAATTTACATAATTCCTAATCAGAAGATTCTCTACCAAGGTAATAGTTTCTTCTGGTGGAATACTCAAAGTTCAATGAATGCTCCAAATTTATTTCCAAGTATTCCACCGTAGAAAAGTCTCTATTTTATAGATATTTTCATAGGCGATGCTCTTCTGAAATATCAACAATCGTTCCTGCTTTGGCAGTCTCTTCGAGACTAACCCGTCAAGTTCAGTCATCACACCCCTTCGTGGTCACTTTGGAGACCTGCAGAACATCACTTTTCAAAGACTCGTTCATTCAACGAACAGCGAGGCTTTGGAACTCATTGCCTAGGGAGGTGTTCCCCGAGGCATACAACCTCTAGAAATTTAAGAAGAACACCAACTCCTACCTTCTTTCCCTTGGTTCCCACGATGTTCTCTGAACATTACAGGATATCCCTTTTCGTGGGAACCAGAACATAAAAAAAAAAGGAACTATCACTTTGGTAGAGAATCTTCTGGTTAGGAATAATGTAAATCCGATGATCAAACAAGAGATATCACTTGCTCACAGTTTGTTTATCTCAAAATGATTTCCAATTTAACAATAGTTTCTATTCTTCTGATAAAGTAGAGTAAATTCCCTTGAATCCCTTGAGTCCTTCATTAGCTGAAATATTTATAGACAACTTGGAGAAAAAAATTCACAATAATCCCTTAATAAAAAAATCTTATATTGGTTCAGGTATGTGGACGATATTATAGTGTGCTTCGTGGAAATCAGAAGACAATTCGAAATTCATTTGTTTCAAAATATGAACAGGATGTTCATAAAGTCAGATGTGGAATCATCTGCGACTGGAAGACAAACATCAGTTACTATCGTTCAGGATAACCTCTTGTGGAGTATTCATGTTGAAAAGGGAAACATTCTCAATTGAATATTGAAAAGGAATATTTTTCTGTGAATTGAAAAATCAACGATAAGAATTTTTTGTGAATGTCCAACAGAAAACAACTACTTCCCCGGCTAAAGCCACGCTGGTCATTGTCTGATAGATATTCTGAAAGGACCCTAACTCAAAAGAAAAAATCTGAAATTGATCATTTGCATTTTCATTCAGATAGTTATCTGATTTTCCATTCCAGTCTCAATTGAGAACTCATATAGATGAATGAGGAAAAGAATAATGTTTTCTAAAAGAGAGTACTCACCAGAAATAACTTGTAACATTGACGCAAGAGAGGCATTGCATTCCTAGGTTTTCAATACATTCTTCATTGCCTCATTCATTGCCTCATCATATGAGCTCTTGATTAAGACAGGAATAGAAAATCAGATAACTATCTGAATAAAAATGAAAATTTTCAAATTCAGATTTTTTCTTTTGAGTTAGGGTCCTTTCAGAATATCTATCAGATGTAGTACAATGTCCAGCGTGGCTTTAGCTGGGGAATTAGTTGTTTTCTGTTAAACACTCACAAAAATTACTTCATTTTTATCGTGGATTTTTCAATTCACAGAAGAATCTTTCTATTCAATATTCAATTAAGAATATTTCCCTTTTCAACATGAACACTCCACAAGAGGTTAATTTGAACGATGGAAGATAGTGACTAGAGTTTATCTTTCAGTCGCAGATGATCTGATTTTATGAACATCCTATTCATATTTTCAAACAAATCAATTTATCATACCTCATGACAGGTTTCAATGTCAGAATCACTAATTTCAAAGTGTTTCTCCAAAAGAAATGTTGCTAACTTTTTCCATCTCTGCAAAGTGAGATTGCTTCTAGAAAATGTGTTTCCCATTTCTTCCGGTCTTCCTGATGATGGTGGAAGCGTGGAATAGATTTTTGTCGACAAAAATGTATTTTGTCAATGTTACAAATTATTTCTGGTGAGTACTCTTTTTTGGAAAACATTCTTCTTGGCCTCATCCATCTATATGAGTTCTTAATTAATACTGGAATATAAAATCAGATAACTATCTGAATAAAAATGCAAATTTTTTATTTCAGAATTTTTCTCTCGAGTAAGGGGCTCTTCAGAATATATATCAGATGTAGTTCAATGTCCAGCGTGGCTTTAGCCGGGGAAGAAGTTGTTTTCTTTCAGACATTCACAAAAATAACTTTTTAACGTGGATTTTTCAATTCACAGAAAAAAATTCTATTAAATATTTAATTGAGAGCGTTTCCTTTTTCAACAATTCGAAATGTTTTTCAACTTTATAAATGCAATTCACCCATCAATTAAATTCGCAAAGGAAATGGAAACAGAAAATTCTATGAACTTTTTAGACCTGACTACAACAAAAATTAGTAATAAACATAACTTTTCAGTTTCTCATAAATAGACATCACAATACACAGTATATCATCGCATCCATACCAACATAAATTAGCCGCATATAATATTCCGCTTTCAGAAGAAAATTTCAATGAAAAATTAAATATAATTAAACAAATTGCTATTAATAACGCATATAGTCCAAACCTCATGCATATTATTTTTTTAAGGAAACTTTATAAAAAGCTCAAAACGAAAAATATAATTTCAAAGTTATTACATATTTAGGCTATCCTACTGAAAAAAATTCTACTTTTTTGCGTAAAAATAACATCAATATCGCATGTAAAACGGATAATAATGTAATTGAATTCATTAAGAAAAATAAAGATAAAACTGAGAAATACGATAGAGGACCCCGCAAAATCCTTATGGAAAATGGCTCTTGGCTACATTCGCTGAAACTCTGCAAAAAGATAGTATCCGGTATGCTGATCAAAAGTCTCAATGGGCACAACCCTCCATTTTCAACCCTAGACCCCCTACAGCCCCCCAAAGCCACCAAAGTACACTTTCCGGTGTGTTAATGCATAACAGTTTCAATTCATCTTCAAAGCGTTTCCTTTTACTGCCCACCCCTTTCTCCAACCGAATCCTACATTTTACCCTCACCACACCTCGCCCTCACCTCCGCACAACCCTTCATTAAAGCCCCATTTCACACTTTCAAGGTTAAAGATTCTTCAATTGTTTTATTTCAATCTTTTGGAGCTATATATATATATATATGAAATGTATATATACATTACAGAACATCCCTCCCTGACTACTGTACGGCATGTAGGTGCATCTTATTTTAATTATTCATTTATTATTTCGATACCAAGATTTGGTACTACACGATTTGCAGCATCTAGTGTTATATTAAGTAGAGAATCATCAGGCTATCTAATATTTATTCTATTGATGTCGTGCATATCCTAGATACCATAGGACACTAGCAACATGCGCACATGTCCCTAGTGTGCGAGCTCCACTTTGGCAGGTACAATAGTAGCCCAGAATTACGTCGTCGTCATTATCGCCATGATTCTGAATTTTTTCATCATCGAATCTGTAAGCTATAAAAAGTTGATGCTTAGTGGCATTGCGAAATCTTGAATATACAGTACTCTCAAGAATCCGGGCTCATTTACATGATTGTCAAGTTGGAGTTGTTCGTCGTTATCTCTTACTAGTTTGTCTTGAATATACGAAGAGGAAAGATGTAGGTATTTGATATGTTCCTACTGTCAGGTCTCTCAAGTAGTCCAAGTCTAGTTCAGGAAAATCTACTAGGTCTTGATGGTCCAGTCGTTCCCACTGACCGTTTCTTCTCGTTAAATTATCTGCCTCAACTCTTGCTTGAACAATATTGGGCAAATTTGACCTTTCCAACATTCTTCTAGCAAGTTCAATGTCTGCATCTTGCATGGTAATAGTGGGATGATATCTGTTCATGATAGCTCCAGCTATGATATAGTAACTATTTAATTTTTCGCTTGCTGTAATATTAGCGTTTGAGATAGAAACTTAAAAATAGATCTTAGATGCCCATTTCGCGCCTCGACTATCCATCGACTTTTAGTTTCATTGGCATCTTCTGTCAGGAGTTGTCTTTACCCAACTGAAAGAAGTGCAGGCATTCTATGATCAATGCCAATATGATGCAGTGAAGGAATTGCATCACGATAACCTCTATCCACCAAAACAATGTCACCGTCCTGGAACCAGTTTGCTAAAATACCAGCATCTCTTTCAAAATATATATATATGTAATTATATATATATATATATATATATATATATATATATATATATTATTACATAGTATACACATGAAAGATTTTAATAAAATCAATTGAAAAATCTTTAACCTTGCAATTGTGTGATGGGGCATTCATAAAGGATGGGGTGGTGGTGTGAGAGGTGAGGGAGGGGTGTGCTTGATGTAAACATATATACATATATATATATATATATATATATATAATAAAAGCTTCAAAAGATTGAAATGAAACAATTAAATGATATTTAACCTTGAAAGTGTGTAATGGGGCGTTTATCAAGGGATGGGTGGGGGTGTGGGGATGAGGGCGAGGCGTGGTGAGAGTAGAATGTAGGATTCGGTGGGAGAAAGG
The DNA here is from genome assembly GCA_018342105.1 of Gonioctena quinquepunctata. Lineage (NCBI taxonomy): Eukaryota > Metazoa > Arthropoda > Insecta > Coleoptera > Chrysomelidae > Gonioctena > Gonioctena quinquepunctata. Next base: position 255,700 of record JAFIRS010001463.1, on the reverse strand, counting down.
GGTGGGCAGTGAAAGGAAACGCTTTGAAGATGAATTGAAACTGTTATGCATTAACACACCGGAAAGTGTACTTGTTTTGGGGGCTTTGGGGGCATTGGGGGGCTGTAGGGGGTCTGGGGTTGAAAATGGAGGGTTGTGCCTATTAAGACTTTTGATCAGCATACCGAATACTATCTTTTTGCAGAGTTTCAGCAAATTTAGTCAAGAGTCATTTTCCATAAGGATTTTGCGGGGTCCTTTGGAGTATAAAAATTAATTTGTGGCTCTTGTACAAGATTTTACATGGGCCAAACAGGCAGAACATTCAAAAAACGATTATCAGAAATAGGAACTGTTTCGTCAACGAAAAAACAAATACATTTTTTGCTACTCATCTCTTGACCACTTGACTGAAAAGTATTGTTTTGTTAACGATTTCGAAATATTACATACAGAAAATAAAGGTTATAAACTCGACCTTCTAGAGAGTTTAGGAATAATTGAATGCAAAAAGTCGCAATATTTGCTTTTGACCAGATCAACTTAAATAATTCTCCTTTATTGAATTTGTTTCACTGAAGATGAAACATGTCATGGAGATAATCTCCGTTCTACTCAGTCCCATTCCCAATAAATACCCAATGGTTAATCCTTAATATCCCCAATATTCCTAATCAGACTATTCAACATGATACATCGTGATTGTTGAGTTAGTATTATCTCCACTTGGAAAAGCTATTGTATAGCGAAACACGTGTCGTGGTTTTGTATACCCAGTTTAGTGAAAATCATTGTGACTGTCTTTTGTTTACATCAAAGTTGAGATTGAAAAAATATAAAAATCTACCAAACCACTCGGTAGCATGAAAATTAACTAGGTTAAATTTATGTTGCTCTGTCAAATATCGTGAATATACATTCACAATGATTCCGGATGAAGGAGGAGAAATAACAAGTGATAAAACGGAAATGTCATCATAGCCATCATGCTTGGAAAAATAGAGAAATAGAAGGGGAATTCACCACTCTGTACAAAGAATTGATCGGCGATGGAAAAACATTATTTGAATTCTTCAGAATATCGAATACTAGATTAGCCTATTTTGGGATTCTTGAGCGATTTCAGAAAAAAAATTGATTGAACGATGCGATATCAATATGGTTGAATCTAAAAATGATAAATACTGGTAGCGAAACATTGATGTGTAAGCATTTTACCATATGATCGTTCATCTGGAATCGACGAAATAATTGCTGCAATAATCGTGAATGAATACTTTGAATGTATCATCTTTAGAGCTGATAATGAGTGGAGAAAGTACCCAACAGGCTTAGATACTTTAAAAAATATTTATTTGTTCAATGCATTGTAGAAGTTCATAACAGACGTGGCTTTTAATTTTCAGAATTTGCCTATCAAATGAAGTCTGCGACATATCCAATATGTTTTCCTTATAATTATAATTCTGGTTCATTATGAAAATGGCAGAAAAATGAGATAGTTGCTCTGCTCACTCCTATGAAATTAGCCTGGCCTCCAAGCATATTTTATTTTTCCTCAAGAAATTAGTAACCAATCATAGAATAAGCATATTTTTAATTTTACACGAAGTTGTTACGCTTCTCTGTACTCCGTAAAATAACTGATGGAAATAATTGAAATGTTCATCAAAATTATTGCATAAACACGGAAGCATACCAATGCAATCCAAGACCGTGACATTTAACTGAGACTATTCATTTCATTCAACGAATAGGCCAGTAGAGATAGACATGATTTTCCCAAAATTTAATAATAATTACAAAAGTTTCAAAACTTCAGTAGAAGAGGACTTTCATATGATATGTAGTCTGATTTTGCAACCCTTTTTTCTGAACGGAAAATGTTGAAAATCAGAATTTAACGAATTTTCACATTACTAGCGCGGAAAAATTTGCAAAAGATCTGCAAACTCTCGAATTTTTGAAAAATAGCAATTTACATCCTCTGATAAATTTGCAACCACTCATACAAAACGGAAATACAAAATTGTTGTTAGTCCTAATTTTTCGATGAAAATTCCAAAAGTTCTGCAAACTCGAAAAAATATCTAAAATAATGTTTTCGACAAGAGTTTTAATTTGCAACCTCTTTCGTCAAACGGAAAATATATTTTTCCATTAAATTGTTTTTTTTATTGAAATAAGTATCGAAATGATTACAAAAGTTTTAAATAATGGTTGCAAGTGGATATGTCCTGACGCAGAATGTTTTCATTAATTTGCAACTTCGTCTGTAACACGGAAATGAGGGTAAAATAAAAAAAAGGTATTTTTGTATTTGTACTCTACAAAAAAAGCAAAGCAAACTCATTTTACCAATTGGTGGCAGTATAATAATTCGCAAACTATGTTACAATGCAGAACATTAGGAATTAAAAAGAAATATATTTGCAACACCTGTGTTATCTGAATAATAAAAAAAAAATCTAGTAAATTACATTAATTTTGTGTTAAGTTAACTATCGACAAAGAAGAAGCTCGTCAACGGTAGGTGAAATCATTCAATGTTGAAAACTAACGTTTTCGATATGAATTCAAAACATCATATAACAATTAGGAATTTGCATAAAATAATACGTACGAGTACCTACGTTTGATGGAGAGTCGAGAATCTTAAGATTTAAAAAACACTTGTACCGTTGTTTGTATGATTAACCTACAACTGTGTTACGTCACAGTGTTCTATTTACAGAGTAATGAATGCACAGCAGTTTAGTAACATGATTTATTACCAGAATAACAGAAGACTGACAATTGTATTTTCATGACAGACAACTATTTAGCTAACCAAAAACAATGCACATTCATCTAATAGTCCTGGAGCTACAACTGAAATAGAATTGCCTATAACATGTTTTTCCCTCTTTATTTTAAAAATGTTAATAAATCAAGAAAATGATTCTCACCTGTCGATTACATTTCAGTCCTCCATTCGAATTCAATAGAATTTTTTTCATGTGAAACCACAATTGGAGTAATAGAGTCGAGTAGAAAGGTAAATTATAACTTTATTCAATTCAAGAATACATACTTGTAAAAATTCAATTTGAGATGTAATATCGATTTCACAAATGTTTATTTTTCAGCAACGTTTCTGTTTGATGATGAAAATTATGTACTTGCGAGATATACAATCGATAACGTTTTGATATCCTTACTTCCATAGAGCATCGATTATTCATTTTAAAATATCGCCATCTTGTGACAAGTGCACATTTTAAATGAAGAATGATTGCATGTCTTTTCCAATGCGTTAAAAAATTAATGTATTCCAATAGTCTTTTAGCAGAATTTAGCAAAGTTTTGAATTCTTTCGATTGTTGCATTCGAAAATATTAGATTGAATTCATTTCGCTGATTAGTCGACAACAGTGATTGCTTCCGAGAACAATAATTGGTTTGAATTTTTTCAATGGTTAACTACGTAACCGTATTATTCTTCGGAAGCAATTTCAGCGATGGATAATCAAGTATTCAACTGGATCACTGTAGATATGTCGGTATAATATATATCTTAAGCCTATTTGCACAATGTTTGCAATTTATGGCCAATTTATAGAAAAAACAATTTAATTGCACAAAAAAATGTTCCGTTGAACAATGACGGTTGCAAATCTCTTGCGTCACGTAATATATTAGTCGTTATTTTAGTTGCAATTTGCATAACTTTTGCAATTATTTCAGAAGTTGTAAAAATGCAAAAAAAGGGGATAAATAGGTTCCGTTTTTCGAAACGAGGTTGCAAAGTTACATATCCACTAAGACCGATATTCTATTTGCAACCACAATAAAAAACTTTTGTAATTATTTCAATGCTTGTGTGTATTGAAAATTTCGAGCATCGATTAAAAAAAATAATAAATAAATGATGCGTTTTTCAGAAATGGTTGCAAATGTACGTGAATATTTTAACCTTTTTTCCGTTCACTTATCCAATTTGCAGAACTGTTGTAATTTTTTTTAACAAATTACAATGAAAAACTTAAACAAATGATAAAAAACAAGGTTCCGTAACTTTTACAGGGTCGCAAACTTAATGCATGTTGTGAAACACCATTACTATAGGTATGCCTAGTTTGCAGAACTTTTGCAATTTTCAGTGCAATAATAAAGCATGATAACGTTTTTTGCAATTAAAACAATGTTCTGTTCATCGCAGACTTCTGCAAAATTTTATAGTTTGTTTTCATTGATACACTAACATACCATTGAAGATTGAAAACTTTTGGAATTAATGTTAATTGATTGTCTATATCTACTGGCCTAGAAGTCATGATATCAATTAAACACAATAACAATCCAATTTTTTGATAATTTATTCCCAGGTTGGTCTTTGATATTTGACCCAAAACTCTTCCGAATACCTACCCCGCCCACGAAAATGAACAGTTATGTGAATTTAGATAATTGAGGTAACCATTACGAAACTGGGACACCGGTTTTCCGCTGTTGAAAAATGTACTGGCCTGATTACACTTTTTTGGCAGCGACACAAAGCATGATTCACGTGGTTATGACATAGCTTGTCAACATTAACATCAAAGTTCAGAACTTCAATAGTGTACACAACCACGTGTTTTGCAAGTCATTCTACAGGTTGATTCACATTCGAGCGTTTGGAATGTCTGCATCAATCCATAATTTTTGTTCATGAAAGCTACTACCTCAATAAGATAATTTTTAGTTTTGTCGACATTCAGATGAACATTATAATTCAGTCATTTGGTGCTCAAAGAAGAGTTTTCCGGGAGTTTTGAAAAATCGTGATTTTGTAGATTTCGACATGGTCTTTCCGAATTTCCACTTTGCTACCTCGTATTATTGCTGCTCACGCCACCATATTGGATAAATGGCGCCTAAAAACAGTTTTTTGATAATATCTCCTTTTCGACTCATTTTATGATGAAAATGGCCAAGTAATAAATTAAACAATAGGAAATTTCCTATTATTTATGTAAAATGAATAGTTTTAGCGTAAGAGCGGTGCAAAGTCTACTCCGACAGGAGTTTTGGCCAAAAAACTCATTTCCACGCCACCATGAGGTAGGGTAAGTGGCGCGTTTTTTTTTATCGTGGCATCCCCCGTAGGCCTAATCCACAGGCAATGCACTAATACAAAATTTAGCGCATTCTCCTTCGCTTCGCTATTCTTGATTGACCAGGTGTTGCGAGTTCATGGTCATTAGTACCGATCGAAACGTCACAGATAGAAATTTCTTCCACATCGTCCGCGGTGGGATTATCAGCTTCGTTGTAATCCTCTTCTTCCTCGATTTAATCATTTGTTTGCTCGAGATTAGTCTGTAGGATCACTATGAAAAAAAATAGATTAGATATTTATCGAGTATATACAGGGTGATCCAAAAGTACTTTGACAAACTTCAGGAGGTGATTCCTCACAATATTCTAATATGAATTGTCCAAATAAATATATGTCCGGCAACGCTTCGTTGCTAAGATACAGGGTGTTAAAGTTTTATTTTTATTTTCGTTCTTTTTTAATAACTTTCGAAATACTGACCATAATCAAACGAAAATTGGTATCGAGAGGTTTTTTGAGGTGTCGAATTCGAACCTGATGTTATTATTGCACTTGCTCGTAGGGGGCGTCTTTTTCTTTTTTGAAGATTCATAACTTTTTTGAGCGTACTTCTAGTACATTTTTCAGTGAAAAAATCAATTCCTCTATCATATCTACGTAAAAAAGCTACCCCTGTTACAAGTCGCTATAAGCAACCGTTTTCTAGATTTTTGGACTTTAAAGTTTCAAGTCGATTATTTGATAATCGATGCGTGTTGAAGTTATTACCATTATTTTGCATTTTTCACAAGAATGCATAGAAAATGAATTTGACGTTTGAGTATGTAGTTTTTTTTTTGTAGGGGGCGCCACTTATTCTATTTATTTTTACTTGTTTGAAATAGTTATTTTTGTATCAAGGGTGCAAAATCTGTATTTGTTTCAATAAAATTTGCAAGAAATATCATTATTTTATTTGGAAAATTTTTGAATATGTTCAAAGTGTCCACCTTCAGCGGAAATACAGGCATCCAGTCTTCTAGTCATTGAATCTCGTACCCGCTCAAAAATTATTGGTGTGTTTCTTATTATTTCACAGGCGATTTCTTATATCTTCCTCGTTCGCTACTGTAGTTTTATAAACTAGTGACTTCAAATGTCTCCAAAAATAAAAATCTAGCGGGTTTAGATCTGGGGACCTTGGTGCCCACGCCTGGTTAGGTTCTTCTACACCCCTACCGATCCATCGATTTGGATAGACAGTGTTAAGGAATTCCCTGGCTACAACGTTAAAAAGTCCCTGTTAGTTGCGCCATTCAGTCGGAACGGAAGAAAGAAAGGACCTATCAAGTAATTATCAATTATTGCCGCTCATACATTTACGGAAAATTTATACTGATAATGTCTTTCACTAACTGCGTGCGGATTTTCTAGAACCCAAACATGGTTGTTACGAAAGTTTGTGATAGCATTTCGGGAGAAGTTTGCCTCGTCCGTGAAGAGTACATATCTTAAAAATTGAAGATTTTCTGCCAATTTTCTCAAAAACCACTGACACATAGTATTGCGTTGGGGAAAGTCCCGTGGCAAAAGAGCTTGTACCCTTTGAATATGGTATGGATAAAATTGTTGATCGTGGATAATTCTCCAAACTGTAGACTGAGTAGAATTGAGAGCTTCAGCAATTATTCTTGTACTTGTTTCTGGATTCTCCTCGAGAGCGTTCAAAACAGCTTCTTCCAATTCTGTTCTGGGGTTCGGACTGCTCGTGGTCTTCCAATAATATCAGCTGCCCTCTTAAAGCTACTTGTTTCTGCCAATCGAAGGAGCTGAAGGCAGTACTCGATTAGGAAATCACTCCTGGTAAATACGTCTTGCTTCGCGCGCATTGCCATCCGCAAGGCCATAAACGGAATGCATATCGGCTAAAGGAGCATATTGTTTAAATAATCCATTTTTCCAAAATTAGTGTTTTAATACTTACAGAAACTTCAACAAAACACAAAACGTTTAACTGTCAACAAAACACAAAACGTTTAACTGTCACATACTATGTAATTACCAAAACTACTTATTTAAACGTCAAATTCATTTCCTAAGCATTGTTGTGAAAAATGCAAAATAATGGTAATAACTTCAACACGCATCGATTATAAAAAAATCGACTTGAAATTTTCAAGTCCAAATATCTAGAAAACGGTTGCTTATAGCGACTTGTAACAAGGTGAGCTTTTTTACGTAGATATGATAGTGGAATTTATTTTTTACTGAAAAATGTGCTAGAAGTACGTTCAAAAAAGTTATGAATCTTCAAAAAAGAAAAAGACGTGTAGGTGGTGCCCCCTACGAGTAAGAGAAATGATCAGGTTCGAATTTGACACCTCAAAAAACCTCTCAATACCAATTCTCGGTTAATCAAAGTCAGTATTTCGAAAGTTATTTAAAAAAACGAAAATAAAAATAAAACTTTAACACCCTGTATCTTGGAAACGAAGCGTTTCTGGGCATATATTTATTTGGACAATTCACATTAGAATAGTATGAGGAATCACCTCCTGAAGTAAGTCAAAGTACTTAATACTCACCCTGTATAAACTCACAAAAATAGGCAATTATTTTTCTCCGTGCCTCTGGGAGCACTATACTTTCGAAATGTTGGAGATAGTTCTCGATAAAATCGCGGATATACATACATCTTTGTATAAGGTGTTTTGGAACGAAATTAGATGAAGATTTAAATTTGATACGTGGTGGAGAAGACTATAAATATTTCAAATGACACATCAACAAACCTCCACAAGAATATAAAAATTAGGGCGAGTATTTTGCCATCCAACATTCTCCAGTTCCAGATTTTTCATTTATCTTCATCTAAAACATGTAATTTGGAACCATTGCTGATTATTTGAGTAACTATCCCAATCGGTTGCCTGGTATGACTCAATTATTTTGAGATACATTGAAAATTTCAATGCAAAATATGAAAAATCCATTTCTACAAGTGAATTCGACCAACACCGTTTTATCAATGTTGAAATAATAGGGTCCGCAAATTTACAAAACCGGCACTGACTTCTACAAAGAATTCTGCTGCTTGAGATGCTTCAAAAGAATGTTTGTCCTATATTTCCGGGTTTCTATAAACGTACAGAGTCCTTGGCAGTCATTCGTTATGAGTTTCACGTGTCACATGTTGATATTCAGAATTCAGATCAGATAGGGTTATGAGTGTGATGATCCTCGTTCATTATTTACTCAACAGACAACCTTGCCAACTGATTATCTTTATCTCACTAACCGAAGTACAATCGGAATATCATGATGCAATGACGAATGAATATCGGAATCCATACGTGAAACTGATAATCAATTTATGACGCTAAACGACCGATAAAAAGCCTCACTGAGTTTAAACTCAATGTGTTTATGATAATGATTCAAAATAGCAGTAAGGTCAGCAGTAAAGTAGTCAGTCAACCATATTCATGGTCATGTCAATTACTGTTCGTTCGAGCGAACACAATGCTAAATACATTTTTTGACGTTTCGTCAGGAAATCTTGATATTGAATATCAAAAGAAGTTTCAGTGATTTATTCCAATTACATGATAAATAAATCTGCAGGTGGTGGTCTATGATTGTCCTCTCTAATTTCAAAGTAGGATTATCATTTCATTTGAGAATTCCATTGAATAGTTTTGCATTGAATCTGATGTTATTTAGTGATTTCTTGTCAGGTTAAAGCTAGCCAGAGTTATATGGGTACTTTTTTTAATTTGCCAAACTACTTTTGGCGCCCTCACTTTTTGATGTTCTCAAGACCTTATGAACCTACGACCTTAATACACTTACGAGAAAGCACATTACACAGAAGTAGCATTACTTTATGATATTCAAAATATATGTAACTTGACATGCATAACGCAGCATAACCTCCAAATGCGGTGAACTTTCGTATCAATACACATATTTTTTATCTTTTACTTCCTTTTTTTGACAGAAAAAAACTTCCGATTGATCTAGAACTAGTGGTGAGCACAAAATTGTTACATATTGGTAGATTATTTATAAATTGTTGAGAAAATTAAATTGTTGCACAGTGAGTATTGGAAATGAACCAGGAAACTTAAGCTATCGCGTCACTAGAGGGCAATACCAGTCTTGCTCACAGCGAGTACTTGATCTAGCTATTGATTTCAACCCTCTGTTTTCTGTTTGATAAATAACTAGTGAGAAGTTTCATTAGTCCACCTCTATAACCTATGTTTTCCAATAATTGCAGTAATTTCCGGTAACACACTGTGTCGAATGCTTTAGCTAAGTCAACAAAGATACATAATGAGGTTTCTCCTATATCCATCGTCCCATAAATAGTGGACCATGACTTGGCATGGCAAAATCCATATTAATGAGAGTTTATGATATTTTTTTATGTATTTCTCTATTCTTATTTTGAGAATTTTTTCAATTTTTTTTACGACATTGCTTGATAACGAAATTGGTCTTTGCTTGTTCCATTTCATCTCCAGATTTCTATAAGAGTTTTATAACAGTGTATTTGAGAGATCTGAAAAAATCCTTTACCAATAGATATGTTCATGATGTTATCAATTTTACTATATAGTCTACGTATTCAATTAGAGTTTCGGATTTAATATTATCCATTCCGGTGGTTTTTTTGTTTTAAGTTTCAGAATCACTTCCCTGGCTTCGCTTTCGCTGCACTCTTCAAGTTAAAGTGAATTCAACACTGTTTTTTCTGTGAATACAATGTGTCCGTCTGCATTTTTAGCATTTTCCTTTTTTTCCTATTTTCGTGAAATAATGTACAAATTTGTTCCGCTTATTCCTGGTCATTTGTTATAATATTGGGTTTTTGAATGCTTGAGAGACGCACTGGTGTGCCCCCCTCCTGTTACCCCACCCGACGCATTTACCGACCACGTGGCAATGCGACACAGCGCACAGCGACTCATTTTTGCCCAGCCGTGGTTGCGAAAACAAAAGACCGTGACAATTATTACCTTTTGAAACATGCCGCCTATTTATACAACCGCAGATAAAGTACAATAGATTCGGCTATTGTTTGGCCCAAAATGGTGGTTTGTTCGAACATTTAATGAAATAATTCCGTACACAAAATATTTTATTTGGTTTATCTTTTCTTGTAAATATTTTTTTTCTCTCCATTCGAAAAATAATTGTTTTTCTGTTAGAAATAAGTTTTTTGTTTTTATTGTCTTACAGAAATATCGTTTCCTTTTGTTTATGTTTGAGAATTTTCTTTTGTTTTCGCGGCCACCACGGCACCAAAGATATTTGGATCTACCTGTCGTCCGACAGATTAAATTGAATCCATGATTCAGTTCAATTCATTCAAATTATCTGAAGTGAAATTATCGTCAATAATTCTTCTTCATTGCAGCGCACACATTCTCCCGACTGCTGCTGGTATGATACTAACGTCCTCAGCTGACCGCCCTGATTCTCCTATCTCTGTGTCGTGACGTAAATATCCCTTCCTCGAGCGAGTCGAGGAGAAATTGTAATGCTCTCTCAACATATAGCAAGCTATTCTTTACGCTCTCATGAAACCACCATACCCAAGATAAATACTTTCCGATACTGTATAGCCGTACTCACTCATGATGTTTTAATACTCATTTTGGTTCAGATCTTCGTTGTTATACAGGGTGATTCAAAAGTACTTTGACAATCTTCAGGAGGTGATTTCTCACAATATTTTAATATGAATTGTCCGAATAAATATATGTCCGGAAACCCTTCGTTTCCAAGATACAGGGTGTTGAATTTTGTTTTTTAATTACTTTCGAAATACTGACCTTATTTAAACAAAAACTGGTAATGAGAGGTTTTTTGAGGTTTCGAATTCGAACCTGATGTTATTATTACCCTCACTCGTAGGGGGCGCCACCTACACGTCTTTTTTTTTTGGGGATTCATAACTTTTTTGAGCGTACTTCTTGCACATTTTTCAGTAGAAAAATCAATTCCTCTATCAAATCTACGTAAAAAAGCTACCCTTGTTACAAGTCGCTATAAGCAACCGTTTTCTAGATATTTGGACTTGAAAATTTCAAGTCGATTATTTGATAATCGATGCATGTTGAAGTTATTACCATTATTTTGCATTTTTCACGAGAATGCTTAGGAAATGGATTTAACGTTTGAGAAAGTAGTTTTGGTAATTACACTATTATGTGATAGTCACACATTTTGTTGTTTTGTTGAAGTTTCTGTAAGTTTTAAAACACTAATTTTGAAAAAATGGATTATTTCAGCAATAATGCTCATTTAGCCGATATGCATTTCGTTTATGGCCTTGCGGATGGCAATGCGCGCGAAACAAGACGTATTTACCAGGAGCGATTTCCTAATCGAGTACTGCCTTCAGCTCCAACATTTACCAATCTCCACCGTCGTTTGGCAGAAACAGGTAACTTTAAGAGGGCAGCTGAGATTATTGGAAGACCACGAGCAGTCCGAACCCCAGAATTGGAAGAAGCTGTTTTGAACGCTCTCGAGGAGAATCCAGAAACAAGTACTAGAATAATTGCTGTAGCTCTCAATTCTACCCAGTCCACAGTTTGGAGAATTATCCACGATCAACAATTTCATCCATACCATATTCAAAGGGTACAAGCTCTTTTGCCACGAGACTTTCCCCAACGCATTACTATGTGTCAGTGGTTTTTGAGAAAATTGGCTGGAAATCCTCAATTTTTAAGATATGTACTCTTCACGGACGTGGCAAACTTCTTCCGAAATGATATCACAAACTTTCATAACAACCATGTTTGGGCTCTGGAAAATCCGCACGCAGTTAGTGAAAGAGATTATCAGTATCAATTTTGTGTAAATGTATGGGCGGCAATAATTGATAATTACTTGATAGGTCCTTTCTTTCTTACGTTCCGACTGAATGGCGCAACTTACAGAGACTTTTTAGAAAATGAATTGCCGGGACTACTTCAAAATGTACCATTAGAAATCCGTATCCGCATGTGGTTCATGCATGATGATTTTAGCGTTGTAGTCCTAACCTAACCAGGCGTGAGCACCACGGTCCCCATATCTAAACTTGCTAGATTTTTATTTTTGTGGACATTTGAAGTCACCACTTTATAAAACTCCAGTAGCGAACGAGGAAGATCTGAGAAACCGAATAGTAGACGCCTGTGAAACAATAAGAAACACACCAATAATTTTTAAGCGGGATTCAATGACTAGAAGACTGAATGCCTGTATCTTTGCTGGAGGTGGACACTTTTAACAATTTATTTGAATATAATTCAGTTTCCTTTATCTTATTTTATTCTACATATTCAAATTTTTTTGAAATAAAATGTTTTGCACCCTTGATACAAAAATAACTATTCTAAACGAGTAAAAATAAATAGAATAGGTGGCGCCCCCTACAGAAAACCAAAACTACATACTTGAACGTCAAATTGATTTCCTCAGCATTCTTGTGAAAAATGCAGAATGATGGTAATAACTTCAACACGCATCGATAATCAAATAATCGACTTGAAATTTTCAAGTGCAAATATCTAGAAAACGGTTGCTTTTATGACATGTAACGGGGGTAGTTTTTTTTACGTAGATATGATAGAGGAATTGATTTTTCACCGAACAATGTGCTAGAAGTACGCTCAAAAAAGTTATGAATCCTCAAAAAAGAAAAAGACTTTTAGGTGGCGCCCCCTACGAGTGAGAGCAATAATAACATAAGGTTCGAATTCGACACCTCAAAAAACCTCCCAATACCAATTTTCGTTCAATTAAGGTCAGTATTTCGAATGTTATTTGAAAAAAAACAAAATAAAAATAAAACTTCAACACCCTGTATCTTGGGAACGAAGCGTTTCCGGATATATATTTATCCGGACAATTCATATTAGAATATTGTAAGAAATCACCTCCTGAAGTTTATCAAAGTACTTTTGGATCACCCTGTATACTGATTCATAACCAGGTTCTATTTTTTCCAACACATAATTTGTTAGCTTTATTGATGGCAATTTTAGAATTAATAAATAAATTCCAAAATCTACCTTTCCCCCTGGCCGCGCCATCGGTTTTTTCAAGTTTTCCTTATAAAAAATATTCGAAACCATTTGATCTTTGTGTCTCACTATGTTCTCAGTTTGTTACGAGGCATACTTTCGGGAGCCAGTGCATGAAAAAATATCGCGTGAAATCCATCTCACAAGATCCATTGATATATTAAAGCCTCAATGTTTCACATTGAGAAAGTGCTTGGTTCAATAACTGCTGATGTTGATCAACAATGAACGATTAATAATATTTGTAATGACTAACAAAAAAATATATTGATAGCCTTTCATTATTACGAAAACAATACAGTATTAAAGGTTGTAGGACAATGGGGAATTTTTATTTATACTACGATTAAACGTCGCCATAATGAAATCTATAGTATACCGGGTGAAAAGTGTTGACCTTCCAAATTGAGAGTATTTACGTTACGTTTCTGATTTCTGAGTGTGTCTTTTTTAATAGGCGTCGGCTGCTATGGCCATTAGCTTTCGATATACATAATTCATCTAATAGTAGGTGAAAAAAGGGATAAGAGAGTAAGAGTGTATGTATCAATGGTGAAGCGGATTGTTAGATCTTATAAAATTTATCTATATCCTTTATGAACTGGATTATTGAGTGGGGAAAATTTTTCATGACTGAAGATATGCCATTTTGTGAAAAGAGTTGTTATTGTTCTTATCTAAATTTCGGGCATTCATTATGTGGGGTATTGTTTTCTGAACATCTCGCAGCTTGGTGGTTTTTTGCCAGCAAGAAGGTAACTAGAAGTGAGGCGTGTGTGTTCAATGCGAAGCCTGGTGAGTACACCTTGTTCTCTTCAAAATAAGTTTTCCGGGAGATTCCATCCTTGAGCTTGCCTCCGATCAAGTTCAATTCGGCCTGCCATAGAAGCTGCAATTTGGTTTCCAGAAATGATTTTAGATTATCGGGTGTGATGATATTCGTATCGATGTTTCCTGCGTCAGCAGCTTGACGAGCAGCACGATCAGCTGACTCGTTGCCGTTTCATCCCCACGTGACTGGGCACCCATATAAATACAATTTTATTTCCGCTCTGACTCAGCGTATGTAGAGTACTCAATATCAGTTGAACCAATGAATGTACTGAGAAAATTTTGAAAATGTCTTGGATGGCACTAAGGGAGTCTGTGCAAATAAGAAACTGTTCTCCATTTTCCTCATCGCAATAAGGTAAGGCTTGCCAGATCGCATACAATTCAGCAGTGTAAATACTTGCTTCAACTGAAAGTGACCACGAGTGTGAGGTGTGACTCTCCTGACGTATGGAAAGCGGAGCCAACTCCCAAGCCAGTTTTAGATCCATCCGTATAGATGAGGGGGCTGTGAGTTGGAATACCTAATCTGGCAAAATATCAAAAAAAATTGATGTAGCAGAGAATGATTCGTGGAGTGTTTCGAATTAGTTGTCAGGTCTAATCTCATATTGGTTATGGAAAGTGTCCAGGGCGAGACTTCACAGATGGTTAAGTTGGGAGGTTCAAGTATTGTATGTTTAGATTTCCAAAGAGGTCGTAAGCTCTGATACCAGCTGCTCGGGTTATTGTTGGACGTTGTGGATATTTATTGTTTCGGAGAAAGCTTTCGTTATTCTGATTGCGAGGTTGAGATATAATATTTATCATGTACGAATAGCATTAGATCGCGTCTAAAGTGTAGTGGTGGTATAGCGGACGTGCAGCAAAGGCTGGTATTAGGGCTTGTACGAAAGGTTCCTGTTGCATATCTTATACCAGCATTTTGTATTGGGACTAGTAGTTTCAGTAGGCTTCAACGAGCTGAAGAATAGACTTGAGAGCCATAATCAATTTTGAATATGATCAGTGTTTTCTACATCCTGAGAAGAACTCCACTGTCCGCTCCTCACTTGATACTAGCTAAGGATTCAACAGTTTTCAGACCTTTCTTGCATTTGGTAACCAAGATTTCGATGTGTGGTCGCCAGGTTAGTTTTCTGTCGAAGGTCAGAACAAGGAATTTCATATCTGTTACCACTGAGGGAAGCAGTACACTGAAGACAGAAGGACTGGTAACTCAAGGAGGTCACACAGCAATTCACTTCCAACCTGGACCGGGAAACATATCACACTCACCAGTGAGCGAATATAAGGCGCAATCAATACGACCACCGCTCTCAGACCAAGATCGCAACCTGTGTGCTGAGACCATTTCACCATCTTCAGCACCTCAGGTATAAATGACCAACGACCATCTTTTGCTGGAATCAGAAAATTGAGTTGTTAAATGCAGGCGATTTGATTGTTTCTGAGGTTCAAGATGGGTTCGGGGTGGGTTTTCGAAGTCGGCAGAAGTGAACACATGATGTTTCAGAAAGTGAGAGTCGAAAACCGACCCTTTCTGCATTTTGGATTATAATGTCATTTGCGAGTTCTCGCGTTTTGGAGAGGCTTCGCTCTTTTGAAAATTGCAAGGACGTCAACATACTGATATTATGTGGAATAGAGTTAACTGTAAATAGGGTGGTACTTGAGGTAGATCCTTGAGGAATATCGTTTTCCAGGGTATATCGAGAAGAGGTAGTGTTTTCAATGTTTACCATAAAGTTCCTTTCGTTCAAAAAATACTAAGGAAATTTAGGTGGGTTTCCAAGGCACCATATCAAACGATTATTCACCATTCTCTCGAAGATTTTACTGATGCAGCATGGTAGACTGATAGGTCGGTAACTTGAAGGAAGACTTGGGTCTTTTCCGTCTTTCAGAATGGAAACAATAATTACTTCTTGCCACTGCCCGGGATAGTTTTCTTCAGACCAGATTTCATCAGAGTGGAGGGTAGATTTTTCATAAAGTCATAGGGGATTCTATTCGAGCCTGGTGTCGTGTTCGTGGCTTGGTCCAGAGCTTCTTCAAATTCTTTGATTGAGAATGCCATGTTGTATGGAAGAGGTACATTGGTAGAGCAAGTGATTTCTGTTTCCCTGTCATTTTTTGAATCTCAGAATAATGGATCATAGATCTATGTGCTACTCGGTTTCTGAAACTGCAATGTCTTCATCCGAATTGACTATAATATCTCTTGATTCTAGAAAAGAGATTTTGAATGCCTAACACCTGATATAGTGCTAACTTCTGATATTAGGGTGTTAGGAATGAGCGTAGAAACATAATCGCTCCATGATTTTTTTTTACTCTCGAATATCATTTTTCGAGCCTTCGCTCGAAGCCTCCTAAAATTAATAAGATTTTCCTCAGTGTTATTTCTCCGAAAAGTATTGAAGGCTCGCTTTTCCTCTACTATGTTTCACCAAAAAACGGATCGTTTTGGGTTATATCCAGCTACAATTGGAATGCTACTTTCTGCGGCCTCGATAATATATATGGTCAGGTTTTCATGAGGTTTTGGAAAGTAATCCAGTCAGCTCTTTAGAGTTGCCATTTCAAGGGTATTTGGTGTTTGGCCCTAGGTTTAATAGATATGGGGAAAGGGTCGCTGTCATAGAGATGTTCTAGGGTAGACCAGTTCAGGCGTAGTGCTAATTGTGGGGGTGATAGACATAGATCTATTGCGGAAAATGTACTCGATCTTGCGCATAAGTGTGTTGGGTACCATTAATAAGGAGAACGAGGTATTGGGAATACAAAATAACGGATACTCCCTCTGGTGTCGATATTTGAAAATATACATAAGTACATTGTTTACTTTTTGAAACATTGATTTTTATATGAGTTTAGCCATTGTATACTTAAAACTTGTCGAATATCTTGTGATTGTTGACATTCAATGAAATACTGGTTTACCTGACAAATGTTCTGTTGACTCGTCCTCGAGTGGAAATGATGAGTGATTCAAGTTCAAATCATTACTGTTGTGTACCTCAATGTGACTCTTGGGCAAACCGATCCCGTTGTACTGGAATAAGTTCTCATCATTTCCCGTGAGAAAATGATATGAACGTTCTGGTTTAGAATAATCTCGGATTGAGTGAGTATATAGACGGACGACGGGCTTTTGGGATCTTGAATAAAAATACAGTTCCTTCCCAAAATCTTCCTGTTTCATCTTTGGCCAAAAAAAAGAATTAAGAGAGAGCTTTTGAAGAGAGTTGAGAGGAAAGAAAAGAGGGTTGAGAGAAAAAACAGATATTATCCAAAATACCGAAAATTATTCATACAGTATGGAAAAAGAATGACTATATATGTATATCTAGGTTATAAGTGTTATGTATTTACTAAATAAAATACACGACTAATTGTCTTACCAACTAGTGATGGGGCATTGCCAACTTATAATACTTACAAATGACATTCTATGCTAAAACTGTAAATATTCACAACAATAAGGACACACTTTCCCACTATCTAGTTTGTTTTAGATGAAATAAAATAAAACTGTTTTTGTTGGTTTCATTTCAATTTGAACATTCACGAATAGTATGTAACATTTTTTCAAAATAATTCATAATAAAATCTCCAGATGACTTCACTAAGCTTTCCAGAAACTACGCAAAATATTTTTTCTGCAAACAAATTAGAACATACTTTGTCTCCTTTGAAAGTGAGTTTTGGCAAATGATAATTGTCTTAAAATTCGAATACACCACTTCACTAGAGCCTTGAAATGAATAACACAACATAAAAAAAATTGGAAACGAATACAAAATGGAATTTTTTTAAGAAAAACTCAAAACAAGTGTATAAACTCTAAGAAAACAGACAAGCACTGTACTTATGTCTGGTTTGCATTTTCGCCATTCTGGTGCTGGCATCTAATTTTGAATTCCCAATCATCTTCAAGAAGTAGCTCAAGGAGACGCCCACGTGTATCACGATTCCGATATCCCATAGAGGGTGATGTGAGTTGAAGTCACCAACAATAATGAATGGAGATGGGAGTTGCAGTATTTCTTCAAGGTCTCTCAATTGCCAATCGAATTCAGGAAGATACATAATACATAAAATCAGTGTATATGGAAATCTAGAGCAATTATTATTGGTACACTTTTCACATTTTCTCGAAGAAGGATAGCTACGCCACCTTCAGCACGATCAGCTGTGATGGCGTCTTTTCGGAAGGTTTCATATCTTCGAAGAGTGAATGTCTCGAAGAGACATATACATAGGGGATTGCGTTGGGATAATACAAGTTTCAATCCACTTGTACGCTTCAAGCAACCATTGCAGTTCCATTGAATCATTTTTTCCATTGAAAGAATGATTATTCAGTGTTTGGGTCTCCCTTCTCAGACCCCCTTTTTCGTTCTTGAGTGGTTGTGGGTTCGATCCTGTTGATTCTACGTCAGATCCAGATGACTGAGCATCTTTAATTTGATTTCTTTTTCTGATGTATAGTCAGATGAGTCTTGTGGGAGATAGGATATCTTGGTATGGTCCTATGTCTTTGTAAGTAAGGATTTTTTTTTCCATTTTTATCTTTTGGTTCTAGTTTTTGTTTGTAGATAGGACAGTTCCTCCAGCGGGCCAAGTGACCGTCTCCGCAGTTCACACATTTTATTGGGTCTTGACAAGATTTTCCCTCATGAGGTAGGTGGTTTGCCGCAGGCACTATCTGTGTTTCCGAGCATTGACTACATGTCTGTCCGAATTTTTGGCACCCAAAGCAGCGCAAAGGAGCTGGAATGTTAGATTTGACTTCAAGTGAGAGGTATGTTACTTTAATGCGATTTGGGAATTTACTATCAGCAAAAGTTAGAATATGTAACGGGGAGTCCCGTAGT
This sequence comes from Gonioctena quinquepunctata, assembly GCA_018342105.1. Lineage (NCBI taxonomy): Eukaryota > Metazoa > Arthropoda > Insecta > Coleoptera > Chrysomelidae > Gonioctena > Gonioctena quinquepunctata. Next base: position 236,855 of record JAFIRS010001463.1, on the reverse strand, counting down.
TCTTCTGATTTCCTTGTTTTCATTCTTATCACTTCAAATACGCCTTCTTCTTCCACATCGCCCAAGATCTCTTCGAGACTACAGTTTAATAGATCTGGACAAAAAATCACAATAGATCTGGACAAAAGATCACACCTTTGCTAGTGTTTAGTGATTTGTGGGGATGCCTTCCACCGAGGAGCAGCTGGATAATTTAGTTGTTCCAAGAAGTTTTCGAGCTTGTGTGGCTGTTGCTGTTTTGATCGGAAAACATTGATATTTTATTTTTCTGACGTTTTTAACTTGTCCAAACAAACCATATAAATATATTGAAATTGAAATAGCCGCCGCCGCCTCTCACGTGTAGAGAGGTTTGGGGGTACTCTCATTCCCATCCCTGTTTTGAGAGGAGGACGCCTCTAGTGTTTGTTTTATTGGGCCAGTCTCCATTCTGTTCCCACGAGTAGCTAGGGAAATAACGTTTCTATCCTCACAAAGCTCCGATGTAAGGGTAGGGAGCACCAATTGTTTTGGTTCTGGACTCAGTGACGCCTGAGTCATTCATTTCATCGGCATGGAAGAAAACACTTTGTAATTGCGTTTTTTCAGGTTTACCCCTGATTACTGAGTGCAATTCTGTTTGTCCGCAGGAGGTATTTTATTTTATTCCAGTCCGCCGGTAAACCGGTTAGGACCTCCCCTATCCGCAACCTGAGGACGCGTCCGGACTGAGTGTGTCTTCAAATATTACCTAAGAAAGTGGTAGCACACATTCTGGAAAGGGCTATACATCGGGCGGAACTTTTTTAAATTGGATAGTAGTTTGTTGAAAAGGAAAACATTCTCAATTGAATGTTGAATAGAAAGATTTTTCCGTGAATTGATGATTCCACGATAAAAATGGAGTTATTTTTTGTGAATGTCTAACAGAAAACAACTACTTCCCGGGCTAAAGCCACGCTGGACATTGAACTATATCTAATAGATATTCTGAAAGGACTCTAACTCTTTTTGAGTTGGGGGAAGAGTTGTTTTCTGTTAGATATTCACAAAAAATTACTTAATTCTTGTCGTGGATTTTTCAATTCACAGAAAAATCTTTCTATTCAATATTTAATTGAATTTTTCCCTTTTCAACATGAATACCCCACAAGAGGTTATCTTGAATGATGGAAGATAGTGACTAAAGTTTATCTTTCAGTCGCAGATGATTCCACATCTGATTTTATGAACATTCTGTTCAAATTTTCAAATAAATCAATCATGTTCATATTTTCAAATAAATCAGTAGTTTGAATTTTGTGCCATTTTGCAGAGTGCTTTCGACCTATAAGGTCATTTTCAGTGCTTGCTTGCCAGGTAAGAACAGGGACAACTCACAAAATATAGACATTCACAAGGCTAAAATGTAAAAAAATGCGAAAAACAGTGTAATAATAAACTACCAAACTGTCTCAGTTTGTCAATCGAGCAAGCACTGGAAATGACCTTATAGGTCGAAAGCGCTCTACGATAATGAAAATAAATTTCACGAAATACCATTTTAAGACTATTAGAAGTTTTTTAACATGAATATTTCATCATGAACAATATTAAAAACACTGAAAGTGGATTTATACAGCACGTAAATTAAAATAATAAATAAAATAAAGTAAAATGAAAAGTAATAATTTTGAGAGTATTTATTGAGTTGAGTAAATTGATGTAAGAAGTAAGAAACTATTATATCATGGCACTGAACACACCGTTTTTCAGTTATGAAAACAAAAACATGATGACATGACGTACTACGACATTATTAGCTATTATATCATGTCATCTATCATCCTCTTTCGTCAATTTGTCTAAATTATTCAATATGTGCATGTGCCTAACAATTAGTCAAAAGTAAAATAAAATAAAAGCTAACCATCTTTTATTTTACTTCTTATTTTATATTGCTACTTATTTCATTTTATTTCTGTATAAACTTGTTATGGATGTTGGGTCGTTTCAACTTTTTGAATTACTTTATTTTATTTCTCATTCTGCTGTATGAACTCACTTTGATAGACAATCACTCGAATGTAGGAAAACATTTTGGAGAGTAAAATTTCAAGGTCGAATTTGAGTGTAAGGGCAGGGGCCCACATGCGATTTTCAGTCGCGCGATTATTTAGTGGCAAAAATAGAATACACGGCATCAAATATAAATGCGCGAATCTGCGCGCACTTGCGACTATTATCACAGTTCATTTACAGCTGTGGTTGTAGCAAGTGTTTTCAACAGTGGTAAAATTGTGTTAACATTGAATTGTTTGATCTGTCGAATCAATAAATGAAACCCATTAACTCTATCTAGCCTTAAATAAAACTTGTTGGGTGAATTATTTCAACATTATTCTCAAGCAAATCAAATATATTCAAATAATTGTGCATAGTTACCTAATTGTTATTGACAGACGTTCCTCAGGTAGTATACATTTCCTCCATTTACTATCCTGATATGTTATCTTTGGTCCTATTACCTCCAATAGTTCACGCTCATCCTATGGTACTTAATTAAAAAAAATTGAGGATGATCTCTCAAGTCACTACAAATTTTGTAGAATTGACCTTTTAGCAACCATTGACTTATAAGTGGATTCATCCAACTTTGCTTTTTGCGTCTTTTTCTACATTTTCGTAATAACAGAGCAACCACACAAGCGATTTCTATAAAATCCATGTTGGTACTAATAAAGTTGCGATTAATCAGTCCGTGACCGCTACCGCTGCCGCTACCGAAAATCGCATGTGCGACCCGGCCCTAAAATTTTGCGTTCGACGTATTCCGTTCTGACGCCAAAAGAACAGAAAATAGGTACTTGGCAAGAGAGAGAAAAAGAGAGAACTATAAAAGGTACTGGGTAGTTTCGGCAAAAATTAAAGAAATTGGTGATAGAACCAACGGACATTTCCCGGTCACAAAAAGGCAGAGAAAAGATCCATTTTCGGCGTTGCTAGCTACCAAAGTTAATTTAACTAACTCTATAATGAATCATGCTTATCGTAGACGCTTTAGAGTAATCATTCCAAACAGTCCAGACAATGAATCTGCTTATAATATAAAACTTTCAAATCCAAAATTTGACAAATGCTATGTCAGAAGATGAGATGCACCAGGATCCCAAAATTAGTACAGGAGCTGATCCAGCACCTAAGTACCTCTGTTAGCGGAGGAGCAGACAATATCCAAAATAATATAGAAAATACCGAAATGTTCAAGAGCTCTAATTAAAAGAGCAAAGTTTTTATTTCAAAGTTTATTGAAAAACTGTTCGAATCAATCGACAAACCTGAAATCCTACTAAAATAATCGCGGATACCCATGGAAAAAAACAAATGAGGGTTAAAAGTAAACATTATTATTATTCATTAATATTAACAAAACGATGTATACATAATGTATGCACTAGACGCACCCAAAGCTCAAAAGCAATAATATAATGTTTTTATACGTATTTGAATGTGGTGCCGATGGTTTTGCCAATTTTTATCAGCTTATTTTCATTATAACTTGACAATCAACAAATCAAAATAAATTATAACAGAAAATATTCAAAACGCAAAAAAAAATATGTGTAAAAAAAATTATCGAAGCGTCTCTGTATCCACCTTCTCGTTCAATGTATCTAATTGTTCGATGATAAAATTCAGTAGATCGCAATACATTTCCTGGAATATTTCTGCAATGAAATCGTATCGAGTTTTCAAGCTCCTCAACATTATTAAATGGTCGATCCTTGTATACTTTTTGCTTTATATATCCCCATAAAAAATCTATTGGGGTGAGATCTGGCAAACAAGGAGACCACCGTGGATCGATTTAACCTTTTATCACCAAATTCCCCATTTGACGGGACAGCCATCATGTACAAACCATTGTTTTTTCGTTCTTGTAAACTCATATTATCAAAAAAAATCCATCAGTTCGTTTTCCAAAAACTTTAAATAGGTATCACCATTTAGGTTTTGGCGAAACAAACGGCCTATTAATTCTTCGTATGTAATACCGCACTACTCGTTTGTTTTTTGGTAATACTGGTTTTTATTGGCAAAGACAAAATTTGGATTCTCGTCCGACCACCACCTACAATTTTGGGAAGAGACAACGCCATTTGTTGGAAACGTGGATTCGTCCCCAAAAATAATGTGTCTATGGAAATCACTTTGATCTTCTATTTGTCCTTGGATCCACGGGCAGAAGTCATACCTCAATGCATAGTCTCGTTCTTGAAAGGTGCAAAAAAAATAGCTTTTATTTCCAACAGGAAATACTACAAATAAATATCAATCTTTCCATTATTAATAGCACTTCAAACAGAATAATGTGAATAACATGAAACAAAAAAAGATAAATGTATTGATTATATCAATAATACAGAATACAACATAAACAAAAACATGAGGTACAACTATTCCCAGTGAATATAAACTTAGAGTTTGTTAATAACGCAAATGAACTCTGGCTTATAGACACGATATTAATTTTTCTTGAGAATCTTCTTAACAAAGCCTTTTTTACACCCGTATAAGCAGAAATTTTTTCGGTGGATCTTCTAGGGTTTTCAACAACTTCTAATTGATTTTTTCAGTACATACAAATTTGGTAAGTTCATTTTTATATTCACAGTTTAAGACCCTGTCTGTTTTGAAATAATTAAAATTCTGCTCATAGTTGAATAGCGAACTTGTTTGTCTGGATTGTCGTTCATTGAAAATATCTTCTGCTTCAAGCACTGGTTTATAGCACATATTAAAACTAATTCTGCCTTCTCGGCTAACGTTAACTGTCTTGGAGGAAGCTTTTGAAATCAAATAAACTTAATAATCGAACTGTTACTATTAAAGAATGAAAAATTAATGACACCAAACTATCATAATATTTACTTTTAACCCTCATTTGTTTTTGTCCATGGGTACCCTCGATTATTTTAGTAGGATTTGTCGATTAATTTGTACAGTTTTTTAATAAACATTAAAAATACAAATTTTGCACTTTAAATTGGAGTTTCAATGTGCATATTATTATTACTACCGTTTCACCTAGTTAAAAAAAATTTTTGTGAAATTTAAAATTATGTTTAATGTCGTTGAAGTTTGTGATTACCTGAAAAATTTGAAATCTAAGTTAATTTCACGAATATGCTCAAAGTTATGTGAAATCGATTTTATTTTGATCAATTTATGGAAGTGTTTAAGGTGAATATAAAAAATGGGAAATTATTAATGAAACTTTTTTTTTGAATTTTCGGAAATAAGGATACCTACTTTAGTCTTGCACAATTTTTATATTTGTTGACCTACCCTGTTTGACTTGCATCGATTCTAAGTGCACCTTATATGATTATCATATAATACATGCACCAACTTTCGGCAATATTTGTATTTTGGTTGTGCAATTAATTATAAAAATTCCCATATATTGCACATTTAAATGACCACACTGTATATAGAACTAGTAGGTAGTGGGGTTTTGCAGCAAGTAGAAGAGAACTCTTTGAAGGTTTTACAAGCTTTCGAAAATCTTTAATATTTCCATCGTCAGAGAAACTGCAATAATTGTATAAATTAAAATTTTTAAAACAAACGTTATAGCATTGACTTACATCTTTGGTGAGGATGATTACTGAGATGTTAACAAATATTCTGTGATATATTACAGAGAAGAAAATAGATACAAAACATACAAACATAGTTTTTTTTTAATTAAATTTGATCATCGTTCTTCACAGCTGTGTTCACCACCAAGTGTGTAGAAATGCCAGTTATAGGTTGGGAAACTTCTGACAGGCAATAGACATGACATACCCATTGTTATTTGTCACCAACATAAATCTGTTGGGTTAGAGGTTTGAATTTTGATAGGTAAGATTATTTATTGGTTGAGTTCTTGTCCAACGTTAATAAATAGGAATATATTTCACTCAGATGATTGATATCCGTTTTTTTTATTCATGCAGTTATTTTCTTCAAAAATATGGGCCATTTCTAAAAAGGGCCTTTTCGTCGAGAGTGTTTCTCTAGCTAAGACCTTCATGGATTCGTAATCATATGGTGGTAAAACTTGTTGACATAATCTGCTAAAGCGCATCTTTTAGGGTGTAGTTTGCAATCACTCTTATGTGAAATGATTCTGGCGCCTAATGATCTTGAGGTATAACATACATCATTCTTATGGCAGTTTTGACAGAGAATACTATACATTACATTCGTTAGGGGACTTACTGTGAATTGTCTTAATAGTTAGCACTGTTTTGTTATTGTAAGCTGTGGAAAATTGTAGATAGTTTGGGTGTTATTTCTTTGATAAAGGGTAAGGACGTGTATGTGAAGCGTAATGTGGCAGTATTAGTTGAATTGTTGTAAATGTTAATAATATGTAGTACATTTTCATTCATTGTAGTCTCTGGTGTTGTTGATGTATTGAACAAAATATTTTTTATCATACTGGCATGGTATGCATTATGTAAAAAGTGTGATTTGATCTGATTATTCTCCAACCACAACTTCATACCTCGGGTATCAGACAGGATATCAATATGTATAGATACAGGTGTTTAGTTTTACTGGACAACGGTTGTTAGTAAGTTATCAATAGAGAAAAAGAGACGGGCTGCCCCAAAACGAATCGTTTTTGTGAATTGTATCTGATAATACCTTCACTTTTCTAAAATGTCAGAAAGGGAAAGCTGAGAGAAAATTACAAATTCTAGTTCATTAATTAAATAAAGATGATAATTAATGCCAGATCTCTACTCGAGAAAAAGTGACACTTTGTCTAAAAAGACAGGGCAGAACTAGATTGTATCAACCGGTCAGTATTACAGTTATATGAATGCATGCAAAGCACCAGCAATGTTTGCATTCACTCTGCAGAAGATACAAACTTTGCTATTTAAGCTTTTGCTTTCTATTAGGCGCCTTCAGCCAGTTTGTTTTTCTGAGGGTTACAACTTTGACTGATATTGAAAATAATGTAACCCATATATTAAGCCTCGAATTCTTGCTGGTTCGCTTCCTTTCCTGTTTCTTAACTATCTTCCTGATTGTTTCTTCTTTTCTCTTCTTGTACCAGCATGTTATTATTATGGAAAGTGGACAGATAACCCAAAAAAGGTAAGAAGGTTTCGGAAAGTGTGTTGGATAAAGATTGTAATGGGATGACTGATGTTAAAGTGAATAATTTGACATATTATTTGTTTTTCCCGATTTTTCCTTATGATTCTGAATTTTTATAATCTATGAATTTTTCATTTAGACTGATAATAGCTCTGTTTAGGTTTATCAAAATGGTCAGCATTTCTAAAAAAATCTTTGTGTATATCTTTATTATGGATAGCATTGATTGGGCATTCGAAAAATATATGGTTTAATGTTTCTATACTACCGCGTTCACAGTTTGGGTTGTCAATTATATATATTCTCTATTTGTACAATGCCCGGTTTTCATTATGATTATCGTGGTTATAATTGCCTGTTTATAGGGTACAAAATATGCTAACTCAGACGTTATAAATTAATTTTCGCATAATTTCGACCTTTATGTTGGATATCTCGTCTCCATTTGCAATTGAACAACTCGTTTGGAATATTTCTTTTTAATTATGCAAAAATGGAATTTTTATCCGGTTTATTCTTGAATGGAACAATGAGACATGTGCCAACTTTAGCAAGCATGTCCACTTTTTCATTACCCTCCCTAGTGGCTATGATATTTGTTGGTAATTTTCCCCAATCCACTTTTTGAGTCTGTTAATATATTTTGTTTATGTTTTTTTTTCTAAGAACATCGTCATTCCTTAATGGATCGGAATAAGCTCTGTGTTGCAGATATTTGTGTAAACATCATATTTAGCTATAAATGAAGCCCCTGCTGGTGGTATGTGGATTCTTATTCCTACATCTTTGAATGTAAGTACCCTGCGTTGTCGTTGAGTTGAGCTGGATTCATTTCAGGTTCTTTTCCAGTGATTGGTTGATTTGGTGAGAATACTATGTTCCACCTTGCCATAAAACTTGTGTACAAACGTGTGAACTTATAATATCGCGCAAATATAATTGATTCAGTGAAAACGTTGAACGAGGTTGCCACACTTACTTTATCGTTTTTACACCAGCTAACAGTTTTTTTCTTTGCTCTAATTTCTCACCAAATTTTGGAAGAGTACAAAATTTACAGAAACTATTATTCCTTTATTTGTACAGTTCACAACACAATGAATTTAACGTGGGATTATCAAAATAAATTTGACAGTCCCGATAGGTTTCACATTTCTGCCACAGCACTCGCTGCGATCATTTGACCCCACCGAGCACTTCGCAATAGCCACTATATAAAAATATAGTCCTTAAATTTTTCAGCAGCATATAAAAAAGTAACATCTGTTATTTAGGTCTATTTTGTTTACATCCAATTTAATTATATCAATATTATATGTATTTGTTTCAAAATCACTGCTAAAGCTAGGTATAATTTCATTTTTGCTAATAATTTTCAATGTATGGTTTAATTTTATCATGTGCTTCCACGAAGTGTTAGGTGAAAATAATCTTTCGTGCTAAAAGTTTTACCAGGAAACCGACTGTGCCATCATACGAAAGATGGCGTATTACATATTGTTATAAGAAATACAGTGCACAAAGTCATCCTCCTAAAAGATTCAATATAAATTGAAACAAAATTGGTAAACCACAGGCGAAAAACAACTACTTTCCTAGCAAATACCACGCAGAACGTTGAATGATATTCACCTGAAAATCCATGCAAACTTTCTTATAAATGGTAATTGATTGCAAATGTTTTTTTCTGATAAGCTCGATTATGTTTAATCTATGTCGGATCCGGAGTAGTCACCAGTCAGAGATCCTTACAGCTCTGGCCAAAGCGAGACACAACATAAACAAAATCACCATCAAGCCTAAAACATCTTTAGGTACGCCGGAAAATATAACTTTTAACCAGTGGGACCTAGTGACAGAAAGAAACACTCCATACATTTCCCCTACCTCGATAGGATTCTAAATGAAATATTCCTTCTAAGTAGGAGTGGCTGAGTTCCCCGACTATCATATATGTTAAAGAAAAAAGCCAAGTGAAGTGGAATAAAATAAGAAATAAAGTGCACAAAGTCATCTTCACAAAAGATTCAATATAAATTGAAACAAAATTGGTAGACCACAGGCGAAAAACAACTACTTCCCTAGCACATACCACGCAGAGCGTTGAATGATATTCACCTGATTTTGTTTATGTTGTGTCTCGCTTCGGCCAGAGCTCTCCGGATCTCTGGCTGGTGACTACTCCGTACTGATGAGGGCCAAAAAGCCTGAAACCGGTATGCGGATTGTTAGGCGGACCCGACATAGAGTAAAAATAATCGAGCTTATCAGAAAGAAACATTTACAATCAATTTCCATTTATAGGGAAGTTTGCATGGATTTTCAGGTGAATATCATTCAACGTTCTGCGTGGTATTCGCTAGGAAAGTAGTTGTTTTTCGCCTGTGGTTTACCAATTTGGTTTCAATTTATATTGAATCTTTTGTAAATATGACTTTGTGCACTTTATTTCTCATTTTATTCCACTTCACTTGGCTTTTTTTAACATACTGTTATGTTTCCTTCTCATAACTATCATGGCTCAGTTTGTTATAAACATTTAAGAGGAAAAAGTCGTATTTTTTTCATTTTCCGCAACTTCTGTCAGAGATTCTCAACACTGTTTTTCATTTGTTTGATTTAATTCACTTTCATCGATTGTTTGTGATATGACTAGTAGTTACTGTATCTCCCTGAGCTGCATGGTTTTCTGTATCAATCTATCATAATATGTAATATTATCAGTTGTTCGTATGAACCTCGTGACTAGAAATGTTTATGAGTGTGATACATCTTCGGTTTCAATAGTGAATTGGATTTGTGGGTCAAAATACCATCATTGGGAAGTGCAATAATGATGTCATCTACATATTACACGCTTTATATTAGCTTCACTTGCATGTTTGTTTGTTTGTAACCGACTCCTTTGGGCTTTAAACGGTCAGATTTCATCCAAACTTTGTTGATTCATTGAGGACCGAAGACAATACACTAATTTAATAAGATTATTCCATTTGTTGATTTGCAAAAAAATAATAAAAATAATAGTTTAAAGAAAACTAATAAAACACGCTTTTATAAATAAACCAAACTAAAAAGTAGGGAATAAATAATAGTTTAAAAAAACTAAAAAACACGCTTTTATAGAAAACCCAACTAAAAAAATAGAAAATAAGAAAAAAATTTATTTTATTTAAAAAAAAGCGTGAGGTGCATGGTATTGCCTCGGCCAACAATTACCTGTGATCTGAGACATTTCTTGCTTTACTGCCCTAGGTGTGTAATGTACTATATAATTATTGATACCATGCACCCCACGCTTCTTTTTGTTTAATAAAATAGATTTTTTTCTTGTTTTCAATTCAAGTTTGGTTTTCTATGAAAGCGTGTTTTTTAAACTATTTTTTTTTTATGTAAGTTAGGTTTGAAGGATAAAACGGGGAACACTGTGTCCAATACATCATCCATCACGTAGGCCGTTAATATTGGTGAAATTGAAGCACCTATGGGTGTTCAAAATGTTTGTTTGTATACTTTATTGTTGTTGTCAAAGGAGAAATGAGTGTTTTCAAAGAGGAAACTCAAACGTTTCATGAAGTTTTCATCAATGGATGCCAATACTGTTTCAGTGCGTGTGGATTGCTCTTAAGCAAGCCTCTAGATAGACATTGCTGTATAAAGAAACTAGATCCCAACTAGCTATAATATAGTTCGGTGGTAAGGCGGAGTTGTAAAATTTATTTTGTTACTTCAAAAGAATCTTTTACATAGTATTCATTATCAAAATCATAAGCTTCAGTCAAAATACTAGTTGAGGAGGAAGCAATCGCTCTGTCAGAAAGGGTTGATTTGTTTATTTTGGGGTGAAGCATAAAATTTTGGGGATAAACCATTGCAGCAAGTAATTCTTTTTTTCATATCGTCATCATTATCATAAATCATATCAAACCAAATTGATGATATTTTTCTCATTTTTATGTATTCCCAAATAGAAATTTCAGCATTGGTTTCATCCTGTCCGGTCTTAAGTAACACCCAAAATCTAGTATTCCTAGACTATAAGTCATAATTTTAAGAATGAATGCATAATGAGGTTGTGAGGTATCCCAAAAAATTATGTAGACGTTTACCTTGTAATTCTCATTACCTGATGGAAGAATTGCAGATTCACAGCTCCCGTTTTACTCCTTTTCTCTCCGTAATAATTACGTTCTGTCAAGCTCTTGAAATGGATGTGAAAAAAGCCGATGCGCCGTTCTCGGAACGTTCCTTGATTTCTTTCTCCGTTACTGAAGGTCGCGAACCTATAACTGTAATGTGAAATTGAATTCGAAGAATGTCTTGCATTCCTTATTTGTCGATATTCCATAAGATTGGCTTACTTTGGTGTAACGGAAGCAGTTGCAGACTTATAAAGAATGATACGTCAGTTCCTTGATCCGAGGATATTCTAAACCAGTCAGCAATCTCAAAAGTTCCCTTCCGGATTGTGTGATTGTTGATTTTCTTTATTAGAAATAAGACGTAGATTGAAACTTCGGAGTTATTAGATTGATAATTGGAAAAAAGGGTAACTATATCTATCCACAACGGTTACTGAGGTGAAAATTTTCACTTAATTTGCCTCCCAGATCAGTATGTAGTGGTCAATGATAATGCGTCTTATCATATTGTACAAGTAGATACACGTATAAATAGATCCCATGCTCGTTTATTTAATGTCGATAGTACTATTGCTACAGTTTGAATTCGAAATAAAAAATTACCAGAGTATGGTTTGAGAGCATTACACCCGCCACATTCGCTGATTTATATAACAAGCAAAATGTTTTGAAAGTACGGAGTGATAGTACTTCCAGTTCAATCAAATAGTGCGAGATGAGTAAAACACGCAATCTATGTCAATCAAGCCAACAGCACCAAATAGATGAAAACGCCAAGGAGATAATTTTAAATAAGGTATGTGCAAAATTCCTGAGCAAAGTTGAAGAACAATTTGATAAAAAATTGGATATAATGGAATCAAAGCTGAATTCATTATACGATAAAAATGAAAAGAAAATTCTAGAAATAGAAAAACAAATCGATGAACGATAGAACAAAATCAAAATAAAAAACACTGAGATTTTTCGGTATTAATGAATTCGAGAATTAGAAGATATAAGTCAAGTATATATTCTAGAAGACTTTAATGTGCTGGAAGTTGAGGGTACATATCTACTTCATTCAACCTGAATCAAAATGCAAGTGCTTTGTTTGATTTCATAAATTTCAATTGTTTTTCTCTATTCAATAACGAAACAAACTTCCAAAATAGGACTTTAGATCTGGTGATCAGTTTCGATCAAAATTTATGTGAGGTTCATATGGAACCACTACCACTTGTGAAACATGATATTTTTCATCCAGCATTAGAAATAAAAATATTCATTCAACATTTATTGATGAAAGATACTGACTATTCCTTATCTCACTTAATTTTAAAAAACAACTTTTTTGTTAAGGCTGAATTAAGTATTCAGGGAAGTTAGTTGGGAAAACGTTATCGACCAGATAGATGTAAATATAGCCTTAGAGAATTTCTATGTTATCATTAATAATATATTTAATGCTTGCGTTCCAAAAATTTGTGTTGTATAAAGAATATAAAAAATATCCATGTTGGTATAGGAAGGAAAAAAAAAGAGTTATTGAAAGAAAAAAATCGCTATAGAAAACTGAAAAATGTGATAAAAGGATGTCAGGAGTGGTTGAAAACTTATTTATTGCATATTTTTAATTTGATTATTGAAATATCTCATTTTCCGACTCTGTGGAAAACCTCTATTTGTACTTCAATTCATAAATCAGAACATTTCTATTATGTGTGCACCCTCTGAACTTTTTGAGCAAATCATCTACTGCAAGTTATATAATCATGTAGAAAATGTAATCGCTGATGAACAACATGTCTTCAGGAGCAAAAAATCCATAAACACCAACTTATTTATATTTACAAACTACGCCAACGATACCATAATTACAGATTTTAGCAAAGAAGGTCAACCATGATTGTCTATTGCAAAAACTCTCTTCAAAAGATATGTTGAAGATTTTTATTATAAGGTATTTGAGGAGTAGATATTGCGTTATAAAACACAAAAGAAATACTTCTGGTAAGTTAATGCAACTTCTGGAGTGCTTCAAGCATCTAACTTAGGGCCCTTACTCTTTCTCGTGTTCATAAACGATCTTTCGACAGTAATCAAATACATCAAGGGTCTACTGTTCGCTGATGATTCGAAAATCTTTAAACAAGTCCCAATCGTTACAGACTGTGTGGCAGATATCGATAGTATAATTGAGAGGAGTATCAAATTTAAGTTGAACTTTAACATTGGTAAATGCTCTGTCATCACCACAACGCATCGAAAAAATCCCATTAATTTTAATTACAGCATTATGAATTATTAAATAAATATACAAAGGTGAAAGATCTTGGAGTGAAGAATAATAATAGATTATCGTTTTCTCCTCACATTGAAGTTATAATTGAGTCAGCGAACAAACTGCTTGGATTCATAATAAGACAAACATCCCAATTTATTAATATACGAACCATCAAAATTATTTATTATGAATTAGTGCCACCAAAATTGGAATTTGCTTCCTTAATTAATTTGGCATCAAGAATATCAGGCATTGTCATAAGACAGGAAGAAATAAAATAAAATCTTGAGATATCTGTATTTCACTGTCAGATCAACTCAGCTTCGGCAAGAATTCCAGATTTATTATCTGGAGAGTTGAAGAACTCTACTATTAATATTATTTCTATACAAAATCGTGAATAACTCAATAGATTCTCCTGAAATAATTCCAATCAACGCTCCTTCAAGACGCACCTGAACTTAAAGAATGTTTCAGGTACCTTTAGTTTCAACATCCACGAGAACTCCTCTCATAATCATGCTTCGTACGGTCAACAATATTAACCCCCTTTTAAAAATATAATATTGTATTAAAGTTATTTCACACCCCCTCGAATCTCTAGGTTAATATTGTTCATGAAATAGAATATTTAGCTCAGTTCAATTCAGTAAAGTTTTCATCTGTGCCATATACAGTGCTAGTCAAAAGTCCCCTCCCCCCTCGTATCTTTTGAACGGGTATACTTATAATAATGAAATTTGGAGGGTGGAAATAAACGGATGTAGGCTTCTCAACTGGTCATAACAGGTGACGCAATAGTCATAAATGACGTCACAAGGCCACTGTGACCAATAATTTTAAATGGGACCCTATGGCAAGTGACAGCTCGTTTGGAAGGTATTGAAAATACCTATTCAGTCATACCAATTTTGTTTGGGTTTCGGCTGATTTTGATTGATAAATTGAAGAAATACGAAAATTATAGTTTCGCATTTAATTAATAAAGATTTTAAAGTACGCCTCTGGTTAATTGTCAAAAAGGTTGACGTTTTTGAATTCTCTACTTGTCAAAAGTGTTTATACCTTGAAAATTTACCTAAGCTATTGTTTAACGAAACGTTTAAGTGTTTACATAGGCAAAATGGTACGTACTGTAGTCGACAAAGTAGCAGCTATCTTAATAATTGGTGAATGTAGAAACAATTTCCATGCAGCGGAACGACTGTTTAATGAGAGGTACCCCGATCGCCCTATATCGAGGGTTTATTTGAGGGAGCTTCTTCGGAAGTTTGAAGCATCAGGTAGTGTTCAAGATGCCAAACGATCTGGTCGACCAACAATTAGTGATGACAAAAAATTGACATAATTGGAGAAATGGTAGTAAACCCTACTTCTTCCACAGCCCAAGTTGCGTCTATCTGTGAAGTCAGTCAAAGGACAGTACATAGGGTGTTGGCTAAAACAAATTTCATCCATACAAATTAAAAATGGTGCACCAACTTTCAGATGATGACCCCGACCGAAGACTAGAATTCTGTGAAACTATGTCCAATAAAATGAACCAACAACCAGGCTACATACAGACAATTTGTTTTAGTGATTTAAGTACTTTCTTTCTCAATGGAATGTTAACACTCAAAATGTGAGGTATTGGAGTGACACAAATCCTCACATCTTTCGTGAAAAACATACTCAATTTCCAGAAAAGTAAATGTTTGGGCAGGTATTTTGGGAAACCACATAGTTGGGCCTCTTTTTCTCAATGCTAACTTAACCGGTGAATTGTATCTGGAGATGTTACAAAATGATATTGAGTCGTTAATTCTTGAAATTCTAGAAGATAATCCAGATGAATTCGACAACTTGGAAATAACGTTTCAACAAGATGGTGCTCCTGCACACTATTACGGTGCAGTAAGACGTTACCTAGATGAAGAATATCGTGGTAGATGGATTGGACGACGAGGTTCGATCGAATGGCCAGCTCGGTCACCGGACCTTACACCATTAGATTTTTTTCTATGGGGGTACTTGAAATCTAAGGTTCACGCTACAGCACCTGACAGTATTGCCATTCTGAAACAACGAATTGTTGAAGAATGTAGGGCAATTTCCGCTGACACACTGGGACGAGTACGACAAGAGTTTAGCAATAGGATGCATTACTGCCAGGAAGTAGATGGAGCACATTTTGAACACTTATTATAAGAACTGGTTCTTAAATCTTTATTAATTAAATGCGAAACTATAATTTTCGTATTTCTTCAATTTATCAATCAAAATCAGCCGAAACCCAAACAAAATTGGTATGACTGAATAGGTATTTTCAATACGTTTCAAACGAGCTGTCACTTGCCATAGGGTCCCATTTAAAGTTATTGGTCACAGTGGCCTTGTGACGTCATTTATGACTATTGCGTCACCTGTTATGACCAGTTGAGAAGCCTACATCCGTTTATTTCCACCCTCCAAATTTCATTATTATAAGTATACCCGTTCAAAAGATACGAGGGGGGGAGGGGACTTTTGACTAGCACTGTATAATTTTTCCACTGAAAGTCGCTATCCATATAATTAGGCCGATAGGCCTATATAGATATTATTCAATGAATAAATGAAGAAAAGTTAATTAAAAAAATCAAAAACCCCACTGCGTAATAAGTGAACTTTAAAAAAGATGGAAACAGGATGTCCAGAAAATATTGTCAAATAATTATATTTTAAGAGGTTAACTATCAAACTTAATACTGTAAACAATCTCACGCAGTCGGAGGCATCTTCTTTAATTAAATGAAGATATATTATTGCCTCCGACTTCGTGAGATTGTTTACAGTATTAAGTTCAATAGTTAACCTCTCAAAACATAATTTTCTGACAATATTTGCTGGTCATCTTGATTCCATCTTTTTTAATGTTCATTTTTTACGCACTGGGGTTTTTTGATTCTTTAAATGAGCTTTTTTTATTTTACACTCTTCAGTTAGGATTATTCATGGCGTCTAGTTGTCGCCATATTGAATTTTGTCACAATATGGCGACAACCAGACGCCATGGCTGACAATAATGGAAGAAAGTTGAGAATCTAATAAAATCCCGCTTTACACCAAGGAAAACTTCAATAACCACTATAACTTTGATATTGGCAATCAAAAAAAGCACCCGTATTGGGGACTGGGTCTTACTTCAATTGTCACTAGAAAAAAAATAAATACATTGTCAGTGTTTAATTGTCATTATCAAACTTAAATTCAAATATAAAGTAGTGCTACCCACTATCAAATTAGGTATAGTTAAACCATTTACAATTGCAGAACACCTACAAACATTATCATTGGCTTGCGGTCCGTCTTGATTGGCTCAGGCGAATCGGCTGTAGAACTAGACAAACCCACGTTTGTTCGAAGGTTGTAGACGTTGTGGTAACTTGATTACTATTGTTTCGGACGTCCATCGTCTTAATGTATTTAAAAGATTTTCACGACGTTTCGAATGATTGTATCTGCAATCGTCTTCAGGTGAATACTGGCAAGTTTAGGTGCTACTTACCAATTTATATGACTGTCGGCGCAATGATGCGTGCAATTCCGCCATGTGCAGCGGTGCGTGTAATTTCGCGCGGTGTGGTGGTGCGTGAAGTTTCGCGCCTTTGCAGCCTGCCAGAAAGAGCAATCAGGGGTTTCCATACTTCCATACGTTCTTGATCTCAACGCTTGGTTGACTAAAGGCGTTATTGGCTTCGATGTAGGCGGCCTCTTTGAACTTTCGTTTGAACCAATGCTCCTCTCTATGTAGAACACTTGCGTCGTCCCATAGAACTCGATGGTGCTCAGTCCAGGCGTGGTCGCGATTCCCGATTTTGATGTTTCACCACGTTGAGTCCATTCCTTGTGCTCATCCAATCTTACCGATAACGGTCTCTTTGTCTCTTCAATGTAGGAATCTCTTGATGTTGAACTTGTTTCCGATCCTTCTGATCTTCTCGGAGACACCTCTGATGTACGGAAGGCAGATCACTGTGCTTTGTTGTTGCTCTTCAGATGTCTTCGTTCTCCGGAGTTGTTTCAATACTTCTTCTAGGAGTTTCTTGGGATATCCATTCCGGTGGAGGTCCTCTCTGATGTGGTTCAATTCGGCATCTAGTGACTCCACGTCGTTGCATATGTGCGTCGCTCTCTCTACCAATGTTCTCACGATCCCTCTCTTCGTCGAACTCGGATGGATGGAGCTGTAACCGAGGTACTGCCCCGTATGTGTCTTCTTTCTATAGACCGAGGTGCGAATTTCATTGCCTATTCTCTCAACATTCACATCGAGGAAGGGTAAGGCACTGTTGGTTTCCATTTCCATCGTGAATTTGATCAAATCCCTGATTCTGTTAATTCTTGAGGAGAAATCCTGGAGATTTTTGTCTCCGTGATTCCATATAATGAAGGTGTCATCCACGTATCTCAACCACAGCTTTGGTTTGTATTCTGCCTCACGTATAGCCAATTCCTCGAACCACTCCATGTATATGTTGGCGATGATTGGAGAAAGGAAAGATCCCATCGGGAGTCCGTCGACTTGAGAAAAGAATCGGTTCTTTTCCTGGAAATATGAGTTCTGTAGGCAGCACTGCAGTAATTCCAATATCGCGTGGGTAGGAAGGTCAGTCCTCTCGTGCAGCTGGTCATCCTCTTCGAGTTTCCTTTTGATGATACTGAGAGATTCCTCTAAAGGGACATTCGTGTAAAGGCTCTCCACGTCGAAGCTGATGAAACGATCTTCTGGTCCAAGTTCAACATCTGTGATGGTGACAACGAAGTGCTTGGAATTCTTGACGTATAAACTGCTATTTCCCTGTAAGGGTTGTAGTATCGGTAGGAGGTATTCCGATAACTTGTAGGTTGGTGAGTTCCGTGAGCTGGTGATCGGTCTCAGTGGCATGTCTGGTTTGTGGATTTTTGGAAACCCGTAGAGATGCGGTGGTTTGCTGTAGTGTGGCGTTAGATGTGATCGTTCGTTGTCTGGAATGAAGTGTTTGAATTTCCTCAGAGTGTTGTAGATCTTCCTTTCTATAGTGGGTGTCGGATCCTTTTTCAAGAGTTTATAGTTCCCTGTGTGGAGTAACGACTCTATCTTGTCATCATATGTTCGATCAAATTCACGATGGAAATGGAAACCAACAGTGCCTTACCCTTCCTCGATGTGAATGTTAAGAGAATGGGCAATGGAATTCGCACCTACGTCTACAGAAAGAAGACACATACGGGGCAGTATCTCAGTTACAGCTCCAACCATCCGAGTTCAACAAAAAGAGGGATAGTGAGAACATTGGTAGAGAGAGCGACGCACATATGCAACGACGTGGAGTCACTAGATGCCGAATTAAATCACATCAGAGAGGACCTCCACCGGAATGGATATCCCAAGAAACTCCTAGAAGAAATATTGAAACAACTCCGGAGAACGAAGACATCTGAAGAGCAACAACAAAGCACAGTGATCTGCCTTCCGTACATCAGAGGTGTCTCCGAGAAGATCAGAAGGATCGGAAACAAGTTCAACATCAAGAGCTGCTTCCAATCCGGAGTACTTCACGGAGTTTCCTGACCAAGACCAAACCTGACAACAAAAATGAAATCAGTAAGAATTGCATTTATGAAGTTCCATATGGATGCGGGGATTCCTACATTGGAGAGACAAAGAGACCGTTATCGGTAAGATTGGGTGAGCACAAGAAATGGACTCAACGTGGAGAAACATCAAAATCGGTAATCGCTGACCACGCCTGGACTGAGCACCATCGAGTTCTATGGGACGACGCAAGTGTTCTACATAGAGAGGAGCATTGCTTCAAACGGAAGTTCAAAGAGGCCGCCTACATCGAAGCCAATAACGCCTTTAGTCAACCAAGCGTTGAGATCAAGAACGTATGGAAACCCCTGATTGCTCTTTCTGGCGGGCTGCAGAGGCGCGAAACTTCACGCACCACCACACCGCGCGAAATTACACGCATCGCTGCACATGGCGGAAATGCACGCATCATTGCGCCGACAGTCATATAAATTGGTAAGTAGCACTTAAACTTGTCAGTATTCACCTGAAGACGATTGCAGATACAAGCATTCGATACGTCGTGAAAACCTTTTAAATACATCAAGACGATGGACGTCCGAAACGATAGTAATCTAGACAAACCCACGTTGATCTTCCGTTTGGCGACGGAGAATGTTTATGAGTAGTACACATTATTTTCGTTCCGTTACTTCTCAAATACGCTCGTGTTAGCGAAGTGAGTTTTTGATTTGCTCCTTATAGAAACAGCTTCTGCAATTGAAAATGGTTAAACTATACTCCGATTCCGATACTTCTTTTTTCAGTGGATAGGAAGTACTTCGAAGGTGGTCCCATTCGAATTTTAAAGATGAAATTCACCCCTAAGGGTAGCAAAATGAAGGATATTGATCACTCACTCTCTGAATTCTGGTCCGTTAACCGATTCTATCAGGCATAACTTTGTTCTGGGTTCTTCGATTTGGATTATTCTTCATTTATCAAATAGGGTATACCTCATAGTTGATCATATTTGGATTTCGAATGGAATTATCCACCCTTACGGGTAGGAAAATAGGGAATAATTGATTTTTCACTTGTGAACATTGGCACACATATGTAGTTGACAATGACAGATCGCTAATGTCATTATTTTTGTTCTCTTACATCCGTCACAATCATTATATTCTATGAGAGGATGGAATGATATACAAAGTAATGATATAAACTTACCAGAACAACAAAAATAATTTATATTACAACAAATAGTGAAAGTAAATAATCATATTATTTAACTGGTAATAGTTGAAGTAAGGTGGGAAAGTAAGTATTTTGGAAGGAATAAAAAAACAAGTAGGTTGTAATTAGTAGATTTCAGCCACAAAAAATTTAAAAATAAAAACTTTTTAACAAAAAATTAAACCGACGAAATACGGAACTGAATAGTAAAAAATAAAATAGACCTTCTTAGTCTCAATAACTAAGCTCCGAAACTAATGTAAGTAACTAATTTTCAGTCGACGCCAAACGAACAATCAACAAAGATCATTAAATTACTTTTGAAAAAATTATCAGAATGTCACCGCGCATCGCGATGCCATCATATTCATTTGCTTGTTTGTTTGGCGCCGACTCAAAATTAGTTACTTACATTAGTTTAGGAGCTTAGTTATTGAGACTAAGAAAGTTTATTTTATTTTTTACTCTCCAGTTTCGTATTTGGTCGGTCTAATTTTTTGTTAAAAAGTTTTTTGTTGGCCTATATCTATGAATATTTTGGATGGAGCATGTTTAAGACGAATAAAGCAATTTTAATTAAGGTATATATAATTAAGGTATATTCTAATTTTTTGTTAAAAAGTTTTTTGTTGGCCTATATCTATGAATATTTTGGATGGAGCATGTTTAAGACGAATAAAGCAATTTTAATTAAGGTATATTTATAATTCATTTCTTACTCAAACTCGTTTTTATCTTGATTATCGACCATTCAAAAAACCCACGGCAGGAAATATAAATGTACAGTTGCCACCGGAAGTTATGAAATGATCAATTCGGATATCTTCAGACCAATTTACTACATTTTGTATCGATTAACTCAACACACTGCATTAACAACACGTACTTTGGCCGCATTCGAGTTTCAATCAAAATGGGAGAGTTGCTATGAAAAATTGATTATTTAATACTTTTTATGGTTCGAATCGCACTTGACCTATCTTGTTTCAATATTTTAGGTAGATATCAATAGGAATACTACCTATTGGTCCCGTCATCACAACAAATGTTGTATATATATATATATATATATATATATATATATATATATATATATATATATATATATATATATATTCACCGATCATGGTCTCCAGAACTCAAAAATATCATCATTTCAAATATTTGTATGGGATATAACTAAATTTGTCAACAATGTGGAGGCCACATTTTCCAATCGAATGGAACGAAATTGAGCATAAACATATTTTCTATCAATGCCTCGGATAAGTTCGAAGATGGGCCAAATCGGTCCAGCAGTTTCAAAATGGCAGCTGTTGAAAAACTCAAAAAACCTCATTCTTTCATTTTCATACCAATATTGGCCAACTATAGGTCTTTTGATAGAGCTTTATGAGTTCTACAACTTTCATTCTTTTTATTTTTTTCTCTCAGATGTACACAAAAATTAAAAATCGCTGTAAAATACCATTCATGGGAATTAATAATTTTTTTTCGACCTGTATGCTTCTTCAATTTAAGAAGTTCATTCGCTCCTATCAATCAGATACTATTTGAGTTTTTCTTCCGACGACAAACAGAACATCGTTGTATTTTGACATGTCTGGAATTCAATGTTAAATATTAGATATTATTTTTTTAAGTGACGTTTGGATTGAAACCCAAGTAAGTACTGTCTGTCTGTTGTGTGCTGGCGAAACTTCCTTCTTTTGATTTGAGTCAGGTTACATAGAAATATTAAGAAGAATTTAGGGAGATTTGGACCCTTCACCAACTTTTAAATTAAAATTTTATACAAAAATAGAATTTCTGTTTTTTTGATTTAAGTCAAATTACATAAAAATATTAAAAGCGTTCAGAGAGATTTGAAGTCTTCTCCAATTTTTACCCGACTACGGTACAGCCGAAAAGGAAGGGTAATTATTTTAGCAGTCCATTTATGTTTTTATTTACGAATGTTCCACCGTAGCGCCTATACTACTCATCCGATTTTGATGAATGAGATGTCAATCGATTCGTTATTATGGTCCGGGTAACATAGGCATTCTATATGAATAAAATAGAAATTCTGAGTTCAGAAATATAAATATAGTTATGTAGAAATTGTGTCCTTCAAGTTAATTGGAGATTTGGTATAGCGGAAACAAGGACAATAAAAGTGGTCAAAATTTTGAAAAATTGCCGACGTTTCGTCGTTCAATTATTGTCTTCCCCAGGGCTCAAAATACATATGGATTTACAATATATATTAAAATTCATTATAAAAATAACCATAATATGACACACAATAATGAATAGAACAGATTCACGAACAGTAATGTGTTAACATCAATATAATTTAGTAGAAGAATAATGAATTATGGTTTATAACTGAACCAACTAGAGATCTACCTTTTTTCTGTTATTCAGACTATTTATCTGGTGTTGAGTATCATTGATAATAAGCATTGTTGTTGCTATTCACTGTAGGGTACCGTCTGGTAAACTGAATTCAAATCGATCGTTTGTGTCGAAATAAAAAACAACGAGGTAGAAAGAACTTTGGAGATAAATAGAAGAAAAACAAAAAAACAAAAAACTACCTTTATCTATTGATTAGTACGGTACTGGATGACTGAAATCGAAATGCATATTTAGTTACGGTTTGTTTTGACTCATTGTATATTTGTTGAGGATGTGGTTGTAGCATATAATCAATCTTTCTGTGTCAGTTGTCATGTTCACAGTATCACTGAAGAATATATGGATCATTTTGCTAATGTTTCTTTTATACAGATTATTTTCTCTATCAACAATATGGGCTTCATCAAAATCAAACTCGTGTCTTTCAGTAAAGTGATGTAATGCCAACGCTGTTTTGTTGGGTTTATCTTTGTGTTTTTCCTTACAGTCATAATTGTGTTGTTGCATGCGAGTTTTCAGGTGTTGTTTTGTCATTCTAATATAACACTTTACGCAGTTGATAAAATGTATTCTGTAAACCAGATTAGAGCAGTCAAAGGTTGAAGTTACGTCTTTCAGTTTCGTTTATACACTTTTGATTTGATTGGTTGGATAAGAGGCTAATTTCAATTGAGAGGGGTTGTGAGTTCTCAGACAACACTGAATTTTTTCAGATAACCCTTTTATATATGGAAACCTATAAAATGTAGGGCAAGTGTCATTAGAAACAATTTTGTGGTGTGCTGGATGGTGTTGTATTCATTAATGATTTTATTCACTAGGTATTTGGGATAGTTGTTGTCTTTTAGTAGTTGTTTTACTTTAAGTTCATTATCTTTGTGGAATTCTAGGCTACTAAGATGATGGGCCCTGAATAATAGATTCTTGATTGTACCGATTTTTTGTTTTAGAGGATGACGTGAATAATAACTCAGCAGCCTACCAGAACTTGTAGGTTTGGAATACCAGATTGTTTTCAAACTTCCATCGGGTTGTCTAGTTATTAGGATATCTGAAAAAGGTATACTTGCGTCAACTTCAGCCTCTAGGGTAAATTGGAGTTTGGGGTGGTAATTGTTAAATACGTTTAAGACGTTATCGATTCTATTGTTTGGGATGGCCAAAATGGTGTGATCTACATATACTTCTGGAAATTGAACCTCGAATGAGAGAGATCTAAGACAGCAAGTTGGCTAGAACTGGACTGGCAGAATTGCCCATTGCGGAGCCTTCAAGTTGATGATATAACTTCCCATTGAATTCGAATCATCCTCTAAAACAAAAAATCGGAACCATCAAGAATCTATTACTGATTGCCCATCATCTTAGTAGCCTATAATTCCACAAAGATAATGAACTTAAAGTGAAACAACTCCTAACAGACAACAACTATCCCAAATACTTAGTGAATAAAATCATCAATGAATACAACCATCCTCCAGCACAACACAAAATCATTTCTTATGACACTTGCCCTACATTTTATCTGTTGCCTTATATAAAAGGTTTATCTGAAAAAATCCAGTGTTGTCTGAGAACTCACAACTTCTCTCAAATAAAATTTGCCTTCTATCCAATCAATCAAATCAAAAGTGTATTTACGAAACTGAAAGACGTAACTCCAACCTTTCACCGCTCTAATCTGGTTCATAGAATAAATTGTATCAACTGCGAAAAGTGTTATATTGGAATGACAAAACAACACCTGAAAACTTGCATGCAACAACACAATTATGACTGTAAGAAAAAACACAAAGATAAACCCTACAAAACAGCGTTGGCATTACATCACTTTACTGAAAGACACGAGTTTAATTTTGATGAAGCCCATATTGTTGATAGAGAAAAGAATGTGTATGAAAGAAACTTTAGCGGAATGATCCATATATAGTCTAATCAACAATTTCAAAAACGTGTTAAATAGAAATAAAGCTCCTAAAAATATGAGCGATAGCTCATTCGATTCGGAATGACGTCTAGGAAAATGTTTATGTTTTTTAAGGGTTTATTAGCATGTAAAAAATTGCGATTGTTATTAACAAAATAAGAGAAAGAAAGTATTTCGTTTTTCGTTAATAATTTCTAAAATAATGATATTTAAGGAATTATGAAAAAAGATCCTGAAAGAGGAGGAAATTTCCAATAAAAAACTCTATCTCCCGGAACTCTATCTCTATTATTTATAATTTTTGTAACGCTGAAAATAGGACTCCGCGAGGTCGTTACGGCATAGGCGCACCGTCTAAAAAGCCGTTATATCACCTAAAATAATTTTTTTATAGTATTAAATAACAATTTAAAAATTTGAATAAATTATGGTGTAATCTAGACACTTGAACGAAAAAAACCTTCGAAAAAAAAAATTTCATGTCGATTTTTCAAAAAGTTACAATATTGTTAATTAACAAATTTTTTTCCAATCTCCGTTTTTATAAATTACGACATAATTGGTCTATAAAATTTTCGCTCCGTGGACCTCTTTTCATTTGGGTACTTAATGAAGCAATGCAAAAAAAAATTATTAAAGTTTATGATTTTGTTAATTATAATTTTTTTAAATTAACAAAAAATGAAATTTCTAAAAAATGTTATCAAAAAAATGTTTTTCCAGTAATATGTTATCATTGCTGTTTTTGTATCTAATATAGGTAATAATTAACATTGGAAAAAAATACGTAATTTGTTAAGAAATTGTTTATAAACAAACAGACTATTTTGGGATTTAAAAAAAAAAATTTTAACTATCTTATTGCATAGGTGAAATTATAATTTTTAAAGGAAATAATTTTTCTTAAATAATTTTTTTCATTGTTTATAAGCGTTTTTTTATATTTCAATTGTTTAAATAATTAGTTAAGAAATTATTTTATTCTTAAAAATCATCATCGATCTTTCTCAATGAATTAACAGAGAAAAAAATTTTTTTATTCATAATTTTATTGTTTATTAACTTAACAATTTGTTATAAACAAATAATATTAACCGTTATATTTTTTTTAGAAAACTTCAAAAAATAACAAAAACAACTATTCATAACAAAGTATGGAAAAACAAATTTTTGTATTTTTTACAGCATTGTTACATATTATATGATAATGAAATTACAGCCGTTCCATAATTTGTCAAGTTATAAATTGTTATAACTTTTGAACTATAAGAGTTACGGTAAAGGACATTTAAATCATTTTTATGAACGATTCATTTATCTTTAAAATGAATTCAAAATCGATTCTGTAACCTTTGTTTATCAGTTGTTATAAGCATTTGTTTATAAAAAAACTATATTTTTTTTATATTTTTAGAAATTTCATAGCTTATAACTTGTTAAATAATATAGATACAGCTATGGACTTTTTTGTTCTATGATAGAATATCTTCCTAATTACGTGTAAATTAAAGCAATATAGATTTTTGTTTAAATAATATACTAGTTTAAATTTATACTTACCTAATTTACATTCTGCTATTCATCATTTTCATTCATTTATCACTAGAATTATTGATATTCTGCTAAAGTTTAATTATTTATTCACTGAAATAATATTTACTAAAATAATAATTGAATTTATTTTCTAATTTTTATATTTTTTTCAAGTATATTTTATAAATTATTTTATTTTTATTATTTTTATTGTTAGAAACTCAACAACTATAACGTACGGATAAAAGGAAATTATTAATTACACACCATTTTGTTTAAAGAACATTTCAAAATATATTTTCATAAACAATACAGTAGTTTCTAAATTTTACGAGTTCTCCGTTTTTTAACGGGTGGAAGTCCTGAACAGCTCGGTGCATCATTATCATTAAGTTAACTAATTAGTGAAATGTATGGAGTCATACAAATTAGTGACAGTTGAAATTAAGCTTCATGCTAAATAATTTAGAAAATATAAAAATCAGAAAATAAATTCAATTATTATGTTAGTAAATATTATTTTAGTAAATAAATAATTAAACTTCAGCAGAATATTAATAATTCTAGTGATAAATGAATGAAAATGATCAATAGCAGAATGTAAATTGGGTAAGTATAAATTCAAACTAGTATATTATTCAAACAAAAATCTATATTGCTATAATTTATACATTATTAGGAAGATATTTCATCATAGAACAAAAAAGTTCCGGAGTCCGTAGCTGTATCTATATTATTTAACAAGTTATAAGCTATGAAATTTCAAAATATATAAAAAAAAACTAAATTTTTTATAAACAAATGCTTATAACAACTGATAAACAAAGGTTACAGAATCGATTTTAAATTCATTTTAAAGATAAATAAGCATTCCATAAAAATTACTGAAATGTCCTTCACCGTATCTCTTATAGTTCAAATGTTATAACCATTTATAACTTGACAAATTATGGAACGGCTGTAATTTAATTATCATATAATATGTAACAATGCTGTAAAAAATCCAAAAAAAAATTTTTCTATACTTTGTTATACATAGTTGTTTTTGTTATTTTTTGAAGTTTTCGAAAAAAAAAAACGGTTAAGTTATTTGTTTATAACTAATTGTTAAGTTAATAAACAATGAAATTATTTATAAAAAATAAATATTTCTCTGTTAATTCATTGACAAAGGCCAATGATGATTTTGAAGAATGAAATAATTCCTCAACTGATTATTTAAATAATTGAAATATAAAAAAAACGATTGAAAATAATAAAAAAAATTATTTAGGAGTTTTTTTTTTCGAAAAATCATAATTTTACCTATGCAATAAAATGGTAAAAAAAAATTGAAAAATCCCCAAATAGTCTGTCTGTTTATAAACAATTTCTTAACAAATGACGTAAAAATTTGTTTTCCAATGTTAATTAATACTTATATCCGATGCAAAAACAGCAATAATGAGATATTACTGAAAAAAAATTTTTTTGATAACATTTTTTGAAAATTTCATTTTTTGTTAATATAAAAAAATTATAATTAACAAAATAATAAACTTTAATATTTTTTTTTGCATTGCTTTTTTAAGTACCTAAATGAAAAGAGCTCCACGAAGCAAAAATTTTATAGACCAATTATTTAGACTTTTATGTCGTAATTTATAAAAACAGAGATTGGAAAAAAAATTGTTAATTAACAATAGTGCAACTTTTTGATAAATCGACATGAAACTTTTTTTTCACCGAGTTTTTTTCGTTCAAGTGTCTAGATTACACCATAATTTATTCAAAATTTTAAATTGTTATTCAATACTATAAAATTTTTATTTTAGGTGATATAACGGCTTTTTAGACGGTGCGCCTATGCCGTAACGACCTCGCGGAGCCCTATTTTCAGCGTTAAATTTTTTTTATAAATAATAGAGATAGAGTTCCGGGAATTCCTCAAATATCATTATTTCAGAAATTATTAACGAGAAACGAAATACCTTCTTTTTTTAATCTTATTTTGTTAATAACAATCGCAATTTTTTACGTGCTGATAAACCCTTGAAAAATATTTTTCTAGACGTCATTTCTAATCGAATGAGCTATCGCTCATATTTTTAGGAGCTTTATATCTATTTAACACGTTTTTGAGCTTGTTGATTAGACTAATATTCCTCAGTGATACTGTGAACTGACACAGAAAGATTGAGTGTATGCTACAACCACATCTTCAACAAATATAAAATGAGTCAAAACAAGCCGTACTAAATATGCATTTCGATTTCAGTCATCCAGGCCCGTACTAATGAATAGATAAAGGTAGTTATTTGTTTTTTCGTTTTTTCTTCTATTTATCTCCTAAGTTCTTTCTACCTCGTTGTTTTTTATTTCGACACAAACGATCGATTTGAATCCAGTTTACCAGACAGGTATCCTACAGTGAACAGCAACAACAATGCTTATCATCAATGATACTCAACACCAGATAAATAATATATGTCAGCTTTTTATTTTGGCCACTTACTTTGATGAAATCAAATATAAAATTTTCAATATGATAAGGAGTGGATATCTGTTTTGAAATAATATGTTTATAATTTGAATTTTCCAGAAGAATCATGTTTTGGTCCTTTATAGGGAAATTTTTCTACAAAATAAAATCAAATTAAATTAATTTAATAATTTGAAATAAATTTTTTATAGGAAAATATAATTTTTTTTACAAAATAAATTTATATTCTTGATTAACGCGAAGGTATCATTGATTTAGTTGAAATAAGCAGATTATCTTGTTGATATGAAATATGAATTCATTTCCCATTGCAGAATTTTAGAAATCAAAATTTTCTTGGCTAAAAATATATTTTATAGCTGGGGTGCGAAACTGGGAACTAGAGATTCCTCTTTGAAAATAAATAAGTGTTGCCGCCGATATTTTTATTGAAACTCAGTACATAATTTTTGTATATTGGGTGCTCTATTCTGATATTAATAACATTTGCTGGTTGAAATCATTGAATGAGAATGAGTCTGCGTCAACTGAAGAGCGTTTGATTTTTTCTGAGTTTTTGTTTATAAAATCTCTATTTTTTTCTGAAAGTTAGGTGAATGATTTTGAAATGGATTTTCAGATGCCATGATCCAAAAATCATCATCCTGAATGGAAACATATGTACACAGAAAGAAGACACATACCAATAGATATCTACACTACAACTCAAACCATCATGCCAGTGTGAAAAAAGGCATAGTTATATGTCTCTATAATCGAGCCCAAACAGTTTGCAATTCCAACCAATAAACCTTATAAAATATGTTCTCAAGGAAAATGCATATCCGGATCAGTTTGTGGTAAAAACAATCACTGACATTGAAAACAACAATCCACCAAACAACCAATTGATACAACCAACAGGAGTACTCCCACCACCTACACATTTCACAACCAAGATACTATCTTGTTCGTTTGGTGATAGTTATATAGGTGAAACATCAAGTCCATTAGAAGTGCGCCAAAGTGAACATCAGAGTTACATCAGAAATCGGCAAATAACCGGCTGCTGTTAAGTTGTCGTAGGTCAGGTACCTAAAGCCACGTCCAAATGAATGGGTAAATACGTTGCTAGGAAAGGAAGTATTGTAAGCCTGTTTTGGTTTATTTAAATTTTATTTTCCGGTTAATGTCACAAGTGGAAATTAATAGTATGTTGAATTAAAATATTTTGAATTTTGGAAACCCAGTCAAAAAGAGAATAGGTGCATAAGCGCAAGCAGGAGGCATCATACAAAACCTGAATTTTTTACAGAAAACGAAAACGAATATGGAAAGCTACCTGTCAAAACCAACAGGGGCCACCCCTTCGCCCTCCAGGAGGGCAAGCTGGTGGCTAACACATCCCCAAACGCATAGAAATCCGTAACACATCCCTCTCCAACCTCATCCCCCTTACATCATGGAAGAGGAGCAGAGAATGATTGTTTTATTGTACATATTAGTTGAGTTTTATATATCATGTAAATAGGAAATAATGAATATCATTGGATTGGATCAAAAATTGCAGAACATATCATCACATCCAATGGCGATCATTGATAGGGATAGGACAAAAATCTTGATGAGAGGAGAAAATTGAAAGAAACGGCCTGTATTCTTCTTTCCAATAACAACTGCTTTTCAACAAATTCTGTTGAATTAGACCATACATCGTTATCTCTACTTAGAGAGAAATTGAGATATGGTAGAATGCTAATAAACCGATGAACAACACCCCATATATCAAATGAGCAATACGTCACTCTCAAATTTAGAAAAAGCGAAAAAGACTCTGCAAGAGAAAAATCCAAATTATTCAAACAATTAAAGGATATTTATATTATTTTGAGAACGGGGGCAAATATAGTCCTCGAAACGTCAATCAAAAACTATATAGAGGAATATCTTTTGGATTTTTATTATTTTTTTATAGGCAAATTCAGGGAACGAAATGAAAGTTACTAACAAATTGAATCATTTTTCTATAGGAAATATAATTTGGTGAACGCAGTAACTAATCGGGGGGAACTGATTAGTTTGCCCTTTCTACACTTGTATAGATTTTTCTGATATTTTCCTTTTCAGACTGGAAGGTTACCCAAAAAACATGTCAAGAAACGTTCCTCCACAAAAATCACATTCAATTAATTTTGTCTTTGTCTTTTGCTGGCTCTTTAAACTAAACACCGGAGCTGTACCGTGCATATTTTAAAATTTTGAAGAGTAGAAGACAAGATGAATCCTTCGTCGCATTTATGAATGAAATAGTAAATAACAATTCTGGTTGGATTCTGTACTGTGCGGGCGTTTTCGTACTAGATATATTTATATAAAATAAATTATTTTTGATAGAATGTAAAAATTTTTGAAAAACAAAGACAATAATGTTTAAATTAATTCTTGTGCACATCGCGTACTGTTTTCAGATTAGTAGTTAATTAAGATCTTTCATTCACCAGCCAATCAGAAAACACTAGTAGAATCAGAAGAAGTTTCATTTGTAGACAGCTTAGTAAACCGTGCATGCGAGAATCTTGCTTGGCAACAGTGTTCAGTTCAGGTGTTCTTAATGTCTGAATCACTACAATGGTCCTGATATTATTTTTCAAAACAATATTCAATCGCGAATGTTTCCCTTTTCAATACTGTGTGTGTTGTTTGTTTCTTACAAGTGACTGTGATAATGATGATAAATGCCTCAAAGCAGAGTATGGAGTCAACTAGTTCTGACTTTATCACAAGTTTGGATCTAACCAGGTTAGTTGTTTTCTTCACTTTCAAATTGAATATATATCTCAGGGAGCATGCAATGTGTACAATTATCATACAATCAGTTCTACCTTGTTCAAATGTCGAGTTGAATATTTATTTCATTCGGCAATTGCCGAGGTTTTCCTCCGAGCAGGTCACCTGAAATGTCGAAATTAACAAAGAACAAAATATATTTTTGTTTTTTTTTAAAGATTTTTAATTACTGTAATTCGTTATAAAATGGCATTATACACTCGTTATTCACGGGTGTATATATAAAACTTACTTGGATTCAACTCAATAACACTTAGAAAAATAATAACTTGATATCTCAGAGAAAAACTTCTCGAATAAAAGTTGTGGAGCTCATGAAATTCTATCAAAAGACGTATAATTTGCCGATATAAAAAAAAATGAAAATAAGAGATTTTTTTAAATTCTTTTGACAGCCGTCAGTTTGAAACTGCTGGACTGATTGAGCCCATCTGGACATATCCGAGGCATTGATGAAAATCAATTTTGAGCCGAATTGCGTCCCCTTCGGTTGAAAAACGTGGCCTCCACTTTGTTAACAAATTTCTTCATCTGTGCATATATAATTACATGTCCTGCCTAATTACATGTCCTTCAATAACTTACGATCATATATGTATTAAGTACCAATATTGATGATAAAGACAGCAAATGTGAAGCCAAAACAAATGAAGCATGACCATTGCTCGGACTGTTTCTAATCGGCATGGTTGCAATGATGCGCATGCGCGATATTGGAGGCGTGACATGTATTGGTTGATGTTCGGCTGACATAACTACGCGCTGCCAATATGACAAGGAAAGACATATATAACCCGACTTCACTTTCATTGCATTACCAGTTATCAATATTCGTAGTTGATAAATATATGCTTACGGTCAACGCCTAGACCAAACCGCTCGGCCTAGAAAGCTGAAATTTTTCACAGCGTATCCCTATAATGACCTAGATGACAGAAACCATATAACTCATCAACTACGAATATTGATAACTGGCCATAAGAGCAATGCCATGAAAGTGAAGTCGGGTTATATATGTCTTTCCTTGTCATATTGGCAGCGCCTAATTATCGCAACCGAACATCAATCAATATATGTCAGCCTCCATTTTCGCGCATGCGCATCAATTCCACGTTGCCGATTTGTTTTGGCTTCACATTTGCTGTCTTTATCATCAATATTGGTACTTAATACATATACAGTGCTTCTCAAAAGTCCTCTCCCCCCCCTCTTATTTTTGGAACGATTATACATAAACAAGTGAAATTTGGAAACTGAATATTAAAGGTTGTAAACTTCCCTACTAGTGATGATAGATGACGATATTGTCAGAGATGACGTCACAAGGCCATTGTGACCAATAATTTTAAATGGAACTCTACGGCAAGCGACACCTCTTTTAAAAGGTATCGAAAAAACCTATTCAATGATACTAATTTTGTTTATGTTTATTGCAGTTTTGGCAACTCGCTTTTAAAAAACGCAAAGCTGTGATGAATTAAATCAGTTAATACTAAAATCCCAAATTCAAGCTCCGCCTCTGGATAGTTGTCAAATAAGCTGACATTTTTGTTAGTCTCCCTAATTCGACGTTTTTGTAATTGTCCAAGTTTTTGTAGACTTAATCATTTGTGTATTGTTGATCGAACGTTCAACTGTTTTAGCAGCTTTTGGTACTTTTAATATTCTTGTACATTTTAATAATTTGTTAAACTGTTGTGAGCCGAACGTTTAAGTGCTTCAAGAAGCGAAATGGTACGTGCTTTAGGTGATAAAGTAGCAGCGATCCTAATTCTTGGTGAAACTGGGCAAAATATTCATGCAGCAGAACGCATTTTTAATGAGAGGTTTCCCGATCGCCCTGTTTCGAGGACTTATTCAATGGAGCTTCTTCGTAAGTTTGGAACAACGGGTAGTATTAATGATGCGAAACGATCTGGCAGACCACAAATGTATATACTGGCAGAAGTAATAGTTAATCCTACTTCTTCAACAACTCACGTTGCATCTATCTGTGAAGTCAGTCGAAGTACAGTACACAGGGTGTAAAAAAAACAAATTTCATCCATACAAATTAAAAATGGTTCATCAACTCTCAGACGACGACCCAGACCGAAGACTAGAATTTTGTGAAAATATGGAAACTAAAATGACTATGACTATGTCAAAACAATTTGTTTTAGTGACGAAAGTACTTTCTATCTAAATGGAAATGTAAATACACAGAATGTGAAGTATTGGAGTGACGCAAATCCTCACCTGTTTCGTGAAACACATACCCAATTTCCCAAGAAGGTGAATGTTTGGGCAGGTATCCTGGGAAACCAAATCGTTGGGCCTCTTTTTTCAAATACTAATTCAACTGGTGAGGTTTATCTGGAGCTGTTGCAAAACGCAATAGAACCGTTAATCCTTGGAATTTTGGAAGATAATCCAGATGAATTCGGTAATTTGGAAATAACATTCCAATAGGATGGTGCTCCTCCACACTATTACGGTGCAGTAATACGGTATTTGGATGAGGAGTATGGATTGGACGACGAAGTTCAACGGAATGGCCAGCTCGATCACCGGACCTCACACCTTCGGATCTTTTTCTGTGGGGGTACCTTAAATCGAAGGTTTAAGCCACTGAACCTGACAATATTGACGTTTTAAAACAACGTATTGTTGCAGAATGTGAAGCTGTTTCCGCAGACACATTTGCAAAATGGAGGTCACTTCGGGCAATTTCTTTAAGTAGATACTGATTCTCAAATCTGTAATCGATATCATACTGAATGGAATTCACATTTCTATGTTTACAAATGAGCCATTAAAACTGCCATAAACACAAACAAAATAAGTATCATTGAATAGGTTTTTTCGATACCTTTTAAAAGAGGTGTCGCTTGCCGTAGGGTTTTATTTAAAATTATTGGTCACAATGGCCTTGTGACGTCATCTTTGACGATTTCGTCATCTATCATCACTAGTAGGGAAATTCACAACCTTTAATATTCAGTTTCCAAATTTCACTTGTTTATGTATAATCGTTCCCAAAATAAGAGGGGGGAGGGGACTTTTGAGAAGCACTGTATGCAGATAACCACTGAGATTTTTTCATATTCCATTCCTAAGGGGGTGAAAGGGGTGGAGAGAAGGGGGGTGGAATTTTCTTTTTAATTGAGGAAATATGTATTTCAGGGTTTTTGAAAATTCCACCCCAAAGGGATTGAATTGGGGATTGAAATATTTTATAGTCTGTAAGTTGGGCTCATAAAAATGGTTTTTGAGGTCTTTGTTGCCAATAAAGAAATATGTATTTCAGTGTTCTTGGAAATTCAACCCCTGAAGGGGTAGAATGGGGTTAAGGGGTTCCGTTAGTTTATTAGTTGGGGTCATGAAGATTGGTATTTCTGTTCTCTATTACAGATAAAAAAATATATATTTCTGTATTTTTAGGAATTCAACCCGATGAAATGGGGGGTGAAATTGGTATTGTGGTCTTTGTTACAGATAACGAAATACCCGTTTAGGCGTTTTTAGAAATTCAACATCTAAAGGGGTGACATGGGGGGGTGAAGGTATGTATGGGGATGGTATATATCTTTGTGTGTTGGTTATTCTTATTTATTTCAATTTTTGTCAGATTACATAGAAACATTAGGAGAAATTTAGGGAGATTTGAATCCTTCACCAACTTTTGATTGAAATGTTCAAGATTTATACAAAAAAATAGAAATACTATTTTTGTTTCAATGAAATTTTTTTCTGACACATTATTCGTTAGCTTGAAACCTACCTTTCCGACTGGCTGCGCCATCGGTTTTTTCAATATAGGGTGTGGTTCCTATGTATTTTTCATTCAATTGCGGAAACGATTCAAACCAACAGTTATAGAATTTGTTTCACGTTGGACTAATAGGTCGATAAAATGTCCCTTTTCGACTTACTGGTCCGGAAATTGCTAGAAGTACACATCCGACATATTTACAACCGACTTTTTTATTCCCTGGCTATATGAATATCATTCAACGTTCTCGTGGTATTTGCTAGGAAAGTAGTTGTTTTTCGCCTGTCGGTCTACCAATTGTGTTTCAATTTATATTGAACCTTTTGTGAAGACGACTTTGTGTTCTTTATGCATTTCATTTCTTATTTTCTCTCCCTTCACATGGCTTTTTCTTTCATTATTCATTGCATGAAATTAGTTGAACATTTTTCTTGAAAGTTCGTAGATCTTGAAGACATTTTGCTGGTGAACTCTGCGTTAAACATCACCCAATAATTAACTATAACCACTCTGGGGCTGTAAGACTATCTTTGAAGTTAAAAAGTAATTTTCTGCCAGGCATTTTAACAACGGAGTTGATGGATTTTGGAGATGTATTGGTCTGAATAATGGTTTCCACAATTTGATTTATGAGGACATTTTGCAATCATTCTGTCATAAGTTATCTATGGTAGTTGGGATCCACCCCTTCTGTCAGAAAACTACGACTAGATAATCAGTATTTTTTGTACGAACTGAATGATTAATTGAACCGCCAGTACATTGACATTTCGTAATTGAATAGTTATTTATAATAACAGAATATCAATCATTATTGATGACCAAGTTTTCTTGTTCAATTTATATTATCAAATTCAGTCAAAGAAAGGAAAAATTGCCAATAATTTTTTCGCGTTACTAGGCTATGTACAACAGAATGCTCTAATTGAGTGAACGAGTTGACTTTTGAATTTTTGAAGAAAATGAATCCCGAAAAAAGGGCTGCAAGTAAGATTACCAAATTGTGAAAACGGTACAATTTTAGATTTGACATTCAAATGCAAAGACAACAACGCTGTAGTCAACCTATTCTATTAGTCAATTTGGATTTAGAGAAAAAAAATTGATTTAGAGAAAAAATTTCGACCCAAGATGCTGTACTCACTTTGACTTCAAAAGTAACTGAAGCTTTGAATGAAAGCAAAACCTGTCTGTGTGTGTTCATAGACCTTTCGAAAGCTTTTGACACTGTCAGTCATCATCTTCTACTTCAGTCCTTGGAAGATATTGGGATACGGGGCAACACATTGAAACTATTTGGAAGCTACTCAACAGGAAGGAGCCAAGTAGTAAAATTTGATGATATATTGAGCAGTCATAAGGGGATCGACTGTGGAGAACCTCAAGGCTCCGTGCTAGGACCGACATTGTTCAATATATATATATATATATATATATATATATATATATATATATTAACGGACTTTTTACATTAGGAAACGGAAACATAGTTGGTTTTGCAGATGACACCGCAATCTTTTATAAAGCGGACAACTGGAATTCCTTAAAAATTTTAGTAGAAACAGAGTTCTCCCCAATTAAATGTCGGCTGGATAAAATGTTACTAACGGTGAATATTGATAAAACACACTACCTACCATTCTGTTGTAATACAGCTGGAGCACCCCCATTCGATCAACTAACGATAAAAACTGATACACCCCTCCAAATTTTTCTTGAAAAGAAAATTAAATACTTGGGAATAATTTTAGACACACATTTGAAATGGGACCTCCATATTAAACACACCGTCAATAAATTGAGGACCATCTTATTCAAATTCAGGAAACTAAAAGAACTCCTACCGCTGACGAGCCTCAAAACATTATACTACGCACTAATGGAAAGTCATATCCGCTACGGAATAGCAGTCTGGGGAGGAGCGTTAAATACTCATATTCATCAGATTGAAATTATGCAAAGGCGTTTCCCCAAGCTAATGATCTCAAAAAATAACAGGTATCCTTCCGACAGTTTATACATCGAAACTCGTACGATGGATATAAGACAGCTGTACTTCTTATGCTCTAGCACTAAATATCATACAAGTGAACATACAGCGTTGCTCCCTTCACACCAGTACCTAACACGTCAGAGAGATCAGTACATTACACCTCTAATGGTCAAGGTCACTGCACAAAGATCATATCATTATTTTGCGCCTAAACTCCAGAACAACATTCCCGAAAATATAAAATCCATTACAAACATCAATCGCTTCAAAAGAGATTTGAAAAGACAAAGTCAAAGACATGAACTTCCACATCTATTTGTGTAGATGAGAAGAACCATACGTACCTTTGCTATATTGTTCGACTCTGAAATGTATTTGTCCACTTTTATTTATCAAACTAAAATTCAGTTTGTTAGATTTTAAATTGTGATTTTATATGCTGGAACTTTTAATCTATGATTACCTTCTTTTAAATGTACATGTATATAATTGTATTTGGACTGAATGTTGTCTATATACTCAACCATTACCACCTTTACTTGAATTTAGGGTTTGATTTTCATATTATCTGTCTGCTATCTTAAATCTTAAATTTTTATATTAAACAAATTAAAATGGATAGTCAGGCTTTTATATTAACTTATATATGCGAATTCATCTGCACCACTCTTTATTTATTTATTTTTATCTATCATTAAATTCAATATTTATGTGAACTTTATACAATATTTTAATTTTGCTTCGAATATATTTTCTCCACATACAAGCAACATGTGATGCTTCTGTGGTTTCTACCATGTTTATTCAGCTTATGTATTACCTTCTTGTTACCTTTTGTGACCTGAACCTGAATAAACATTATTTATTATTATTATTATTATTATTCTATGCTCAAATCAGTATCAATTGTCCATAAATAAGTTTGCAAAAGTAATCGCAGTTCAAAAATGCTCCTCAGAATTATACTTCCTATATAAACAGTGTAATGCGATTTTCTAGTGTCGGGAATAGTAACTATTATCCCTAGAATCGTTACGTTATTTATGACGCCAAGACACTTTTTCAAACTATTTTTAAAACTCAACTTTTTCCCTCGGGCGCCAGATTTTCTAGTGATTTACACCACTTACCAGGGGTAGCAACAGATGGAGATACGGATATGTCCAGGGGTCTGGTCTTTTGACTTAATTGAAATCTCCAAAGGTCTGTAGGCTTTAATTACAGCCCTTGGGACTGACCTCCGGTTGCACAAATAGTCAGACAGACCTGTCTTTATGATAACTCAAACACTGTTTTGATTCTATAGTTTCTATGCTCGAAAAGGGAAAGGTACTTTCCATAGAAGCTACCAAATGTAACCACAATATAACAATTTTATGTAAAATTCAACTCATTCAATTTTCACAATTTGAATTTATTACAAAAAGTTATCAAAACTTCAAAAATATATTTTATGCTTGATTTGTTTGAAAATATGAACAGGATGTTCATAAAATCATCTGCGACTGAAAGACAAACTTTAGTCTCTATCTTTCATCGTTCAAGATAACTTCTTGTGGGATATTCATGTTGAAGAGAAAAACATTCTCAATTGAATATTGAATGGTAGATTTTTCTGTGAATTGAAAAATCCTCGATATAAATGGAGTTATTTTTTTGTGAATGTCTAACAGGAAACAACCACTTCCCCGGCTAAAGCCACGTTGGACATTGAACTACATCTGATATATATTCTGAAAGGACCTCAACTCAATAGAAAAAATCTATTCCAGTCATAACTAAGAACTCATATAGATGAATGAGGCAAAGAAGAATGTTTTCCAAAAGAGAGTACTCACCAGAAATCATTTGTAACATCTATATGAGTTCTTAATCGAGAATGGAAAATCAAATAACTATCTGAATGAAAATGCAAATTTTTTATTTCAGATTTTATTTTTCAGTTAAGGTCCTTTTAGAATATCTATCAGATTTAGTTCAATGTCCAGTGTGGCTTTAGCCGGGGAAGTAGTTGTTTTCTGTTGGACATCCACAAAAAAATAACATCATTTTTATTGTAGATTTCTGAATTTACAGAAAAATAATACTATTCAATATTTAATTGAGAATGTTTCTCTTTTCAACATGAATACCCCACAAGAGGTTATCTTGAACGATGGAAGATAGTGACTAAAGTTTATCTTTCAGTCGCACATGATTCCACATCTGATTTTATGAACATCCTGTTCATATTTTCAAACAAATAAATATTCAATCTTATTGCTTTCCTGATAAATGCAAAACATCTATATGCTGAAGTGCATATACATAAGTCAGGCTTCAAAAATATAATTGAAAATTATTGGTGTATTGCTCATTGTGCGCACCATCCGTGTATTCCACTGGAGCCAGGAAAATCTTTACTTCAATTCAACAAAGTGCAGTATCATGTCAATAACTCGCTTGAAGGACCCCATAACCCATAATCTTTGACCACAAGACAGCCACTGAATGCTAATAAACTGATCCGAACAACACCCCATATATCAAATGAGCAATACGTCAATCTCAAACTTTTTTGGCAGATCTCAATTGACATCCGTCAGTTGAAAAAGCAAAAAAGACTCTGCGAACAAAAATCCAAATTATAAAACAATTAATGGAGATTTAGAAGATTTTGAGAACGGGGGCAGATATAGTCCCCGAAACGTCAAGCAAAAACTATATAGAGAAGTATCTTTTGAATTTTTTTAAAAATTTTTTGATAGGCAAATCCAGAAAACGGCAAGTTATTGACAAATTGAATCATTTTTCCATAGAAAATATAATTTGGTGAACGCAATAACTTATCGGGGTGAACTAATCAGTTTGCCCTTTCTACACTTGTATATATTTTCCTGATTATATTTTCATTTTCAGACTGTGGAAGGTTACCCAAAAATCATGTCAAGAAACGTTATTCCTCCACAAAAAACCACATTCATTCAATACAGCCACTGATTATTTGAGATGGCAAAATGTTGTGGAAGATTAAGGCATAACATATAGTGATAAGTTATCATTCAGTGAGCATATTGCGAATGTTGCAAAATCTGCTAACCGTATGTTGGGTTTTATAATAAGACATTCATCAAATTTCACAGACATGCAAACGTTGAAGAAACTGTATAATTATTTGATTCTTCATAAGCAAGGATATGCTTCGATAATTCGGTGTGGAGAACCGAGAACTTATTTGGACATAATTGAAAAAAATACAACACATTTCTCAGATTTCTGTATTTAAAAAAATATCACAGGGGGCGACTATCTTTCTGTAAGATCAAGTGAACCAACGAAAGAGATTTCATCAGTATCATTAGAGAACAGAAGAAAACAGAACCAGGTTCCTTCGAGAAATACGCGCACACATTTATTGTTTCATATACCTCCTAATCTCAACAACCCACATGATCCTCTAGTAATAATGCTAAAATTAGCAAACAGTAGTGGATTGATGCTGAATCACGATTGGATTAGCCCACTTGCAAGTTTCCGCAAAATGTTATCAGATTATTGTTAATACCTCCTCTCTCTCTCTCTCTCTCTCTCTCTCTCTCTCTCCTCCCCTTTAAGAGACCATGTCTCACAGTATATCATAGAATTTTACTACTCACCTAGTAATGTAGCTTACTTCATGTATTTGTGTACTATACTACATTTTAATTAAAATTAAGTTCTATTTTTGTCCTATCCAAGTAATAAATAAGGCATATGTTGCCTGTTTGGATTTGTATAAATAAATAACGTTCAAAATGTAGCAGAAGAACACAGTCGTAGAGAAATAGTCATTTATTATATATAAGACGGTAAAAATGAGCGATTGGATTAATTCCACGAGAAGGTGTGTAATATTCTATTTTATTCTTGTGTGAAAATATTTAACAAAAATTGGTAAAAAGGAAGCAGTTTGAATTATGACTGGGAGTCAAATTGGCGCTGTATTGTTTAGTTTTTATGGGTTTTATGTTGTTTTGACTTTTATCAATATTAATTACTTCTGGTTGGAATTATCCTAGAAAATGTGGGATTTTAATAAAGAAAACAAAAATAGTGATGAAGGCGCTTTGTCAGCATATGTATAAATTGAAGCTGTAGATGCGGTGAACAGTTTTTTGCCGCATAAATCGCGCCTGAAGGATGAAAAAGAATATATAGCGTTCCAAAGATAGAAACCATGAAGAATGTATAAAAAATCTTATTGGAGTGTCTGAAAAGGT
Organism: Gonioctena quinquepunctata; assembly: GCA_018342105.1. Classification (NCBI taxonomy): domain Eukaryota; kingdom Metazoa; phylum Arthropoda; class Insecta; order Coleoptera; family Chrysomelidae; genus Gonioctena; species Gonioctena quinquepunctata. Next base: position 195,412 of record JAFIRS010001463.1, on the reverse strand, counting down.
ACTGTTGGTCTACTTTTCTGAATAATCAAAGAAAAGCAATGCATCTTTATGGTCTTACATGGCAAAGCTTCTGATGAAAGAGAATTATGACATTAGAAAGTAGGTCTTTATTTCATTTTTCATTAGGTTGCTAATGATAATACATGTTAACATATATTCTGAAATAGTACAATTACTTAAAAGAGCAAAGCCAAAGAAGTCGATGGTTTTTTTTTTGAAGTTAATATTTCGTAAATTTTGCCGAAATAAGCAATGTATTGAGTTTTTTTTTTCAATTATTTACAGGTGGCTATAGTGGGATTGTATGGAGCTTGTCGATCAGATGACTTATATAAATTGCAAGTTTGTAATATGGAAGATCGAGGATCGGTTATAATTGTTTTACTTGTTGAGACCAAAACAAATAAGGATCGTTCTTTCTGTATAACGGACAAAAGAAATGTAGTGGGTGTTCTGGAATATATGAGAAAATATATGGCCTTGCGTCCTAATAATGTTCCTTGTAACAAGTTTTTTATCGATTACCGATTGAAAAAATGTACTGTCCAGCCTGAGGGAATAAATACCTTCTATGAAGTTCCCAACACCATTGCCAAGTTTCTGAATTTAGAAAACCCGGAAAACTATATGGGCCACTGTTTTCGCCGTTCTTCAGTTACGATGCTGGCAAATGCTGGTGTTGATTTAGAATAATCCATCTCATACCAATCTGACCACCTCATCTAGTTCGACCTTTCCAGAATCTTGTGAGAATGGTATTCCCGCTATAAATATTTCCAAAGATGAAAATTTTAGTTTTAATATTTATATAGATTCGAAGCGCCAAGCAAGAATTACACAATTATTATAGTTACTAATCATATTAGGTATATTATTAGGTTTGAAATAAATGACCCTTGAGTGGGTAAAATTGACAAATGAGTGGGTAAAAATACTTTGATTTCACAATTTTAAATGAACTGGTACTTTGACAACAAGTTTTGAGTCGATAAAATAATAGTTTACGATCCGCGATAGAATACATAAATTAATCACTTTGAGCGTTAGTGATTGAGTCTATAAATGTAATCATTTTAGGGGTTGAAAGGGGAAAACATTCTTTTTTTTTTCTTTTATTGCCTATATCCCAAACTACAATGTCAAATATCAATTTCCTAGGCGAACTGCTAGTATAGTCCCTTTAAAAAATATTTCATTTTGACCTGGATGAAATCCGTCCCTGTCCTAAGCATGCGGAAAACCTCTACACATGAATTATGTAACCAACTGATATGGGTGGTGTGTGTACTATTCTAGGGATTTGTTATAACAAGAGAGGGAATTGGTGAGTCAGTGACGAATTTGCCTATTATTATCTCTCCTTGAAGTGTCCGCTTTTTATTCCTCTAGTTCAAAAAATCATGAAATAGTATTTTCATTCGCACAATCTTATAATATATAAAACATCAATTCAGTCGCTTTGGTGCAGATGCAAGGTTAATTGCTAATTATTTTCAATAAAATGATAAAAAATATCCTAGGTTCAAGGTATATTTATTTGTTGAGATAATCATAAACCATGAATAAAATGTTTGAAATTCAAGGAGAATCAAATTCTAATCAATAAGTTACACCGCAATTTGAAGTGGAGTCAAAAAAGTTCGTCAATAACTTATCAGCTTTTCCAGATTCATAAATAGGCCAGTAGAGATAGACATAATTTTCCCAAAATTTTATAATAATTACAAAAGTTTTAAAACTTCAGTGGAGTGAAGAGTACGTTCAAATGATAATTAGTCTGATTTTGTAAAAATTTTTTCCAAACGGAAGATGTGGAAAATCAGGATTTATTGAATTTTCACATTATTAGCGCGGAAAAATTTGCAAAAGTTCTGCAAACTTTCGATGTTTTGAAAAATAGCAATTTACATCCTTTGATGAATTTGCAATCATTCAAACAAAACGAAAATGTGTGTTTTATCGAAAAAAAATTGTTATTAATCCCAATTTTTAATGAAAATTCCAAAAGTTCTGCAAACTCGAAAAAATTACTAAAATAATGTTCTTGAGAAGAGTTGTACTTTGTAAACTCTTTCGTCAAACGGAAAATATATTTTTTCATGAAATTGTTTTTTTTATTAAAATGAGTATCGGAATTATTACAAAAGTTTCAAATAATGGTTGCAAGTGGAGATGTCCTGACGTACAATGTTTTTTTTAAATTTGCAACCTCGTCTGCAACACGAAAATAAGGATAAAATCAAAAGAAAATTATTTTCTACCAAAAAAAGCAAAAGTTCTGCAAATCGGACAGACAACTCATTTTACAGTATAATAATTTGCAAACTATGTTACAATGCGGAACATTAGAAATGATTTTATTTTTACAACACCTGTGTTATCTGCATAATAAAGATTTTTTTTATACCTAATAAATGACATTCGTTGTGTTACCAAGTTGAATATCGACCAAGAAGAGCTCGTCAACGGTAGGTGAAATCATTCAATGTTGAAAGCTACCGTTTTCGATATGAATTCATAACATCATATTACAATTAGGAATTTGCATAAAAAATCCTCTTGAGTACGTTTGATGAAGGATCAGGAATCTTTCGACACGTTTTCATAATTTTATGGATTCATTACAAAGTGGAAAGAATATTGAGATTTAAAAAACACGTGTACAGATGTATTAAAAGCGCAAACAATAGCGCGTCACAGGAAACAGTCGAATTTTTTCCTTACCCTGCCCAGGTCGAGTTTGTAGGCATATATTTACCAAGAGTGGGAATAGTGAACTGTTTGAACATTGGCAAAACAGCTTCTCGTTCTCGATTTATTTTGGATTTGGGTATTTATTCGAGTCGATTGCTGGATAGAAGCAGTGGCGTCGACAAAAGTTCACACAAACTAAACGGCCGATTTATTTCATTATTAGTTTTTCGATGTTATCTTCTGAGGATGATTTAAATCAAGTTTTTAATGGCCATATGAATTATTTTTCAATTACTCAATACTAGAGTGGGAATGTATTGCGAAGTAATTTCAAATGATACACAGGTTGTATTTCGTTCTCCCTTTGAAATTGATTCTCAAGGGTAATTGGGGCCGAATATATTATTAATTCGATGTCAAAACTGAAAGATGGCGAAAATATTTTGTGAGTTATGTTCCGATTCTATCCAAAATTGTTATCTTGATATTTTTGGGATCGCAATAAATTATGAATTACATGTCAAAATTCGAGAATTCAAGATGGCGGGTGAAGTTTTGTGATTTATATTTTCATTCGTAAAGAAGTGTTCGATGTCGATGATTATGGATTTTTTTTCAAAATTCAAGGTGGCAGACAGGTTTTTTACTGATGCTCCGATTGATTCTTTTGAAAATTAATATCCTATGGTTTTTGAGGCCTAGGATAATGGATTCCATGTTGAAATCACAAAAATGGAGGGGGTAAAATTGAAATAAATATAACAATAACATTTATTCAAATGTACTAAAATGCAACAATGTGTTATTAGATGTGTGAGGCAAGTTATTCTGTGTTCAAACTGAATTGGTCGCATGAAAAACTTCTGAGTCTGTAATTACCGGTTATCAGATGAGAATATAACAACTTGCATCACACATCTAACAAAATATTTTTTATCAGTGCATCTGAACAAAAGCTTGTCTTGGCAAAGTTTTTTATTTTTACAATTTGGTCAGCTTTCTTTCTGACTTCAAATTTCCCGATCGTAAAATAGTTTTTTTGCAAAAACCAATGATTTCATTAAAGAGATATTTTTGTATGGATTCGGCGGTCCCATAAGAATTCGGAAATCTCTTGATTTTTCCCATTCATCATGTCATATAACTTGTTTCTTAAAAATCATCATAACCAGAAATCACCGAACGGTTTACACAAATGCGTTGGATCATTTGCTCAAAAAATCGTTGAAAAAAACTGAAGGCATAAAACTTCTAACCTACAACTGTGTTACGTTCCCTCTTTATTTTAAAATTTATATGAATCAAGAAAATGTTTCTTACTTGTCGATTACATTTCAGTCCTCCATTCGAATTCAATGGAATGTTTCATGCGAATCCACAATTGGAGTAAGAAAGTCGAGTGGAAATGTAAATTATAATTCAAAAAATAAATACCAGTAAAAATTAAATTTGAGATATAATATCGATCTCACAAATTTTTCAGCAACGTTTCTGTTTGATGATGAAAATTATGTACTTGCGAGATTTACAATCGATAACGTTTTGATATCCTTACTTCCATAGAGCATCGATAATTCATTTTAAAATCTCTTCGATTGCTATAAAGTCATGTTATGACAACTGAGAATTTTAAATGAAGAATGATTGTATGCCGTTTCTAATGCGACATAAAATTAATGTCTTCCAATACTTTTTTTGCAGAATTTAGCAAAATTTTCGAATGTTGCATTCGGAAATGTTGGTTCATTTCGCTGATTAGTCGAAAACAGTGATTGTTTCTGAGATTAATAATTAGTTTCAAATTTTGTAGTGGTTAACTTACTTAACCGTATCATTTTTCGGATGCAATTTCAATCAACTAGTACAAAATATAACAGATATACGCGATGGATAATCAAGTATTTAACTGGACCACTGTAGGCATAGGTCGGTCGAATATATATCTTTAACCTTTTTGCACAATGTTTACAATTCATGGCCAAATTATGAAAAAAACAAATCAATTATATAAAAAAATGCTGCGTCGAACAATGACGGTTGCATCACGTAAAATATTAGTCGTAATTATAACTGCAATTTGCAGAACTTTTGCAATTATTTCAGCAGCTGTAAAAATGTAAAAAAATTATATTACTGAATAAATGGTTCTTCCGAGGTTTCAAAGTTACATATAAACTGAGACCGATATTCTCTTTATTTGCAACCACAATAGAAAACTTTTAGAATTATTGCAATGCTTGTGTGTATTGAAAATGGCAGCGTTGATAAAAAAGTTTTATTAAATAAATGATGAGTATTTAGAAATGGTTGCAAATGCACGTGGATATGTTATTCTTTTTTTTCATTCACTTATCCAATTTGTAGAACTTTTGCAATTTTTTTAAACAAATTACAATTAAAAACTTCAAAAAATTACAAAAAACAAGGTTCCGTAACTCTTACAAGGTTGCAAACTTAATGCATGTTATGAAACATCATTTCTATCGGTATGTCTAGTTTGCAGAACTTTTGAAATTTTCAGTGCAAAAATTAAGTATGAAAACGTTTTTTGCAATTAAAACAACGTTCCGTTCACTCCTGCAAAATTTTATACTTTGTTTTCATTAATGCACTAACATACAATTGAAGTTTGAAAACTTCTGGAATTAATGTGAATTGATTGTCTATATCTACTGGCCAAAAAGTAATAACCAGCTTCTTCATTGATTTTTTCGTCGATACAATACTCCTAATCATAAGCTCGTCTAGTTCACATAACTGTGAGAATGTAATGAGATAGGTATCTGTCTGCTATTCTGAAAGAGAATTAATGTATGTAATTATAACTGTATGTCAAAGGAAGCAACAAATTAATTCCAGTACCTGTGAGTATCAGGTGTTTATGGAGTCAATCGCATTGTAATACTAGAATAACATGCAATAATTACTAGAGGCGTAATGGCATACACGTGTTTTATTAATACTCAACAACAAATCCTTGTACAATGACCCCGTTCACCTATTATGTTTTTCTATTTACGACCCTCCTCTATGCGGCGTCATTTTCGAACATTGAAATATTCGAAATATAGCAAAAAACATTCTCAATTAAGATTATCAACAGAGAACCGCTACTTCTCCGGACTATACCAACGCTGAACGTTGAACTACACATCTGTTGGATATTGTGAAAAAACTGCAATTTTAAAAATATGTGGATGTTTTTCTGTCTTTAAGATGAATACCTACCAATCGGCTATCTTGAATGATGGTACCTAGATGGTGACTAAAGTTTCCCTTTCACTCGCGGATGATTCCACAACGGATTTTATATATATTCAGAGGAGTCATTCAAAATATAATTGACATCATCCAAATGTTTTCATGAATGTATGAAATACAAAAAAAGATAAAATTCCTAATTATATTCACCGATTTTAGGTAAAATTCCGCGTGACGCATCACATAGCATAGACGAATTAATGATTTGATTAATTTCGTCAATTGATTTTTTCCAAGAGGGGCGCTTTAATAAAACAAACGAAAGATTAGTTTGACAGTGAGAAGAGTGAAAATGTGGCATTCGTGCTAGAGTGACAGTCAGAAAGGCGATAGTAAAGAAGGGAAATAATCACCGATTCATCTCGAAATTGAACTTATTCCAGGACCGTAATGAACATCATGTTTCTACTACAGTGCTTCCCAAAAGTCCCCTCCCCCCCCTCTTATTTTTGGAACGATTATACATGAACAAATGAAATTTGGAAACTGAATATTAAAGGTTGTAAACTTCCCTACTAGTGATGATAGATGACGAAATCGTCAAAGATGACGTCACAAGGCCATTGTGACCAATAATTTTAAATGGAACCCTACGGCAAGCGACACCTCTTTTGGAAGGTATCGAAAAAACCTATTCAGTGATACTAATTTTGTTTGTGTTTATGGCAGTTTTAATGGCTCATTAGTTAACATTAAAATTTAAATTCCATTCAGTATGATATTAATTATAGATTAAAGAATCAGTATCAACCCAAAGAAATTGCTCGAAGTGACCTCCATTCACTTCCTGACAGTGAAATATCCCATTTTTAAACTCTTCTCGTACTTTTGCAAATGTGTCTGCGGAAAGAGCCTCACATACTGCAACAATACGTTGTTTTAAAACGTCAATATTGTCAGGCTCAGTGGCGTTAGCCTTCGATTTGAGGTATCCCCCCACAGAAAAAAAACCCAAGGTATGAAGTTGTGGTTGGAGAATAATCAGATCAAATCACACTTTGGCGAGTATTCTAACGGCTACTCCCCAGAGATCCAGTTACAAATTCATTAACCACCTCAATATTATTTAGAACGTTTTTTACATAATGCATACCATACCAGTATGATGAAACATATTTTGTTCAATACATCAACAATACCAGATACTACAATGAATGAAAAATTACTACCTATTATTAACATTTAAAACAATTCAACTAATACTGCCACATTACGCTTCACATACACGTCCTTACCCTTTATCAAAGAAATAACACCCAAACTATCTAGAATTTTCCACAGCTTACAATAACAAAACAGTCCTAACTATTAAGACAATTCACAGTAAGTCCCCTAACGAATGCAATGTATAGTATTCTCTGTCAAAACTGCCATAAGAATGATGTATGTTATACTTCTAGATCATTAGGCGCCAGAATCATTTCACATAAGAGTGATTGCAAACTACACCCTGAAAGATGCGCTTTAGCAGATTATGTCAACAAGTTTTACCACCATATGATTACGAATCCATGAAGGTCTCAGCTAGAGAAACACTCTCGACAAAAAGGCCCTTTTTAGAAGTGGCCTATATTTTTGAAGAAAATAACTGCATGAATAAAAAAACATATATCAATCATTTGAGTGAAATATATTCCTATTTATTGACGTTGGACAAGAACTCAACCAATAAATAATCTCACCTATTAAAATTCAAACCTCTAACCCAACAGATTTATATTGGTGAAAAATTACAATTGGTATGTCATGTCTATTGCCTGTCAAAAAATTCCCAACCTATAACTGGCATTTCTACACACTTGGTGGTGAAGAACGATGATCAAATTTAATTAAAAAAAAATAAACTATTTTAGTATGTTTTGTATCTATTTTCTTCTCTGTAATATATTACAGAATATCTGGTAACATCTCAGTAATCATCCTCACCAAAGATGTAAGTCAATGCTATAACGTTTTAATTGTTTTAAAAATTTTGATTTATACAATTATTGCAGTTTCTCTGACGATGAAAATATTAAAGATTTTCGAAAGCTTGTAAAACCTTCAAAGAGTTCTTTTTACATGCTGCAAAACCCCACTACCTACTAGTTCTATACAGTGCTTCTCAAAAGTCCCCTCCCCCCCCCCTTATTTCTGGAACGATTATACATAAACAAGTGAAATTTGGAAACTGAATATTAAAGGTTGTAAGCGACACCTCTTTTAAAAGAGATCGAAAAAACCTATTCAATGATACTAATTTTGTTTGTGTTTATGGCAGTTCTAATGGCTCATTAGTAAACATTAAAATTTAAATTCCATTCAGTATGATATTAATTACAGATTTAAGAATCAGTATCTACTTAAAGAAATTCCTCGAAGTGACCTCCATTTACTTCCTGACAGTGAAATATCCTATTTTTAAACTCTTCTCGTACTTTTGCAAATGTGTCTGCGGAAACAGCCTCACATTCTGCAACAATACGTCAGGTTCAGTGGCGTAAACCTTCGATTCAAGGTACCCCCACAGAAAAAAATTCAAAGGTGTGAGGTCCGGTGATCGAGCTGGCCATTCCGTTGAACCTCGTCGTCCAATCCATCTACCACGATACTCCTCATTCAAATACCGTCTTACTGCACCGTAATAGTGTGGAGGAGCACCATCCTGTTGGAATGTTATTTCCAAATTGTCGAATCCATCTGGATTATCTTCCAAAATTTCAATTGCAACAGCTCCAGATGAACCTCACCAGTTAAATCAGTATTTGAAAAAAGAGGCCCAACGATGTGGTTTCCCAGGATACCTGCCCAAACATTCACCTTCTGGGGAAATTGGGTATGTGTTTCAGGAAACAAATGAGGATTTGTGTCACTCCAATACCTCACATTCTGGATTATCTTCCAAAATTTCAATTGCAACAGCTCCAGATGAACCTCACCAGTTAAATCAGTATTTGAAAAAAGAGGCCCAACGATGTGGTTTCCCAGGATACCTGCCCAAACATTCACCTTCTGGGGAAATTGGGTATGTGTTTCACGAAACAGGTGAGGATTTGTGTCACTCCAATACCTCACATTCTGTGTATTTACATTTTCATTTAGATAGAAAGTACTTTCGTCACAAAAACAAATTGTTTTGACATAGTCTGGGTGTCGGTTAATTTTAGTTTCCATATTTTCACAAAATTCTAGTCTTCGGTCTGGGTCGTCGTCTGAGAGTTGATGAATCATTTTTAATTTGTATGCATGAAATTTGTTTTTTTTCAACACCCTGTGTACTGTACTTTGACTGACTTCACAGGTAGATGCAACGTGAGTTGTTGAAGAAGTAGGATTAACTATTACTTCTGCCAGTATATCAATTTTTTTCTCATTAGAAATTTGTGGTCTGCCAGATCGTTTCGCATCATTAATACTACTCGTTGTTTCAAACTTACGGAGAAGCTTCCTTGAATAAGTCCTCGAAATGGGGCGATCGGGAAACCTCTCATTGAAAATGCGTTCTGCTGCATGAATATTTTGTCCAGTTTCACCAAGAATTAGGATCGCTGCTACTTTATCACCTAAAGCACGTACCATTTCGCTTCTTGAAGCACTTAAACGTTCGGCTCACAACAGTTTAACAAATTATCAAAATGTACAAAAATATTAAAAGTACCAAAAGCTGCTGAACCAGTTAAACGTTCGATCAACAATACACAAATCATTAAATCTACAAAAACTTGGACAATTACTAAAACGTCGAATTAGGGAGACTGACAAAAACGTCAACTATCCAGAGGCGGAGCTTGAATTTTGAATTTTAGTATTAACTGATTTAATTCATCACAGCTTTGCGTTTTTTAAAAGCGAGTTGCCAAAACTGCCATAAACACAAACAAAATTAGTATCATTGAATAGGTTTTTTCGATACCTTTTAAAAGAGGTGTCGCTTGCCGTAGGGTTCCATTTAAAATTATTGGTCACAATGGCCTTGTGACGCCATCTTTGACGATTTCGTCATCTATCATCACTAGTAGGGAAGTTTACAACCTTTAATATTCAGTTTCCAAATTTCACTTGTTTATGTATAATCGTTCCAAAAATAAGAGGGGGGGAGAGGACTTCTGAGAAGCACTGTATAAACATTTATATAAGGATTGCCGAACTCTAGTACTCAACGTTTTCGGAGGTCTCTGCACGCAAATTAAGAAGTCGGAAGCAATTGATCGAACTGTTTTTCAACAAAATTTTCCCGCGTTTAGTATTATTTGTATACCTGGTTCCAAAAATTGAATATAAAGAAGTTACGTGGTTTGATAACCATGATACAATTCGGAGAGCTTGGACAGATAACGTTAAGTAATGTATAGCAAATGTTCCACATAATAGAGATAAACGAGGCGTTGTTATTGTCAATTTTTTTTACGCCATGTCCTACCTGAGCGACCAGCCGCGGTCGACGCTGGTGGTGCGGACGATGCGGAAATCTTAAAACAACGGTATTGTAGTATGTGTCCTATGTATGATGCGATCGAACGGATTGGGCGGTCCGAGCGACGCCGTCAGAACGCGAGCGTTTCAAGAGAAAAAATATTTAAGATTTCCGATTCAACCGCTTCTAATCGTACGTAGACAACTACTACTGATTTTGAAAAGGGAATGTTAGCTCTTGAAACAAAAAAGATAGATTTTTTATCCAAGCAGCCTGAGGAAGATGACGAAGATTCGAGTTTCTTCAAATCTCTATTACCACACGTTAAACAACTTCCAAGTATAAATAAACTACTATTTCGCAGTAATGTACAAAATTTGTTGGCAACCGCACTCACAGAATTGCATGTAGGTCGCCAAACCTATCCTTCAGCAACTGATGTTTATCAGTCTCAATTAGGAAATACTTATTTATAAGGAGTTATGAAAATTAGAGCTATGTAGAAATGGAAGAAATACAAATTATTGGGTACCTGCATCAAAGTTTCTTGCATTACTTGCCTTAAGGTCAACATCATCAATATCTCTTCAACTGTTATTCCAAAGTATTTATTCAGATATGCTGTATTTACATTGCATGTCCTTAACCTAATTACTAACTTAATTCTACATATATACAATTTATATTACAGACTAAGAAGTTGTTCGCGCAACCCTCAGTCCGGAGAGAGCCAAACCATCCCCCCAGAGCACCGTTTCTGGAGCTCCAAATGAATGCCTCGGCCCCAAGACGGACTGATACCTACGTACAAACGAGAAAATGAGTCCATCCCCGCTGATTTTGGAGCTGTTTCTCTTGAGCATTCGGAAAGTCCATGTTAATTTCTCAGTTCATTTTCAGTCTCCTGCTTTCGCTTATACTGAATTTTGAAATTGTGTTAGATTTATTATGAATGATTTAGATTTGAGTGTATGGTTTTTGTGGATAGTTCCAGGAAAATAATAATAAAAAACCTGGTGAGGGGTGTTTTGTTTTGTGGTAGTTTTGGGATTTTTTGTGATGTTGTATTTGTGTATTTGTGTGTTTGAAGGGTTGTGAGGATGTGCTTTTAGTATGATATTTTGAGTTAATAGAATTTTGTAGGAGTTTTGAGTGTTTTGTTTTGTGGTGGTTTTGGGATTTTGTGTGATTATTCAACTGTTATTGGTTTTTGTACGTTCGTTCCTTTGTGCTGAAATTCACTCTTGATTGTACTCACTTGGTAGTCGAACGTTTCTGACTACATTCGAGCATACTCGAGGAATAATTTAGTATGATTACGTAGTTTTTCATTTGGGTGATGCAATCTTTTTTCTAGGAAAATGGGATGTACAGGTTATCTTTGAATCGTTCTGCTTGCAACATGAAATAGTATGAATATTATTATAACAACAATTTCTGCCGAGGCGACATAACAGACAATATATGCAACGCTTCATTCGCGTAACCGCATCGCCCGCAACGCCCGCTCAGGTAGGACAAGGCCCTAAGGACTGGATTTTAGAATACCATCGGGGCATTGTAAAGCCGGGATCCAACGACGCGTGGAGTGGCACTCCTCGCGCCAAACTTGCCAGTTCACGCGCCGTCGGATAGGGCAGGCTTGGCGATCTTCCGTCGGCGCGGTAAGTATCGTCGTTTGTCGGTAAATGCACACGGTTCAACGGAGCTCGGACGATGGCGTTCAACACGTGTATACCGCTCCAACGACGCGGCTAGGAGCGTGGTACTGTCAGTGCCGTGGTATATAACTTTCACCATGGAGTGGTCGAACGAAGTGGAATTTCTATCCCTCCATGAAACCGAGCCGATTATTTGGAACCCACGGGATCCGAACCATAAAAACAGGAATTTAATTCATGATGCCTGGAAGCGAATTGAAGAGCAAATGAGTGATTGCAATTAAACCAAATTATGTAAATTTTCAACGACAACACTGCCGGTTTTAAACAGACTCCAACCGTTGCGTGTCCACGTCTGAAACCGCGATCCTACATGCGTCGTGGGAACGCACAGTTGGCTCCAAATCCCAAATGGCTGGCCAAATATAGAAGGTATTATCGAATTGCTACGAAATTTGGTATTCGAGGAGTTTTGGAGTCGCTGAACACAATCTGAAGTCAAATTTGTCAAAAACAAGATGGCGGCCTAAAAATGGCGGACCATTCCTTCCAAATTCAGATCAATCGCTACGAAATTGAGTACTCAGAGATCTTTGAGATCGATGAACACGAATCTGAAGTCAAGTTTAACAAAAATAAGATGACGGCCTGAAAATGGCGAACCATTTCCTCCGAATTTAGAACATTCGCTACGAAATTGGTACTCGGTTTTGGAGTCTTTGACAAGAATCTGAAGTGAAATTTTCCAAAAACAAGATGGCGGCCTAAAACTGGGGGACCATTTCTTCCAAATTCGAATAAATCGCTACGAAATTCAGTACTCGGAGATTTTTGAAATCGATAAACACGAATGTCAAGTCAAGTTTCTCAAAAGCAAGATGGCGGCTTAAAATGGCGAACCACCAACGATTTTTGAATATTTCAAAATTTCGAAATGCGATTCTTTTCAAATTCCATACCAACCGTCCTTATCGCCCAACTTATTTGTATAAAAAAAAATAGCCCGATATATCAAAATTTGCGAAAGTTAGAGCGTGCATACATCCGGAATTAAATGGGATTTCTCGAAGAAAGAAAATTCACCGTAACCAAAGGGGCAAATTGGAGCAGCTGATTTTTGGTGGTGTATTACTCAAGAGTATAAAGAATAACGTGACACTTGATTGCTCGCTGAATTATGTGGAATTATTAACTTTTACTCAATGTAAACATAACTTTTTTCCGCCGCGGACACGAGAATTTATAGTAGATGTTTACATTTTTTGTTGCTCGGTGTGTGGTTTACATGAAAAATCCCAGTGATATAATAAATGAACTTACTTCCGGGAAGAAATTCCATTTTGAAGAATTCAAATTGCTCAATTTTACTACAAGTTATTTCACTTCAAACACAACGTAATTTTTTGACCGTACTGCACGACTGACGCTACATGCTCGAGCGTTCCGGCCAGAATGGTATCCCAACGGCTATATATAACACCTGCCACTTCCCGATCCTGGAAGGGACATGGGAATTACCTATCTACCTACCCCAACCGTTAGAATTCCTTGAATATAAACTTTATTTTTCGATTTTTGGCCAGCGATTTGGGACCTCTGTGGAACGGCCCGACATATTTCGACGCGCCAACCTTGACACTCAACCCTCAATCCAGGATTGCTACTCGACGCGCCGTTGGATCCCGGCTTAAGCAAACCGTCCCAAGTAGCACAGAGTCATAAAATTAACATAATGACTTCTTATAACGTCTTGAAGACCACGTATTTGTAATGTTTTAGAACCAAAAAGTTAATGTGCGTTTTATAACCTTTAGGCGTCGCTATGACGTCGTGTAGTAGATATATGTATGTAAATAAATTGTATGTGTCGTTTAGTAGAACTTAAGAGCAGTTGCTGTGACGTTATCATGACTATGAACATATGTGGTTCTGATGAATAGATTTTTGAAACGTTTCCACGACTACATATTGTACTCATGTAATGTAGTTTTATCAACTGATGAACTTTGGTCGTAATGACTACATTATGTATCTATGGTTAGATTATTTTTGTTGGTAATGTTATTTTTCTTGGTTAGGTATATTGTGTTTGTATGTGGAATATTCAGTTACATATGAACAATTGAAATGCCAAAACCAAAATCCAATATGCCCTACAAGAGAACTGGAGCATAAAAGGAAAATTTTAAAAAAATATAAGGAGGAAGGGATGCCTACCCCAAAATTAACTCAGTCTATCGGGACACTGCAAAAAAATGAAGTTCATCCAGTCCCAGATGAAAATGTACCTGGAACAAGTTCAGAACCAACCTCAGAGAGTATCACTGTGGAAAGTGCTTTTGAAGGAGAAAGTATGGATGAGGGTGATGAAGAACACTTAGCATTACTGGAGAGATAAATACAAAATATTTAAATATAACTGTTCAACATAACCTCTATTGTAAATGTCAGTGCATATCTTCTGTTTTGATTTTTGATAGCGTTACGACGTTATTACAACAAAACTTGCTACTTGTGGTCACAGCGACTACATTACAACTTTTTTATGTAAGATATTACGACGTCTTTGAGACACTCGTAAACTATTCTATGATAGTACATACCGGAGTAATTACCACTTTTCGACACAATTGATTGATAACATCATTCTGGTAGCCATATTGGAACAAAAATATTTAAAATAAAAAATATGGGACCCTGGGTGTTATATTAATTTAAAAATCATTGGAGATGTGATAATCAAGTATCTTTCGTAATATGGTCTACATATTTCAACGATTAATGAGAAAAATTGATGAAATATATTTTTTCTGAAATGAAAATAAATATTTATCTCTCTTCATTTTCGAGGCGCATAAATTTTAAGTGAGTAGAATTGGATTTTGATCGTGAACATGGATTTGCTTGGTCACTAGTGTTTCAGAACAATTCTAAAAACACATAAATGAATCATTTTTATCTCGATAACTATCACGGCCATTTGTTGTTAGGATGATCGGTGTAGGACATTACCACAGAGTATCATGAACATGTAAAGGAAGACTGAATTATGTATTATATTATTATTATATAAAATCTTTCGATATGGTATACATATTGTAATACTATATTAGAAAGATTTATGGCCTTCATGCATAATGATATAACGACTACACTAAGACCACAGAACGACGTAATAATAATATTCAATCCAACCCTTATGCGACTGCCTTATATAAGTCTATATCGGCAAGTCATTACCACTACTTTATAACGTCGATATGACGTCGCAAGAGTGTGCCTTTTTATCGTATTGGCATACATAGCGACGTCTCAGCATATTACAAGACATAAGTCATGGACTTTTGCGAAAGGTCTTGTAGACGTCTGTACAACCGAATTATGACCTCTGTGTGCTACTTGGGGTTCGACTATAAAGGAATGCTATTAGAAAAAATTAAGCTAAACCGTGTAATCAGTACATATATAAATACATGTCCTAACTGACTGATTCACACGAAGCGGGTCAGTGGCGGCGTTAGGGTAGGGCGCGGTTGGGCGACCGCCCAGGGCGCCGGATAAGAAGGGGCGCCGCAGGCGCATCTTTATACAGGGTGTATTGTAAGTACGTGGCCAAACTTGAAGGGGTAATTCTTCGAGTATTTCCAAGACGAAAAGTTCATATAAACATAGGTCCGGTAATGCTTCGTTTTCAAGATACAGGGTGTCAACATTCTCTAAACTCTGAATCAGATATAGATGGTTGTATGCTGAGTGATGAACTCGTAAGTCTGGAATCTTTTCTGCCCGATCAAAATGTGGTTACTCTTGTTTTTGTTTTAAATCTTATCAAAGATCGCAACTTACAAGAACTATATTCAAATGTATGGATAGCATTGCGAATATTATTGACTATACCCGTAACGGTTGCTAGTAGGTAGAGGAGTATTTCTGAGCTTAAGCTGATCTGATCGTCAATATCTCAATCTAGATTGACAAACTCGGCAACTTTTTCAATCGAAAATGAAATTGTTCAAAACATCGACTTTGATAACCCAATAAAAGAGTTCGCCGATAGAAAGGCTAGAAACATTTTTTTTTTATATATATATATGGTTATTTCATTATATCCTTTGCGTTTTTTCGTATCGGTTTGAATTGTAGTCAGGAGGCGCCGTAGAAAGTTAGGGGGCGCCGTAGAAATCCCGCCCAGGGCGCTGATAGTGCTAAAATCGGCACTGAAGCGGGTGGAACGAACGATGCGGAAATCTTAAAACTACGCTATCAATAGTATGTGTCCTATGTATGATACGATCAAGCGAATTGGACGGTCCGCCCCACGTGGACGGAACGCGAGCGTTTCAAGAGGGGAAAGGTCGATTCTCATTAGAGCGGTGCCGAGCGACGCGACGCCGCGCTGTCGGGCGCTGAGCGAAGCAGCAATTTGTACAAACTATTCTCACCTAAGCGGCATTTGGTAGCAGCAGCGGTGTAAGCGAAGCAGTAGAAATATAAATTTGTGTGTTTTGAGTTTTGTATAATGAAGTGACAATGAGTTCGGAAATGCCAGAGGAGGTTTCCTATTCCTCATCATCCGACGATGTTGTTTTTGTAGCTGCAATATGTGTCTCTCTTCCATTTCGGTTGCTGTAATTTTTATTGGACTAGTAAAATTATTATTTCAATTTTTCCCCGTTCATACTTATTTCGTTCTGCAACCTCTCTGAAATTGTTTTTCAATTACAAGTCGCAGCTTGCTTTTGACGCGACGTGATTCCCACTTGTCCATCAACAGGCAGGAGGACGCGTTTCAAAGCAGCAATGCCGCGAGCCAATGCTCCTGCTCCTGGGCGCGTTCCAATACTCCAACTTTTCATCGTAACCGTTCATAAACTCGGTGGATTACCACGTATTAACTCGTGAAAGTCGTTCCTATGCTCCGGTTGATTTAATCGGATGAACAACTTTCTCACGAACTCGAGAGTCCGTGAAAAAGTTGAAATATTTCAACCGCAAGCGCATTGCACATTATAGTTAGAAGTGATTAGAAGTCAAGTCATAGGTTATACAGTATCGGAAACAATTTATCTGGGGTATAGACAGAAATCTACACGAGCAACAAGGAACTCAATTATATGATAATACCACATAAACAGGAGAGACGCACTGCTGTGCGCCCCTCCTGTTACCCCACCCGACGCATTTACTGACCACGTGGCAATGCGACATAGCGCACAGCGACTCATTTTTGCCGAGCCGTGGTTGCGAAAACAAAAGACCGTGACAATTATTACCTTTTGAAACATGCCGCCTATTTACACAACCGCAGGGAAAGTACAGATCGTTAAGTGGTACTTTGGGGGTAATTCTGTATAAGATATTAGAAATCTATTCATAGTGGCTTTTGCAGATAGACCTGTACCTACGGAAGCGACTGTCCTTTCAATTAAATTTCAGAATTTTGGGTGTGTGGCAGCACATTGCAAAAAATGTTGTCCCACAAATCCACCACCGCATCCTAGACAAATACCCGAGGAACGGGAAATAAGAGAAACACAAGTGTGTGCATTGGCAGAAACTACGCGTTCTTCGAGTAGATGGATCGCCGACGAAGTGAATTTGAATGAAAGAACTGTAAGGAATATTTTGAAGAAAAACGGTTATCATTGTTTCAAAGTCAAGACCACACAAGAACTTCTGCCTGGAGACCATTTCAGACGTATGGAGTTTTGGGAAACGATGGTCGAAAAATGCAATAGGGCATTTCGTGTAAATGATGACTTTCTAAAAAAGGTGTTATTTACCGATTAATCGCCCTTCTCAATTCATTGAAAACACAACCTATCCGTAGTACGTTATTGGTCTCGTAAAAATAAACATTTGAGTATTGATGTGAGGACACAGTACCCAAGCAAATTAAATGTGTGGACGGGACTTTTAGGCGATCACGTCATAGCCCCATTTTTTATTGAAGGGAATTTAAATGCATCGAAATATTTGCAACTTTTGCAAAAAACAAAAATTCCTGCAGTTCGCGCTCTTCCGATTTACTTTAACGACGTGTGGTTTCAACATGATGGTTGTCCTGCCCACAATGCAGGCACGGTGGTTACATTTTTGAATCAATTAATTCCCGATCGGTTTATTTGTACTCGAGGTACAATCAACTGGCCACCTCGATCACCAGATGTAGAACCTCTCGATTATTATTTCTGGGGCATATCGGCATGAGTTCGAACGTGCCACCAATTTAGATGAACTGAGGCCAAAAATTATTCAGTTGTGTGCTCAGGTAACACCAGTTACCCTTGCGGCTACCAGAACAGAATTGTACAATAGATTCGGCTATTGTTTGGCCCAAAATGGTGGTTTGTTCGAACATTTAATAAAATAATTCCGTACACAAAATATTTAATTTGGTTTGTCTTTTCTTGTAAATATTTTTTTTCTCTCCATTCAAGAAATAATTGTTTTTCTGTTAGAAATAAGTTTTTTGTTTTTATTGTCTTACAGAAATATCGTTTGCTTTTGTTTATGTTTAAAAATTTCCTTTTGTTTTCGCGGCCCCCCCGGCACCAAAGATATTTTGATCTACCTGTCGTCCGACAGATTAAATTGAATCAATGATTCAGTTTAATTTGTTCAAATTATCTGATGTGAAATTATCGTCAATAATTCTTCTTCATTGCAGCGCACACATTCTCTCGACTGCTGCTGGTATGATACTGACGTCCTGAGTTGCCGCCCTGGCTCTCCTATCTCTGTGTCGTGACGTCGATATCCCTTCCTCGAGCGGGTCGAGGAGAAATTTTAATGCTCTCTCAACATATAGCAAGCTATTCTTTACGCTCTCATGAAACCACCATACCCAAGATAAATACTTTTTGATACTGTATATTATTTTCTTCAAACTAAATCCATATCCAAAAGCTCTTCGTCAGAATCCGAATCTGTCTCACTATCAGAAGAAATAGTATCTACAAATTGTTTCAGTACTCCAGTAATGGCAAGAATATTCCCTTCAATTCCTCCCATTGTTAAATCCTCAACCATATCTTAAATTTCAATGTAATTTTGAATCATTTTGGACGATGACAACTGACAAATAACTAATTTGTTTAGTTTCGTTCCAAAAGAATCAAAATGACAATTGACACAATATGCCAAATTTTTCACTCATTCTCCAACCGAGTTATGGTATTGGAACGCGCTCCTGGAGGCGTTAATTACGGTGCTGTCGATGAACGCGACGCTCTGCTCAAGTGAGGTCGGGGCAAACAATTGCAAGCAACTTTTGCCGTGCGCGTCGTGCGGCTTCGCTCTGCTGGGCACCGTTCTAGTGAGAATCGATCAGGTCGATTCTCACTAGAGCGGAGCGGCGCGGCGCTGGTCGAAGCAGCATTTTGTACAGGCTATTCTCACATAAGCGGAATTTGGTACCAGCAGCGGTGTAAGCGAAGCAGGAGAAATTGGTATTTGTGTGTTTCTAGTTTTTTATAATGAAGTGACAATGAGTTCAGAAATGCCAGAGAAGGTTTCTACATCCTCATCATCAGACCATAATATGACATCTGACCAAATAATCTCCCTTCTATTTTGGTTGCTGTCATTTTTATTGGCCATGTCGTACAGTTCATTATAGTCATTAACTAGTGAAATCAGTCTTTACATTATTTTTTCCCGTCCATACTTATTTCGTTCTGCAACCTCTCTGAGTCGAGCTTGCTTTTGACGCGACGTGATTCCCACTTGCCGTCAATAGGCGGGAGGGTGCGTTCCAAAGCAGCAGTGCCGCGAGCCAATGCTGTGCTGTCGATGAACGCGACGCTCTGCTCCGCACCGATCTACACCGCTCTGCTTAGGTGAGGACGGGATCACTTAAGGTAGTTGTCGTGAAATCCACTCTCGAACAGATTTCGTTTATATTCATAACACTTTCAGTTAACATTATTACCTGTATCATATTGAATTTTTGGAATGATTTACCACACCGAAAGCGAGATATAAGGCTTCAAAGTTGCAACGTTTAACACGTAATCCCTATAGTGAGCTACCGCGGACACCACATTTTAAGGCATAACTAAACACCCTCCATTCGGATCTTTTTGAAAAACTAGTATATTTTTAAAAGGTAAATAACAACGTTTATAGAAAAAAATTAAGACGCGTAGCCATACAGTTATTTATTTATTGTTATAAGAAGTTTCTAAATTATTGCGTATGAGAAGTGCAAGAGGGTGAAGGCTGAAAATCGTGGCAACGCCTCAAGCGATCGCTCGTGATTCAAATAAACGACAGCGCGAGGGTCTTGCTGTTTTAAATTGAACTGTGTTTTGGAACGCACATATTTATAAATAATAATTGTGAATAATTGCGTTAATTTATACTGATGCATTTTAAACATATTACAATGGGAATAGATAAAAAATAAAATGTTGTTTTAACGAGTAAAGGCAAAAAACAGTGCATAAACTTTATTGTATTCATACATTTGTACAACAAATGTACGTATAACATAATTCGAATATTTCTAAACATAAGCAAAAATTATTCAGATTTCTAACAGGCTAATAAAATATAACGGATAAATCTACAAAAAATATCAACAACAATGAATGTAATATTATTTATTCTCTACTATTATACTAAGTAATCACTTGATTGACTAAACATTTATTTTTAATTCAGTAATGATTTAAGTTAATGCTTTCCTATTTTTAGTAACTCTATATGATTTCATGTATGTTGATAAGTCTGACTCTTTACTGATGAAACGAACTAATTTTTGTAAAATTTGTACATTATACATCGCTTCGTGGAAATTATCTGATATTTCGTTTGGTATTGAATCTTTGGATAATTTTGATAGCTGGAACATTCCTGGCCCTTTTCAATCTGGGGACGTTTTTTTAAAAATAATTAAGCTATCCACAAATCCTGCTATCATGACAAAATATTCTATTAAATTATTATTAATGATTGCTCTTAGTAATCTACGTACATCGAATCTCGCATTATGCGCAACGACTGAATTCGGAGTTGTAGATAAATTTAAAAATTCTTTAAATGCTACCAAACAATCCACTAAATTTTGTGAATCGACTTGTACATCATTCAAATATAATTGACCAGAAATTGTAGTACATCCCTTTTTTTGTCGCCACCGGATTGATCTGCTTCGTAGGGCTAACATATATATTAAATTCTCTATTTTCACATTTGGCGGCGATTTGTAAAATGTCATCAGTCTATGGAATATTTTTTTATTGATATCGATTCGATGTTTTTTAATAATAGTGATGATGCTCTTGATTCGTTAATTCCAACGTTTGGTTGATATGTTACACCTTCTGACATTTCCTTCAATTTTCTTAACATTTCCCTTTTTTGGTCAATTCAACTCTGCGCAACTTTTTTTCTCTTGATGTTAGCATCAGTCTTCTTTTTTTCTTATCATAATCGTATCTTACTTAAAATTGATGCAAGTCCTAAATGTTTTGCTTCCAGCACATTCTCTAAACTCAAGTTCCGACACTTCAAGTTCTTTGAGATTAACAATGCGATTTCCTTCACACACATTATTTTCATTAGACTGTTTTTTGTTCGTATTTCGAGCCTTACACAATTCAGACAATGTATGTTTCCTATTTTCAACTTTTGCTTTTGCAAACCTACCAGTTTTTGCGCGAAATCGATCCATAGCTTTGACTGCTTGTTCATAAGATTATATTGAACAACTAAATGCGAGCGATCGTTGGGCTGCGACGTTGCCAACAGTCCTGTCATGGCTTATTTGCCTCCTTATAGAACAAGAAACATGTTGATAGGCCTCCATTATGTGGAAAAATTCCAAAAAAAGGAAAATTCATTTCAATATAAATTGACCGCTTAATATCACTCAGAGAATTATGAAATAAATAAAACTGAAGAAGTCCCAGGCCCGGGACGAAACATCTTTAACAATATGAATGTATCAATAATTGTGGAATCCAATAACCCAAGAAACTACGTATATATATATATATATATATATATATATATATATATATATATATATATATATATATATATATATATGTATATATAGATAGATTTGTAAATACAGATAAGGATTGAAGCGTTCGTATTTACTAGTACCATTATCATTTCATACGTTTCAAAGATAATGTTTTTCATTGAGTCAACATGTTTATGTCGCACTTTTATTTCTAATTCAATCCATTTGGATATTGAATGACGTATTCATCTATTTGTCTGCCGGTCTATCTGCTTATATGTCAGATTTATGCCATTTTTTCTCAAAGAATGTTGAACGTAGGAAGTTGAAATTCATCATAGTAATGAATCTCGCTGGCCTGTCGTATATCCCTACAGTTGGAATATATATTGGCAGATCATGGTCCTCAGAACTCAAAAATACCTTCAGTTCGAAAGTTTTATAGATGGGTCGAATCGATCGTGTAATTTCAAAATGGTGACTACTGAAATATTGAAAAAACATCTCGAATCTTCATTTTCATACCAATACGCCAAACTATATAACGTCTATCAGAGCTGTTTGAGCCCTACAACTTGTATAATATGAAGAGTTTCTCTCTAAGATGTGTACAAAAACAGAATATGGCTGTTTAATGAATTCATGAAGTTTGTTCGCCCTGTGAGCTCCTTTCGAATAAGATTTTTTCGTTAGTGTTAGTTATTTCGTTTGTTTATTGTTTCACAATAGTTCATTTTTCTTTGACGTACATATCTCATCAGTCTTCTTCTTTCTAGAATAGAATATGATAAAAGTAATCGAATCTGTGACAAACAAACAACCCAATATGTAGAAAATTATTGTCTAACATTTTCGAAACACCATGCTGAGATTGAGTACCGACTAAATAAGAAATTTAAAAGTCGAAGAAAGGTCGGAAATAGTGTTGAAACTGCAAACAATTTAATGAAGGGATTGTTCGACGATAAAAAATAATATAGCTGTTAATTTGATGAAAACTCACTCTAATATTCAGAATTCGAAGCAATATTTGCAGTCACTTTCGATTCCGGCAAAATAATTAATTGTTTTGAATATTTTCAATCAGTATTATTTGATCTTATTTTGCGACCAAAGTATTAACATAGTTGCAAAATTATTGGACACTCACTGAAAGTGTCCTAGATTACTGTGCAAATTTGCAACTCTCACCGATGACAGCATGATGATTTTTTTCATAATTTACAATAAGTTGACTGATTAATTAGCTGAAAAATATTCACTTATAATACCACAAGAGCTTCAAAATTATCGGGTATTTCCCGATAGGTTCGTTGCAAACAAATTAAGGAGTCAAGTTTTTCAGGTTAAAAAATCACGAGCGCGAAGCGCGAGTGATTTTTCCTGAAAAACTTGACGATAAGGGGAGGGAAGAATTGGGCTTTTTTGTAGGGGAAATTGTCGACTTTCTCCTTGCCCTCCTGATGGGGCAAAGGGACAGCCCCTGTTGCTGTTAGCAGGTGCCTGACGAATTTATAAGTCTTGTTATGTTTGGGTTATTTAAAATATCCAGACGCCTCCTATCTAGGCTTATGCGTCTCTTACTTGTCTACTTGTATATAAAAATCAAAACTGAATATTGAGTGAACTTTTTACGATTATGCTTTCTTTAAGCTGGAAAATTGGATAAAAACCAGTTACTAAAAATTGTTTGGTTAAAAGGTATTACCCTAATTGGGTTCTTTAGTGTTTATTTATTTCGAATTTCAGGTTTCAAATTGCTATTCTATCTCCCTATAGAGCTCTAGATTTTGATATATAACGCCGTGTTTTCTTCTCTGGTCCGCTCGAACGTTTGTGATTACTGCTGTTAGCGGACTTTTAGGGGTATGGTATCTATAAAATCTGTCTGATATTTTGACTATAAAGTTTTCAGGTTTTTCTACGTTTGCTATCTCGCGCAGGTCATCCAGCCGGATGTATCTGCTACTATTCGTAACAATACGAAGCGCTTTGTTTTGCAACCTTTCCAGTCTCGACATCTGCGTTTTGGAAAGGCTACAAAAAACTGGGCAAGCGTATGTTATAGCTGTTCTAATAATTTGCTTATATATTCTCGGCTTATTATCTAATGATAGGCTGGAATTACGTGCTATGAGGGGATACGTTCGCTTTATCGCGAGGGAAGCTCTGTAATGCCAGCCCTATATGCTTGTGCAAGCTCATACGCTTGTCCAGCTGCACTCCCAGGTATCGCACTGTGGGCCTCTCCGTCACTTCGCTTTTTCCAATCCTCAACTTCTCGAGGATCTTCATATTAGTGAATTTCCTCGTGAAGTTGATGACCTCGGTATTCTCAGAGTTAAGCTTAATCTTGTTCTTTCCCATATATGGCATGACCAACCGATCCAGATGAATCTGGAGCTGCATGGCAGCCACTTCGCTCTGGAACGAGTGGGCATAGATCGCGGTATCATCCGCGAACATAGCCGTACTCGTCCAAGCGAAGGTCGGAAAGTCATATGTATATAGGGAATACAAGATTGGTGACAGGGAGGACCCCTGTGGGACCCCTGCTCTGGCGAGATAATTCCATTTACATTAACCCTTTGCTTTCTTTGTATCCAACAGGACCATAACTGTGTTGTGGTCCTTGTGGTAGGCTTCCTTCACCCAGTGAACAACCCGGGCTACTTGCGAGGTAGTCGAATGACCTCTCCTGAACCCGAATTGCTCAGGCGGGATGATTTTCCGCTTTTCCTCAAAGCTCACAACACGACCCAGCAGGATCTTGTCGACTACCTTGGCCACCACGGTGAGGAGCGAAATAGGCCTATAGCTGTCGATACTATTTTTGTTTTTGCCTGGCTTTAGCAGGGAAACAATTTCTGCTTTCTTCAGACAGTCTGGGTAATACTGCCATTTGATGATCGCATTGATAATGTAGATCAGCTGGACTACTGACTTTCGCGGGAGATTCTTGAGCAGGACAGCGTCCAACTTGTCGAGGCCCGGAGCCTTATTCCTCGGCAACTTGTTGATCACCCCCAAAACTTCTTCGTAACTTGTAAGCACTTTTTGAAGTTCCGAGGGTATCAACATTGCAGGGGGAGTTTTTCTGATATTGTTCGCAACGTTTGTTATTCTACCGTGCTCCTTAGTGCTATCTGCATATATGACATAGACACTACTGAAGTATTCCCCGAACAATTCAGCCTTTTCCAACGGTTCTGTCGCCGAACGCCCAGGGCCACCCACCATGGCGTGAATTGGCTTTCTTTTCCTTTGAAAACCTTTCGCCGTGTCCCATAGTGAATGGTCCCAGACGTTAAGGTTCTCAAGCTTGAGATTCCACTTTTTATTTATATTTTTATTAATCAGTTCGCTAATTTTTCCTCCCAGCCTTAGAAAGGGCTCTTTGTGGCTTGGGTTTCTTGAAGCTTGCCATTTCTTTCGCTCTGAATTTTTTTGTTTAATAAGATCTCTAATATTTTGTGGAATAACAAGCTTATCACCCCTTACGACTATCTTTTTGGTTGTTTTCTCCCTTGCAATCTGGAGTAGCTTAACAAATTTCCTAGTTTCAAATTCTATCTCTTCTTTTGTTATGTTGTTATTTATGAAGGTAATGTCATTTAGAATTTCCCTGTACCTCCTCCAGTTGCAACCATAGTAGTCATACCTGGTTTTGGGTATTTTGGGATATAGTGTCTGATTTAGATTGAATGTGACCGGTACGTGGTCAGATGTTAATTCATGTACTACTGTCAATTCTCCTATATCTCTAACGTTCTTTTGAACAACCAAATCGATAGTCGTCGACGACATACCATTGAATGGGTGGTGCGTATTATCTTTACTTCTTTCCACTATTACTTCATCATTCGTGGATTAATTCAGTAGTGTTTCTCCGTTGGCACTCGCTTCGGTCGGACCACCACCGTTCCACTCCCGAGTGTCTCGCGTTCAAGTCACCAGCCAGAATTACTTTATTGGCTAAACAGACTGTCCAAATCTTGTGACGTGAACCTATTCCCCGGCGCGTTATAAACCGCAGAAATAGTTGTGCCGTCGCTCATTTTAATGCCTACGTGCTCTATGTTACAATTACGTCTATCGACTTCCGTGAAAGGTATCTCGTTTCTAATTAGTATCGCGACACCTCCCGCGGCTCTATTTCTTCCCGGCCTGTCGGCCCTGACAGTTGTGAACCCTCTGAATTTTAAATTATGTTCCTGTCGAGGTTTAATCTCAGACAGAAGCATCAAATCAATAGAATATTCTTGAATGAAGTTCCTGAGAAGCGCAAACTTCCCAGCAACTCCATTCGCATTGAACATACATGCCTTTATACCCTTCTCAGAAACCGCCATCGAGTAGCATATAATGCGCGGCTATATCAACCCTATCATCTTGAGGAGTGTCACGCAAAATTACTAATAACTGAACTTTCTGAGTTTCTGCTCTACTTTTTTCAAGTCTACTAGAGAAGCTATTTCTCTCGAGATTTCTAATAAGTTACTTGCCATGGTGTTTTGGGATTGGGGAGGGGGAGGTGTTTGTTGGGAACCATTCATTTCCTGCGTCCTTCTGGGCTGGCTATTTTCACCTTGATGAGGTATCACCAGTGGTGTTCTGGCGTACCTTCCTCTCGGCTCCCTCTGTTCGTATTCATCTTGGGGTTGCGCCAGTGCTTCCCTTTTGCTGAATCTGCCTGTTTGGGATAGTGCCGGAAATTCTCTGGCGTATCCTCTTCTCGGCTTGCTGTGCTCTTGCTGGGGTAGCGTCGGGTTTTGCCCGGTGTGCCCTCTTCTCGAGTTTTGCCTCCCGTAACCCCATGCGTTACTTTCAGGTTCGGGCGCTAGTGCCAACCTTCTGGCTCGTTCCCCTTGTTGGTTATCTCTCTTCCTTTCTATGTACTCAATTTTGTCTGTATATACTTCACAGATTTTGGCATTTGCTGGGTGGTATAGATGACAGTTGCAGCACTGCGCTGGTGTATCCAAAGCCTTAGTGCAGTCTCTCGTATGATGGTTTTCAATATATTTAACGCATCTAGGATTTTTAAAACACTTACTAGTGGCGTGCCCCCATTCACCTGTGGCACTGCGTGATTTTTTTGTTATTCCTCATAACCTCCCAGGTGATTACGGCGTTCAGTACTGTCTTAACTGCGCTGTTCAGGAGTCAAAGTCTTACTTCTGGACCTGTTGTTATGACATATAGGCTTCTCTCTACGTTATTCATTCTGACAACTTTTTTGACCATTATTCCCTCATCTTCCAGTTCTTCTTCAACATCCTCCACGTCTGGACCGTGCTCAAGCTGTTGACGACTGGACTACGGGGTGTTGTGAACTAACCCACCACACCTGTAATACCAGACGTTATTCGTTAGGTTGGGAAAACAGTATTAAAAGCATCGACTATATGAATATAGTCGAACCGGATATGATATATGGAGCGGCCTACAAATATCAATATCCTTTCTTTCAATACCGGAACATGGGGTGTTTATTCAAGAAATACTACCGTTCAGAAAGATTCGAACTAAACAATTATTTGATAAAATAATAATGCACTCATAAAATGTTAAAAATGTATATATATATATTTAATAAAAACTGACACAATTCTATCAATCGTCTATGGACGTAGGATAGTCAACAATATTCGTACAATGAAAACGAAATTAGCGTATTGGCAGATAATTCTGCAGTGGCTTCACAATAGAAATAATTTTAATAAAAGAACAATCTTGGAATCCAATTGCTACCAACGACTAACAATACTTCTCTTTTTGAGATCTTTGTAATCTTGAAAACTATGGAACTTCTTTTTAGACACATACACATTTTAATGGGTTGGGTTTTGCCATAAACATAAATACAGAAAAACAAACATGAGACTCACCCTGTTTAACACTTATTCACTGGAGTAGTTTTAATCGGCAATAAGATTAGAATTTATTATTATCAGCTCGTTTTCTCCCGAGTCAATCGGTTATTCTAATTAATTCGTCCGGTATATTCGTATACAGATAAGGCTTTTCTAAGTGATAGTGAACCATTGAAATTGCGGAATCCCGTTATGATCTCTGTTTTGTAAGCTTTGACAATTTGTGGAAACTATACTGTTCACTCGTGTTTTTACTAGGAGCTTCAATACTTGATTTGAATCGGCTGAGTTCTATGTTTGCTGAAGTTAACTACACTGGTTTGGAAACTCTCATTATTATTGCACGATACTGTAATTAGACTGACTTTTTAACCTAATTTTTGAGAATGGCATATTCTCGTGTTCACTGTGGAATACCAAATCGAACTACTTATTGTTGACATGAAACTCACGCTTTTATATGATCTTCAACGCGGGAGCTAGTGGGCGGAGCTTAGTGTGTTTTATGAGTATTTTAACGAGATGACATCGTAACTGATAAAGGGTCTTGTTTGTCTAACCCGTTCTCGCTTATCTTATGTTATAATTGGATAATATTTTACTGAATGACAGGTATTTACGATCGCTGGCGCGTTATCGTTGAGTTAATGACCAACAAGTGTGTTTATGAATTTCAGAGGTGTCTCGACTCCCGGTGATTTATAAGTTGTTTACCTCGTCTTTCAACTGCTCAGTGTTTATCGACTTAGTTTTGGTAATTATTTAAACTGACTTCCTTATCTCGCTGTGACTGTAACGGGTAGCAATAAAAACTTTGTTTTTCTCTCCTAGATGAGTCATGTAAGCATTCGATATACAATGGTTACGTCTTGGTAATTATCTTTTAAATGCATTTCTGTAATTACAGGGCATAACATTCGATCCAACCCTCAAACAAAAAATTTTGACAAACTCAAATTTTTTTCGAATAACAACTCTTTCAATAAGCAAAATGTTTTAACTTTCTGAAATGTAATCCTATTCTAGCGCCAAATTTTATAAGTCTTGCTTTGACAATTACAATAGATTACTGTTTACATCTTCTAGAGGAGAATTATAATCTATCCACAAATTTATTACCCTCATTGCTCAGTACTTAATTCTAATTTTCTTAAAATAACATGCAAATAATCATGCAAACACACATAAAGTCTTTTTCGTCCATGGGGTAATTTCCATACTGTAAGGGTATGTACTCGCCTTCTTCAACGAGGGGGATTTCTCACTTCTATTCCGGTGGTCATCAATTTAACTCTAGCCGTTGGATCCTCTGGGAATTTTTCCTGTTACGCCGCTGGTTGGGTACGTAGCAGCGATACGGGACGATTTGTTCCTTCTTTATCTTCTCTAACCATCTGGCTTTTTGGGGATTGTAAAGCCTTCCATACGTTTTTCGGGTCAGCACTCCGTGATAATTAGTTGGTATCGGGCTAGACAGATAACACAGCCTGTGTTTTCTGGTTCAGTGACAAATTGCATTCCTTTGCATAGTCGTACATGGTATTCGGGTTTCGGTGGCCAAACGGTGGTAATTCATTCGTTTAAAAATCTTCGTTCCTGGGAATCTATTTTGTGCGGTACCATTAACACAGGTGATTTGTTTTGTGAATGGTGGTTACTATATTCTGTGCGGAGTGCTTGAACTCAAACCACACTGTGAATTCGCAATGCTCTAGAATCTGCTGGTCTCATCATTTCGCTTCGCCATGCTGGATTGTCCACTGCCATCGTTTCAGAGATATTTTCTTGGGTTTCAACAATAATAGTCCACGATATTCCTATCAAAACCTTCCATATATGCGCGGTTAGTAAATTTTATCAATATTTTTACTTAGGTACTGTACAATTGTAAACGTCGCGATGTTCTAGTGTGAATATTCTACAAATCCGTAAACACATTTTCCGAAAATCGTGATTATATTATTTATCTGTATTATGTAACTGGCGATTCGATATTCTATAACTGTTTCTATTTGCATTAATTTTCATAACTCGGCGATTCGATATTCTATAACTGTTTTATATTTTTTTTCTGTCTGGATGAACTATATCCGTCTCAAAATAGCTTTCTTGAATTTTCCGGGGAATTTACTGTCATTATTTTACATCAAAACCCTTGATAAAATTGTCCCTGTTCGCGTTTCCCGTTTTGCGTTGATTCCCTTATATATTTTTTCAGTTTGTTCCCGTACTATGATACAATCAATTTAGTTCCGGTTTTTCATTAAAGTATCGTGGCATTTCGTATTATTATTCATTCCATTTTTTACAAGTCCATTGTAACTATAAATATGCTTTGGCAAATTTACCTTCAGGGATTTTTTTTTCAATTTTTCTGCGTCTTTCGCAGTCTGCTAAAACTATAATAATTACCATACTATATATACGTTCCTACATTCTGGTGCATACTGAAAATTTTCTTATTTACTGATATCTAAATGATTGAACCAAATTTTTCATGGGTGTCATTTGAACAGTGCCGCGTGTCATGGGTTGTGTAAGGGGAATTTATTTTCAGAAATGCTTTCTTCATTTTCTTTGGACATTTCACTTGGCTGACATTTTCCTATATTTTCGGCATCAACTATTGGTAATTCATCTGGCATATTTTCTTGAGTTTGAACCAAAACTTGATCTAATTTTACCTCATTTTCTTGTGTCGCTTGTCTGCTGCTTTCATTCCTATACTTGTTGAATCGATCAGCGGATATTATTTGATTTTTTGTTTCTTCCACTGGTTGAATTTCAAAATTAACGTGCGATGTCTTTTTTAAATTAGATTTTCCTTTCTGTCTGGCTAAAGTTCTAATCGTTTTCACTTCGGGGTTTATTTCTTTCTTTACTGTCGTATCTATATTAAAATCTTCTCCTATGCTTCGTTTTTTTTTCGGGGTTAAAAATCCATTTTCTGCAATACTCAGTAATTTCGTATCTTCGGAGTTCACTATACTTTTTGCTTGAACTTTACATACATTAAAAAAATCTGGGCGGTAAAATTTTTGTCCTTAGGCAAGACATTTTCATCCTTGTGATTTACGACTGTAGAAAAAAATCTTATCTTTGGCGACTGTTATTCCTAGGTACTTGGCAGATTCAACTTCCTGAGGATTGAGAGCATCTCCGTGGGTGATTGTATCTATCTCTAAAACTATCTTCCAATGATTTCCTATTTTCTACATTTATCACCTTCCTTCGATTCCTTGATGCATTAACTGTTGCAATTTCGTTCTTCGAATATGTCGGCTACTTCCTGGAATATTTTCACTTTCAAAAGCTTTCATACCAACTTTTTTCCATTTTCTGACTATAATTTTCTTCCTCCTCGCTGTAGTGCTGTATGGGCAATGTTCCGTTACATCTCTCCGTTTCTTTAGGCAGGAAATGCTCGTACCCTATACGTAGGCATTCCCACTTGTCGACTGTCACTTGTGACTATCGGCCCCTAATGTACAGAGTCGTCGGTTTTCCATTTTCCATAGGTGGCACTTTTCTAAATCTCTC
This sequence comes from Gonioctena quinquepunctata, assembly GCA_018342105.1. Lineage (NCBI taxonomy): Eukaryota > Metazoa > Arthropoda > Insecta > Coleoptera > Chrysomelidae > Gonioctena > Gonioctena quinquepunctata. Next base: position 164,011 of record JAFIRS010001463.1, on the reverse strand, counting down.
TTCTCTCTTGTTGCTCGTTTAAACGCATGTTTCGCTTTTCTCTCTTTTTCCCAGACGATTTTCCATATTCTTCAATTTCAACTATTTCTTTAGCAGACTAGCGTCTCCTTTAAATCACCAGTCGCTGACATCTTTGAAACTGTTTTTTCAAGCCTGTGTCCAATTAAATCACCGGTCCCTGATATCTCTATTTGATTCGAGACTGCAGATCTCGTTTCATGACATGAAAATCTGTTGATAAACACTTCGCGGATTGCTTTGGGCGCGCGTTCCTTCTTCAATCCTAATTTTCTCCAGAATTCATCCAATCATTCATCCTGATCGTGACATCTCTCAATCGTTTCTCCACTTCTTCAAATCTCTCTTTTGCAACTTCCTCTGTTCGTCATCCGATTCGTTTGGCATATGTGTTGGATTTCTTCTTCAACTCGATAATTTCCCCTGATAATACATTTGATTTTCTCTCAATCAATTTGCACGTTATATTTTCGTAAAAATCTAATCCCAGTGTTATTTCATTTACTACGATGATCATTTTCAACTATTAAGAATTCATGTTCAATAACTTTCCTTCCTTTACTTTGATTAATATAACTGAGCCAATATAACTGAGTGAAATTTCCTTGTCTTTTCGGAGGTGATACGGCAAATCATAATTTAATTTCATACCTCTAACAATATTAATATGAGCCACTGATGCTTGAGGATCTCATATCTACGGATATATGTCTCAAAATTCCTGCTATTTCTAAATTAATAACATTTTCTGTTCATCGTCGATTAAGTATATTTTTCCTCTTGCCTCTCACTATTTAAATAGTTTTTCCCGCAGCTTTCATCTGAGGCTTGTTGAAAGCTGCCATTCCATTTAAATTCCTGTTATATTTTGCCTTTTTTCCATGCTTTTCCCATTTTCTGTCATTTCCATAGCTATTTCCTGTTTGCTTTCTATAATTTATTCTCCGAAAATTTCCTCGTTCATTCCTGCTTCTATGAGATTGAAATCTATTTTCTTTCGAATTGTTAGAAAATTCTTTTCTATATTTATTCATTTTTCCATATTTTTTACATCGTTTTTCCTTAGCGTAGTTGGAAAACCATTTTCCTGAATCATTTAATCTCTTATTTTGAAAACTATTTCTATTTGGACAACGATATGACATATGTCCGAATTCTTGACATGTTAGGCATACGCAATTGTTCATATAACAATCTCCTGCTGTGTGACCTTTTCTGTTACAATGTGTGCACAATATTATATGCGCATTGAAAGTTCTGAAATTTCTATTCGGTGTATTCGTAATTTGCTCAATTAATTCTTCTTTTTCTGCTAATGTGATGGCTTCTTCTAAACTGACAGGACTTTCAGATAAAACTTTTTTTCTAACAGGATCTAACAATCCAATAGCAAATTGAACCAAAATATCCTGCTCGTATTTTTGCTCTAATACATTGTCAATTCTATTATTTCCTGTGAGGTGCCTTATCTTTGATGCACATATTTTTAATCTTATGAAAAAATGCCTAACTGATTCATTCTTTTCTTGAATATCCTGCTCGTATTTTTGCTCTAATACATTGTCAATTTGCTAAACTGCTTCAATAATTCCTTTTTTTTATTAATTGCCAGTTGTCGGTATTTGTAATTCATCTTCTGCTTCAATAAATAATCTAGCTATTCCTTTCAATTTTAATCTAACTATAGAACTTATTTGACTGTCTGTCCATTTTGCTACAGCTGCCAAATTCTCAATTTCACGAATAAAATCTTTGATTTCTGTTGTACCATTATAAAAAGGTATATTATCCAAAGTGATAGTAATTGCCGGCTCATACCTAACCCACGGCACTGTTGTCTGAGTTTCCATGATTTAATTATTTTGATAAAAATCTCCATTAATTGAAAGAAAAAATTTCAATTGCCTTTTCGAATACTTCCTGAGTTTTTGATCGATATAAACGCTATATATATTTATTTTCCCAATATCGTTTTTGCAAAATAACAACGATATTATACTAAACTATTTTCACAATTTTCTACTCATTTACTTCTGTTCAAATTAGTCTTTTCCCCCTGACCTTATTTGTAAAATAAAAAATAAAATATTTATTAAAAAAAATTCAACTTCAATTTTGTTTTTACACTTTTTTTTTGTTTTCCCTATCTTGTTTTTGTTAATGTACTTCCTTAATTATTACTCGCACACCTGACATCAATGTTGACGACTGGGCTACAGGGGTGTTGGGAAAACCACACACCTGACCACCAATGTTAAACACTGGGCTACAGGGGTGTTGGGAAAACCCCACACCTGACACCAATGTTGACGACTGGACTACGGGGTGTTGTGAACTAACCCACCACACCTGTAATACCAGACGTTATTCGTTAGGTTGGGAAAACAGTATTAAAAGCATCGACTATATGAATATAGTCGAACCGGATATGATATATGGAGCGGCCTACAAATATCAATATCCTTTCTTTCAATACCGGAACATGGGGTGTTTATTCAAGAAATACTACCGTTCAGAAAGATTCGAACTAAACAATTATTTGATAAAATAATAATGCACTCATAAAATGTTAAAAATGTATATATATATATTTAATAAAAACTGACACAATTCTATCAATCGTCTATGGACGTAGGATAGTCAACAATATTCGTACAATGAAAACGAAATTAGCGTATTGGCAGATAATTCTGCAGTGGCTTCACAATAGAAATAATTTTAATAAAAGAACAATCTTGGAAGTCAATTGCTACCAACGACTAACAATACTTCTCTTTTTGAGATCTTTGTAATCTTGAAAACTATGGAACTTCTTTTTAGACACATACACATTTTAATGGGTTGGGTTTTGCCATAAACATAAATACAGAAAAACAAACATGAGACTCACCCTGTTTAACACTTATTCACTGGAGTAGTTTTAATCGGCAATAAGATTAGAATTTATTATTATCAGCTCGTTTTCTCCCGAGTCAATCGGTTATTCTAATTAATTCGTCCGGTATATTCGTATACAGATAAGGCTTTTCTAAGTGATAGTGAACCATTGAAATTGCGGAATCCCGTTATGATCTCTGTTTTGTAAGCTTTGACAATTTGTGGAAACTATACTGTTCACTCGTGTTTTTACTAGGAGCTTCAATACTTGATTTGAATCGGCTGAGTTCTATGTTTGCTGAAGTTAACTACACTGGTTTGGAAACTCTCATTATTATTGCACGATACTGTAATTAGACTGACTTTTTAACCTAATTTTTGAGAATGGCATATTCTCGTGTTCACTGTGGAATACCAAATCGAACTACTTATTGTTGACATGAAACTCACGCTTTTATATGATCTTCAACGCGGGAGCTAGTGGGCGGAGCTTAGTGTGTTTTATGAGTATTTTAACGAGATGACATCGTAACTGATAAAGGGTCTTGTTTGTCTAACCCGTTCTCGCTTATCTTATGTTATAATTGGATAATATTTTACTGAATGACAGGTATTTACGATCGCTGGCGCGTTATCGTTGAGTTAATGACCAACAAGTGTGTTTATGAATTTCAGAGGTGTCTCGACTCCCGGTGATTTATAAGTTGTTTACCTCGTCTTTCAACTGCTCAGTGTTTATCGACTTAGTTTTGGTAATTATTTAAACTGACTTCCTTATCTCGCTGTGACTGTAACGGGTAGCAATAAAAACTTTGTTTTTCTCTCCTAGATGAGTCATGTAAGCATTCGATATACAATGGTTACGTCTTGGTAATTATCTTTTAAATGCATTTCTGTAATTACAGGGCATAACAAAGCCCTCTCAGGATAAAGGAATGAGTTTTTTCTTTTTCAGTCGTGGAGGAGTGAAATTCTACCTGTGACTCTTTAAGTAATTTTATCATGTGTTCGTAGTCAGCTTTTGTTTTGGTGCTGACAGAGGTGTTATATCTATTGATCTTATATGTGAAATCCTTTTCTAGTTCTGTTTTCAATCTTTGCCGGAATAGCTTTCCAAACGAAAATATTCCTTTTATTACAATCGGAGGCATTGTTTTGGCCTTGCCTCCTTTTTTCTCTGATTTATTATCCGCTTGTTTTATAAGACTGGGTTTCTCTGTACTTGCTTTTTTGTCTACTTCCGAGTTTTCTTGAGTTGGCTCGATGCTCGCAATTTCTTTGCTTTTGCTTTTTCTCAAGTTTTTCGTTTTTTTTCTGGCTGACTTCTTCAATTCACCTCCTGGCTCTGTGTCAGTTTCCATTCTTGCTTCGTTTTCTGTTTCAACTACGCTGTTCTTCCACCAGTGCCAGTGAACAAATCAAGTAACTAAATTTGAGTAGCAAATGATATTTGAGAGAACTAGAGAGAGAGGAAAAGAGAGAGAGAAAGTAGAGAGTGAGAGCAAATAGGTGAGAAAGGGTGGAAGAAAGAAACGTGTATACATTTGTGAGATTATTTTTGTAAGGATAAAAAATATTTTCTGTATTTAACTTTGAATGATTTTATAGAGGATGATAATAAAGAAGGATCTAATCTATGCAAATTGTTGACACAGACCGCGACGCCATAGGAGAACGATCTTTCGAAAATCATTTCCACATGCCTCGGCACACGGAGAAGGTTTTTTTTTCGGATATTCAAATTATGAACATCTGTTCTATAAGTGAGTTTGTGATGTAAGTAGGGGGGTGTTTTTGTCATAATGATTTTATGGCCTGAACATGCAAAATGCAGAGTTAGACGGTTATACATATTCAAGCATTTCTTTCATTTCCCTAAACTTCCCGGAGATATGGTGATATTTTCTTATTCCATGAACCAGTCGGACACAATAATTTAGAAGTTTCTGAATTCGTCTAGATTCATCACTGTCTGAGCAGGGGCCATAAAATACATCGCAATGATTGAAGTGTGATAATACAAGTGAATCACATGAAAAAAATCAGTTCACACGAGAGAAATTGTCGTTGAGAATAAATCAGTTTCAATGTGGAATATGCAATTCTGAGTTTATAAGATATATGTTCTTTGAATCTTAATTTAGTGTCAAGGATAAGACCTAAATTTTTTCAATGTGTTTCGATTGGAATTGAGGTACCTGCAATTTCAAGTAAGACTCTATCCTTAATAAGTGCTAAAGTGTTGTCATTACAAAATAAAAGAGCTATTGACTTTTTTGGGTTCATTTTCGAACAGTGATGTCTCGAAGTATTGGATAATTCCTCCAGGTCTCTGTTAATGCACTGAATTGCTTCGGATACATCAGGATACTGAAAAGAAAAGTATAGCTGCGTGTCATCCGCATAAAGGTGAGAGTTAGAAAACTCAAATCAGGGAGGGGTGATGTATACAGAGTATACAGATGTATACAGAGTGGAGAATAATGGGCCAAGAATACTACCCTGAGGCACTCCACTTATAATTTTCTGGAAAGTAGATTTTTGAGTACCGATTTGAACGATTTGTTTACGGCCATTCAGATACGATGAGAGGACAGAACATACTGGTTCATTGAAATGAAAGTATTTAAACATTGCTGCTAGAATATCATGATTCAACATGTCGAAGGCTTTCGAAAAGTCCAACAATATCAGCACCGATATTTTGCCTTCATCAATAGTTTTCAATAAATCGTCAACGACATCTGCAAGTGCCGTGGTACAGCTATAGTCCTTTCTGAAACCGGATTGCTTGATAGGTAAAATATTATTATTACTAACGAAGTCTTTAATCTGAGATTCGATCGCCCGCTCAAAAACTTCAGAGAGAACAGGTAAGATACTAATCTGCCTCAGATCACTAGACTCTTTAGGTGAGCTAACTTTAGGCAGTGGAGTTACTTTAGCAAATTTCCAGGTTGGAGAATATCCCTTCAACAAACACTCATTCATAATGTGGACACTGATGGGAACGATTAGGGGACAGCATAACCGGATAATGATAATAATGAGTCCATCATTTCAAAATGCTTTACTACCAATATCATTAATGATGTCAATTATAGTTTCTTTATTTACTAGCTGAAATCTGAATTCGTCGCCAATATCATTCATTCTATTGTTTTTATAAAAATTAAGTGGGTTATTGTCGACTGGTAGGTACCTTGTAACGTTTGTGAAATAGTTATTTAGCTCCTCGATGGAATTTAGATGTGCAGGAATTCCAACATGTTTTTTTATGGATATGTTAAGTTTTTCTAGTTCTAACCATTTATCTCTCGAGCTGCAATTTTGCAATTCAAAGTTCAGATATGCCTTCTTTTCAGATTTAATGGCACTAGTGGTGAAGTTCCTTAATTGTTTGTAATATGACCAACGTTTAGATAGCTGAGTTCTTCTGAATTTTTGCAGGGCCTTATCTCTATGTTTCTGCATAATTTGAATGTTATCAGTTATCCAAGGTGAATAATATCTTGTTTTTTTTTGTTACATTAGTCTCATGGTTGCATATTTGTCAAGTACTGTGTGTATATTATAATTCAAAGGAGAATTTTTTTCGTCGATATCATCCGTATCATAGATAAAATGCCATGGCTGTGACTGAAGGTCATTTTGGAAATGTTCATGCTCAATACAATTGTGGACGTCTATCAGTGTCAAACTGATCTTTGATTGAACGACATTAGAGTGAATTACTTGACTAAAGCTGCTGAATATCTTTCCGCGGGAGGAATATATATTGGGAGATTTATTTATTAATCGATTTATTAGATTAGTATTTATATTTGTTTTATATTATGATTAAAATTTATAATTTATGGATGAAATAATAATACCATTAATATATTTGCACATCTAGTTCCATAAGATCGTGGAAAGAGTTGAAATAATAAAAAAAAATTAGGAATGATGAGTTCGGTAACCGTACAGCTGATTTGTTCAATGAAACGCATCCAGATGAACTTGTTGCTAGAAAAAACGTTCTAGAATTATTGCAAAAATTTCGTCTAACTGGATCATTAGCCAACAAGAAACGAGACCCAGAACGTGAATTTCCGTTGAGAAATGAAGCTGTTGAGGTTGCACTTTTAGGACGAGTTCATGCAGACCCAAAATTGAGCACAAGGAAATTGGCTAGTGTTACCAATATCAGTAGAACCAGTATCCGCCGAATCCTGAAACATCATCAATTCCACCCCTACAAAATACTTTCGGTACACCAATTGAATGAAGATGATTTTGATAGGCGACAGGAATTTTGTGAAATTATGACTACGAGAATAGATGCTGATGAGAATTTCCTTTTCAACATCTGCTTTTCTGATGAGTGTACATTCTTTTCGAATTCGACTGTGAATCGTCATAATTGTGTTATTGGTCAGATGCCAATCCACATGTTTTTCAGGAAGTCCATACTCAAACTCCCCAAAAACTCAATGTCTGGGCCGGTATTTTTGGGGGCCGTTTGATTGGATCAGTATTTCTCGACGGTAACCTGACAGGAGAAACTTATTTGGAATTATTGAATGAATTTGTTTATCGACAATTAGTAGACATCATTGAAAATGATGATCGTTACCATGAAGACCACTTGATAATTCAACGAGACAGGGCACCCACATTATGCACAGCCTGTTAGGGCGTTTTTGGATAGAAGTTGGATTGGAAGAAGAGGTTCTATAGAGTGGCCAGCCAGATCTCCAGATTTAACCCCACTCGACTTTTTCCTGTGGGGTCACTTGAAAAACAAAATCTCTGCAACCGAACCAGAATGTCTGGAAGATTTACGAAGGATAATTATTGAAGAATGCCGTCGAATAACGCCGCAAATACTACGAAATGTGAGGTCTCGTTTTGAACGGTATTGTATGGAAATGGGTGGTAGACAGTTTGAACATTCAGTTCATTGACAATAATAATTATTGCGACAGTTCCTTTATCAGATATTGTTTTTAGTGATTGAGTGAATAAAAAGTGATTTCCCAACTTCAAGTTCCTATATCTCGAAAACAAATCGATAGAATTAATTTATTTTTGTTGTTTGATATTAAGAAGGAAATATCTTTCACATGAGGAATCACTAACCATATGTTGCCATTTGAAAATTCAGGGGTGGTGGTCACAGCTCCGAGGGATGGAATGTATTTCGGGTGAATTTAATCGCGAAGGATGTCTCCCTCGAAAATGTAGTTGACGTATCCGAGCGTTTTCATATAATTCGGTACTGCCGACCTACAGAGCCGCTGTTTCGTTTTCAGTGGCCCAATCTGTATATATATATATATATATATATAAAGATATATATATATATATACAGAGTGGCTTGAAGCAGCAGACGAATTAATATAAAAACGCTCGGACACATCAACTACATTTTCGAGGGGGACATCGTTCGCGATGAACTTCACCCAAAATACATTCCATCCCTCGGAGCTGTGACAGTCATTCCTAAATTGTTGAATGGCAACATATAGCAAGTGATACCTCATTGAAAAGGTATTTTCCTTCTCAATATCAAACAACAACAAAAAAAAAATTATCGATTCATTTTCGAGATATAGGAACTTGAAGTTGAGAAATCACTTTTTATTCACTCAATCAATAAAAATAACATCTAACAATGCAACTGTTTAAAGATAATTATCATTGTCAAAGAATTAAATGATCTAACTGTTTACCAACAAATAACATGCAATCCCGTTTCAAATTTTTATTTCATCCTCATTTACTTGATCGAAAAAAATTAAAAGTTCTTAAGAATCGATAAAAAGACGTTTTCTCGAATTCGACTCAAATGCGAGTACAACAAAAACATGTATGACATAATTTTTTTAGCAATTGTGGACGTCTATCAGTGTCAAACTGATCTTTGATTGAACGACATTAGAGTGAATTATTCGACTGAAGCTGTTGAAATAATAACAGTTTTTTTTTAAGAATGATGAGTGCGGTAACCGAAAGCTAATTTGTTCAATGGAACGCATCCTGATAAACTTGTTGCTAGAAAATACGTTCTAGAATTAGTGCAAAAATTTCGTCAAACTGGAACAGTAGCCAACAAGAAACGAGACCTAGAACGTGAATTTCCGTTGAGAAAAGAAGCTGTTGAAGTTGCACTTTTAGGACAAGTTCATGCAGGCCCAACATTGAGCACAAGGAAATTGGCTAGTGTTACCAATATCAGTAGAACCAGTATTCGCCGAATCCTGAAACATCATAAATTCCACCCCTACAAAATACATTTGGTACACCAATTGAATGAAGATGGTTTTGATGGGCGACAGAAATTTTGTGGAATTATGACTACGAGAATAGATGCTGATGAGAATTTCCTATTCAACATCTGCTTTTCTGAGTCTACATTCTTTTGAATTCGACTGTGAATCGTCGTAATTGTCGTTCTTGGTCAGATGCCAATCCACATGTTTTCCACGAAGTCCATACTCAAACACCACAAAAACTCAATGTCTGGGCCGGTATTTTTGGGGACCGTTTGATTGGACCAGTATTTCTCGACGGTAACCTGACAGGAGAAAATTATTTGGAATTATTGATGTGTATCCACAATCAGTAGACATCATTGAAAATGACGATCGTTACCATGAAGACCACGTGATATTCTCAACAAGACGAGGCACCTCCACATTATGCACAGCCAGTTAGGGCGTTTTTGGATTAAATGTTTCCTGGAAGTTGGATTGGAAGAAGGGGTTCTATAGAGTGGCCAGCCAGATCTCCAAATTGAACCCCACTCGATTTTTTTTTGTGGGGTCACTTGGAAAACAAAATCTTCGCAACCAAACCAGAATCTCTGGAAGATTTACCGAGTAGAATTATTGAGGAATGCCGTCGAATAACGCCGGAAATGCTACGAAATGAAAGGTCTCGTTTTGAACAGAACTTGTACTATTTTATGGAAATGGATGGTAGACAGTTTGAACATTTAGTGCATTGACAATAATAATAATTATTGCGACAGTTGCTTTATCAGATATTGTTTTTATTGATTGAGTGAATAAAAAGTTATTTCCCAACTTCAAGTTCATATATCTCGAAAACGAATTGATATAATTAATTTATTTTCATTGTTTGATATTGAGAAGGAAAATACCTTTCAAATGAGGTATCACTTGCCATATGTTGCCATTTAAAAATTTAGGGGTGGTGGTCACAGCTCCGAGGGATGGAATGTATTTCGGGTGAATTTCATCGCGAACGATGTCCCCCTCGAAAATGTAGTTGACGTGTCCGAGCGTTTTTATATAATTTGGTTTTGCCGACCTACAGAGCCGCTCTTTCGATTTCAATGGCCCACTCTGTATATATATATATATATATATATATATATATATATATATATGTTTTTGTTTCAATGTCAAACGTATACTCATATTAAATATCGAAACAGAAAGGTTCCAAACTATCCGATGACAAACGAAAAAATAGTTATATCTTTTGACTACTCAACCACAGTAAAAGCAATACTATTCGAGAATGAATAAACCAAAAAAAGAAACCCACTATGCGAAAATCCGTGTGGGTCCAAAAACATCTAATCAAAACCAACCGAATTTGTGCTGATAGATACTGTATCTGATGAAGCTTGAGTACTTAAGCGAAACGTTATAATCTCTATATAAAAAAATAAATTGCAATATGAAATAATACCATATTTGCCTCCACGTTTTATTTCCACAAATAACCAAAACCAAAAGGAACATAATATATATATATATATATTTTCTTCAATTTCTCGGAATAAAGGTCTGATTCATTTATATAATTTTCTTAACTACGTTTCGACATGGTATTTGTCATCATCAGGTTAAAACCCTAAAATTAAAAATATGGAGTTTGAGACATATTTAACTTAACACAATATTGAAATGTATGCACTAAAATAATTCTTTAAGAATATATGGTTAAATATAACACGTTATTTTAACTCAATTAAAAAGAAAATATTTTTAAAAATATTATGATCATAATATTTTTAGAAATATGGTTCGATTTAACTCAATATAAAAACGAACCAAATATTTTTAAAAATTATTTTAGTGCATACATTTCAATATTGTGTTAGGTTAAATATGTCTCAAACTCCATATTTTAAATTTCAGTGTTTTAACCTGATGATGACAAATGCCATGTCGAAACGTAGTTAAGAGATATGTGAATTGACTGAATCAGACCTTTATTCCGAGAAATTGAAGAAAATATATATGTGGTCAAGAAACTAAAGAAAATATATATATATATATCTTACTGTAAACGCTACGGTAAATCCTAAGATTTTCCAGTAAAACCTGAGATTTACCAAGTCTCAAGATTCTTCGACCTTCAAAATACGAAACGTTTATCGCTAGATGGCGGAGCGAGTTCGCCTGATGGAATGAATCTCAACTCCGCCTGCATTGCGACTGTCGTGCGGTGAGCCCCACCATACAGGACCAAATATAATAATCTGGTGGTTTTGTGATTCATCGTCCGATTCTATGAGAGATTGGTATTTAAGGGTTTTTAGGTCGGAGATCATGAATGTTTTACCAAAATGCAAGATTTCGAAATAGCGGCTCCAGGATGGCGGATAAGTTTTGTAATTATGGTCAGATTCTCTTCAAAATTGGTAAATGGGGATATTTTGGGTCGGTTGCGGCTCCAAGTTGGTCGAAGAGTTTTGTTATTCATGGTCCGATTCTATACAATATTGGTATTTATGGATTTTTGGGGTTGTAGATGGTGAATTTCTCATCATATTTCAAGAATTCAAAATGGCAGCTCCAAGATGGCTATGGGTTCTGTGAACTATGGTCGTATCCTATTCAAAGTTGCCATTTAGGAAGAGGATTCAAATGGGCCAGAGTCTGAGCCAAAGACTGAAGTAGACCCCACCCCGAAAACATTGAATTATTACAATTATAGTACCAAATGTAAAGTGTAAAGTAAATGTACAAAATGAAACTGATTTTCAAATTATCATACTAAATGAACTTGTTTATATCACTTTTAGTTATTTTATATTATTTGGAGCTTCGATTGCCTCATACATAGCGCCTCCTGCCATGTTTTGATGATGTGCTTCTGCAGCAGTCCCTCCATGTTTGAGATGGCCATGCTATTGGGTATTCCCAAGATTGGTTCCGGTCCGACTGGAGTCTTTCCCGATCCAATATTGGCTACTCTGTCTACCTCTTCGTTCCCAGGAACACCTGTGTGTTCTGGTACCCATATGAGGCTGACTTTCCTTTGACTTTGCAAACTTTCTATGACGTTTGTACACTCGGACACCAATTTGGATATGGTCTTGTTTGATCCTATCGCCATGATTGCTGCCTTGCTGTCCGAGTAGATGAGAATAGGTCTTCGACTTCTGTTGTCGAGACTTTCCTGAACACAGATAAGTAAAGCATATACTTCGATCTGGAACGCTGAGGCGTATTAGCCTAGAGGAACTGAGATTTCTCCCTTTGTACCTTCCTTGTATACTCCTGCGCCGGACATTTCCCCAAGTCTTGATCCATCTGTATACTAGGATGATCCGTAGACCGGGCGCAGCGTCTTACTATTCACCCTCGTGGGGATGATGATCTTTGGTCCCTTTTTAAAATTCAGAACCGGCGGGATGCTATCTCTTTACATTTGTAGGATTGGACAGCCCTCCTTTGCCTTGTTCCAAATATTGGAGTGTCCATGGTCTGCCTCCGTGTCAATCCATCAGCCTGTACCGTGATTTCTCTTTGTGGTTTTCAATCTATCATGAGTGTGAAACATAGATTTTATGAAATAATGGACGAGCTCGTGGCAAACAGCAAAGATAAGTGTTTAGAGGAAATTAAAACAGCAAAGAACGTGAAAAAGAAGTAATCTGTTCATTACAGGCGTATAAAGCGCTATGATATTTTGACAATAGGCGGTGAAGAAAAGCTAATTGCGCCAATGAAGGAAGAGAATGGAGAAATCAAGTATTACGTTTGTTACGACGACTTATTCAACATTCTCGAAAAGAAGCATGTTGGTGTTGGACACGGTTTTGAAAGTTGTAGACTAGATCTTGAGAGTTGAGGTAAGGTGACACAGGTTAGATTACTTACTCGTCAAGTATATACATGGAGATCCAGTTAAAATGATCGACAAACCATTGTACAAAACATCCATTGAACAGATACTGACATTGAATGTCCTCATGGAGTTTTAAACCTATTTACTACTACTATTGAAATAGTTAACAACCTTCTTCTTCTTCCATCGTTATGGCGTCTGACCAATAAGGTATACAATTCGCCAGTGCTCTCTCTCTTACGTATTCCCTTACGTAATCAAAACTTCGTAATTATAGGGCACCATGGAAGTCTCTCGAAGTGATACCACAAGTACCCCCTTGATTTTCCATGCACGTATGCGAGAACTATAAGAGAAAAGTTAATTCAATGTTTTGTGTAGAGGAATATATGATCTATTCAATTCAGACAAAGTCTTTTATTCTGTAATTCCTTTTCAATTTGTAGATCGTCTAGAAAGTCTAGCCTATTAAAGTTTTTGGAGTTAACTTCTTTCAAAATTTGTGCATTGCGATTGGGACTGAATTTGTGTTTATTGAATTTAATATGATGACCGAAAGCTGATTCATCGGGTTTATTGAGGTGTTCGTTTATCCGGACTCTCAGAGGCCTACAAGTCCTTTCTATATATGAAGCTTTGCAATCGTTGCAATTGAGTTTACAAATTCCACTTGCTGGAAGATCTACAAATTGGAAAGGAATTAAAAATTGACAAGGAATTACAGAATAATAGTCTTTGTCTGTCACAATTGAATTGATCATATGTTCCTCTAAACAGAAGATTATATTAACTTTTCTCTTATAGTTCTCTGATACAGTCCTTGAACCCACGTTTCATCTCAACTATGATGATGAGTTGGCAAGCTTGAACTCCCAATCAACAGTGTCCCATGTCTATGTATTTCTATGTCACTTCTGCTCCTTATGCACATAAGATTGTTCACTAGGATTCTACATCTGACCATGGTGGTTGGAGGACTGGAGGCGTCCTCGTTGGTTGGAAGTCAAGTTGATGTTTGTGATTGTCCAGCCGTAGGAATACGTGCATTTCAAAAAGATTTTAATGTTAGAGGAGTTTAACAACTGAACACATTAGAAATCTGCTCCCTTCTTATCTACGCTGGTAACCAGGCCAGATGACAACGGATTTGGCGGAAGAAGGGGGCGACTTCAGGTGAGATAAAGAAAACTGTAGGAGTATATTGCCGCATACGTGCATGGAACAAAATCAACGGAGTACTTGTGATATCACTTCGAGTGAGACTTTCAGGGTGCCCCATAATTACGAAGTCTTGATTACGTAAGAGATTACGTAAGAGAGAGAGCACTGGCGAATTGTATACCTGATTGGTCAGACGCCATAACGATAGAAGAAGAAGAAGATTGTGCACTATGTCAATGAAATGTAAATAGGTTTGAAACTCCATGAGGACATTCAATGTCAGTATCTGTTCAATTAATGTTTTGTACAATGGTTTGTCGATCATTTTTACTGGATCTTCATGTATATACTTGACGAGTGAGTAATCTAACCTGTGTCATTTTACCTCGACTCTCAAGATCTATTCTAAATCTTTATTGGCCATAACTCACTTGCAGGTATCGCATTGATGATGGCATAATGGCCGAAAGCGCTTTGCAATTTTAATAAATCACTTACACGAAAAACAACTTTATTCTTGGTTGATCAGTTACGTGTATACAGCTCCAACAAATTTCATCATATTTGTAGATGTTCGTTTGTTTTTTCCATGGCTGTTTATTCTGATGGTTCTAATATGCTTGTTTTCTAAAAAAATTGTATATTCTACAGACGAAGTTAGTATTTCTGGAAATGGCAGAAAAGGTAATAAATCTATGCAATAAGGGCACATGCTAGATCAGCTTCGCTTGGGTCAAAACTGAAATAAATCTGAATATCATTGGCAAAAAATCTTCGAAATGAGTTCATTGATTTGTGCAGATCTGATGTATACATTTAAAAAAGTAATAGACGCAAAATTATTTTTTATCACTGAAACACTTGAAGGGTACTTCACATAATTGGTAATATTTCAGTTTGGAATGAATAAGGAGGTCGTCATTATAGTCTCTCTCTCATAATTGTTTGTCCTCTGCTTTCAATATAGCGCAATATGGACATCCCATCCCCTCTGCGGAAAATCCGTTCCCATCCGGCGCAGACACGGAAAATGTATGGAGAGGATGCAGATAGTCTTGCTCTAAGCAATACTGCATTACTTGTTATTTATGCTTGCACGTCTATGACGGCGGGATAATCACAACATATAATGTATCATTCACATCTGGGTAGGCCTTCCTTGTTACTAACTCCATACGTCACCTAGGAGCAGCACTGTTGATTTGAATGCAACAGCGAATCGTCAAAAGACATCAACCCGCCTACGAGATTTATTTTTATTTATTGAACTACTACTTCTTGAACGTTGATGCATGAAGGAATTATTTTCAGTTTTCTGCTATATGCATAAACAGTTAGATCTCACTCACTACTAACTACTAACTTACTCGATGGAAATACAGTGTGCAATTTCTATCCACATTATCCCTCTAAAATGGTTCGATAGGATTTTACATGCTGTGATAATATGCAAGTAGTGACTTATTCCTACAAAATAAACATTTGGAATTGCCACATTGAACTGACAATTGTCACTTTGAAGTGACAATCGTCATGTCGAAGTGTTTTTGGAAATTATTTTTTTGTTGGCCCTTCGTACAGTCTTAATTGAGAACTCGTGTTTTCTGTTAGACATTCACAAACAATAACTTTATTTTTATCGTGGATTTTTCAATTCACAAAAAAATCTTTCTATTCAATATTCAATTGAAAATGTTTCCCTTCTCAAGATTTTCATGTATTTTTTTCAATTTTTAACCGACGAAACCAAAAAGGAGGCGGTTCTCTAGTCGACGCGTATATTTAATTTTTTTTATAATTTTTTTTTATGTATGATCACGCATAACTTTTCACTGAGACGTCCGATTCCAATAATTCTTTTCTCAGTGGATAGGGTGTACTTCGAAGTTGGCCCCATTTGAATTTCAGAAATGAAATCCAGCCTTAAGGGTAGCAAAATGGAGGATATTGATCACTCACCCTCTGAATTCTGGTCCGTTAACCGATTCTATCAGGCATAACTTTGTACTGGGATCTTCGATTTGGATGATTTTTTTTATCAGATAGGGTATACCTCATAGTTGGTCATATTCAAATTTGAAATTGAATGATCCACCCCTATTGGTATAAAAATAGAGAATGATTGATTTTTCACTTGTGAACAGTGGCACACATATGTAGTTGACATTTTTTTTTTATGTTCTGGTTCCCACGAAAAGGGATATCCTGTAATGTTCAGAGAACATCGTGGGAACCAAGGGAAAGAAGGTAGGAGTTGGTGTTCTTCTTAAATTTCTGGAGGTTGTATGCCTCGGGGAACACCTCCCTAGGCAATGAGTTCCAAAGCCTCGCTGCTCGTTGGATGAACGAGTCTTTGGAAAGTGATATTCTGCAGGTCTCCAAAGTGACCACGAAGGGGTGTGATGACTGAACTTGACGGGTTAGTCTCGTAGAGACTGCCAAAGCAGGAACGATTGTTGATATTTCAGAAGAGCATCGCCCATGAAAATATCTATAAAATAGAGACAAATCGCCAACTTTTCTACGGTGTTCCAGACAAGTGAGCGAGTTTGTAAGCGAGGCATCACCGACGAGACGAATTGCCCTTTTTTGGACAGAATCCAATAGCCTCAGGATATGTTTAGGTGCCGCGCTCCAAATATGGGAACAGTATTCCAGGACAGGTCGGATCTGTGCCTTATAGATCATAAGCAGCTGGGTGGGGGTGAAATAGCTCTTTGCACGAAACAAAAAACCAAGTTTTTGGGATGCACTTTTGGCAATGGACCTCACGTGATTTTCCCAGGAAAGGTTATTGCTGATAGTAATACCAAGCATCGATATGGATGACTTCAGTGGTATGGTTACTCCTGACAAAGTTATGTTAGGCACAGTGAGATCGACTTTTCTAGAGAAAAGAACATGCTTGTGTTTTGTTTACATTGAATTCTATCAAGTTATTAGATCCCCACTCGAGAATTGTTGCTAAGTCCATATTTATATTATTAACATTTCTTCCTCTTCATTTCTGGTTTCACGGGCTGATATAGAAAGCGGTATGGAGGGTACTATCATCGGCAAAGCTGTGTACTGGACATGAAGTTGCTTTCAACAGGTGGTTGATGTGAAGTAGAAATAGTGTTGGTGCGAGAATAGATCCTTGCGGAACACCAGCATTTATGAGTAGAGTGTCAGATGAAACTCCATCGACCACTACATGGAGAGACCTGTTTGAGAGAAAACTAGCAAGCAGAGAACACAGCTGAGAGGGCAAGCCATAAGACGGAAGCTTGGCGAGGAGTCCCTGGTGCCAAACTCGATCGAACGCCTTGGAGATATCTAATGCCACAGCTAAAGTTTCTCCATACTTTTCAATAGATAGCTGCCATATATGTGAGACGTAAGCGAGCAGGTCACCAGTTGATCTCTGATGGCGGAAGCCATATTGCCTATCGTTGACAATTCCTGAGTCTTCCAGATATTTCATGAGCTCGATGTTGATGGCTTTTTCCATGACCTTTGAAATAATAGATAGCAGTGCGATAGGTCTGTAGTTGCTAGGTAGGGCCTTTTTGCCTTTTTAGGGACTGGCTGTACTCTTGCAATTTTCCAATTGGACGGAAATACCCCAAATTGTAAGAGTGGTTGAACAACTTGCAAAAAACAGGTGTTAGTTCGGGGCACATTTCTTGAGAACAATCGGCGGGATTCCGTCAGATCCACAGGCTTTGTTGGTGTTGAGACCCAGCAAAATATTTCTGATAGTACGTTGGCGAAAGGTGATCTCGGGCATGTGACTGTCAATAGGTGTAATGTTCGGGGGTTGTTTTCCCGATGAATCCAGAGTGGAATTTCCAGCAAATAGGTGCGCAAAGATATTGGCTTTTTTCTGGGCAGTCGTTGCTAGGGTTCCATCTTCTTCGGTTAGAGGAGGAAATGAGCTGGAAGTGAAGTTTCTTCCCACAGCTTTGGCGAAAGACCAAAATGAACGGGATCCGTTAGGACATTCAGCAAGTTTTGATCTTATTTTGGCATTGTGGGCATCTTTTGAGCATTCTATTGTCTCTTTGCATATGCCTCTAGCCTCGACATATGCTGCTCTGGTCTCAGGGCCCGGATTTTTTAGCCATCGATGGTATGCTGCCTGTTTGGAAGCCACAGCTCTAGAGCAGTTTCTGTTAAACCAGGTCTTATCGAATGATGTTCTTCTTTCGGTATCCGGTATGTAGGTTTGCATCCCCAACATGATGATTTCAGAAATTGTCTCAGCACATCGTGTTGGATCTACTGAAGAGAAACAAACTCTCTTTCATGGAAACGCTGAGAAAAACATACGAAGACCTTCCCAGTCGGCCGAATTGTAATGCCACATGAGACGGGGTGGTATTGTGCAGCTCGATGGTAAATGGAAAGAGCATGTTGTGGAGATGAGGGTGTGATCAGAGTTTCCAAGTGGGGCACAAACTTCTATTCTATACGGGTCAGGATTGGTGGTGAGGAAAAGATCTAGTGTATTGGCAGACTGGTTGTTGACATCAGGGATGCGGGTTGTTAGCTCGACCAGTTGTTCAAGACCATGAGTGATGGCGAAGGCCTTGGCTTGACGACCCGCATCATCTGTTTTGTTAGAGAATTTGAGCCAGGCAGCGTTATGTACATTAAAGTCTCCCATGATTATGGTTTCAGCTGTTGGATGGTTCTCCTGAATGTAGTCCAGTTTGAGTGATAAAAACTCAAAGAGGTCGTTATATGAAGGTTCATTAGGTGAAAGGTAAAGGCAGCAGAGGAACTTAGACAGTTTGGTATCAGATAGCTTGAACCACATCACATCAAAGTCTTTCGGTTCCAAACTCTCTTCACGCTGGCATGAAAGGTTAGCCTTAGCGTAAAGGCAGACTCCACCTTTGAACCTGAATCGAGAATGGAGTTCGTAACCAGGACAAAGCATATGGACCTTGTTGGTGGACGAGTTTACTTGTGTTTCTGTTAGAGCCAGAATATCCGGTTTTTTCGTCTGTAGGTGATGGTGGACGTCATTGATGTTCTTGTTGAGTCCGCGGATGTTGCAAAAATTAATCTTTAATGTTGAGTCCCCTCGAGTACCTCTCGCCCGGAAATCCGAATGGAGAGGTATTTTGCTTCCGGAGTGTTTTACTCTAGGAGACTTCATCATTATTACTATTAGGATGCACCTGAAAATAAAGGAGGAATTGGGGAAAAGGAAAGAGGGAGACCGGAAAGTATCAACCGAACACTGAAACATGGAATGATCCATTTCACAGCACACTAAGTCGATATGGTGGTATTTCACCGGGCGATGAGACCATCTTCCACCTACGGTTATCCTTTTAGTCGCCTCTTACGACAGGCAGGATTCACCATGGGGCTATTCATTGACAGATCCTCCTACATCCGTCACAATAATAATTACATTCTATGAAAGGATGGAATTATATACAAAGTGATGAAATCAACTAACCAGAACTTTCAAAAATTATTTATATTATATAACAATAAATAGTTAAAGTAGATAATCATATTATTTAACAGTCAATAGTTGAAGTAAGCTAGGTGAGTAAGTATTTTGGAAGTGATCAAAAAATTGAGTAGGTAGTAATTAGTAGATTTCAGCCAACATACCTCGCATATCTTTCCATAGAGTAGTCTGATTTCGATGATTATTTTTTTTTTCAATGGATAGGGTGTACTTCAAAGTTGGTCCCATCTCAAATTGAAAAAAAAATGCAACCCCTAAGGGTAGCAAAATGGAGGATATTGATCGTTGAATTTTGGCCCATTAACGATCGTTCACCCTCTGAATTTTGGTCCATGAACCGTTTCTATCAGGCATAACTTTGTACTGGGTTATCCGATTTGAATAATTATTTTTTAGCTACATAAAATTGAATAATAACTTTTTAACAAAAAATTTAACCGACGAAATACGGAACTGAAAAGTGAAAAATTAAATAAACCTCCTTAGTCTCAATAACCAAGCTCCTAAACTAATGTAAGTAACCTATTTTGAGTCGGCGCCAAACAAACAAGCAAAAGATTTAGGTAAGGCGTAAAATGATGGCATCAAGTTGCGCGGTGACATTCTGATAATTTTTTTGGAATAATATAATGATCTTCGTTGATTGTTCGTTTGGCGCCGACTCAAAATACTTACATTAGTTTAGGAGCTAAGTTATTGAGACTAAGAAGGTTTATTTTATTTTTTACTTTTCAGTTCCGTATTTCGTCGGTTAAATTTTTTGTTAAAGAGTTATTATTCATTAAATTTATCTAAGTGGTCAATGGTTAAGTGTACTCATGTCATTTTTCACCTTTTCATGCTTACTATTTATATCTAATACTGTTTTCATTTGTTTATCATTCTCTTCCACATGATTATTGAAAGTGGATATCTCTTGAGTTATAGCTACATAAAATTCTCATTATTTTTCCTATTTTTGTTTCTAATTGTTTGTGCATTTGTAAAATTCTTTTTAATTTCTTCAGATTTTGATTGCATTTTATTTTCCATCCTTTCCATATTTTCTTTCATATCTTCAATTTTTCCTCTTAATTCATTCTGCATACTTCCCATTTTCTCTTCCATCCTTTCCTCCATTCTTCCCATACTTTCTCTCATTCTATCTTCCATACGTGTTTTTTTCCTTCTTACTGAATTTTATTCATTCTTTTTCCATTCTTTCCATGAATTCCATCATTTTATCCAACTTATTGTCCATTTCTTTCTCTTCTTTTGTTTCACTCCTCTCCTTGTTCTTGATCACCCCTCTCTGTACCTTCTGCACCTTCTTCCAAACCAACTTTTTTACCATCTCTCAAATCCATTTTCTCCACACTTATATGAATATGTCAACGCCATGTTGTTACTTTTGGTGTACCTTTTATTTCAATGGTAAATATGATAAATAAAATTCAAAATTTGATGTTGAATAAAATTTGTTTTGTTTTGAAAATGGTGTTCGATTCACAATTTCAAAAGTGAAAATTGGTCAAAGGTACAAGTTCTCCTAGAAATCTGTCTTGTAGTAGAAAGGGGGAATACAGGGAACATGATTACATAATGGGCAACACTTATATCCTGAGAGTACGGCATGCTAAAGACTTGGGTATACAAACAATTTCACACTTTCATTTGAGGCACTTATTGAAAATGTTACCGCACAAGCATACATTATTGTCATGAGACATAGTAAACCGTTAAGAACTACCATAATATTACTTACACCGTTTAGGCCAGTACATAGACAATCAATTCACATTAATTCCAAAAGTTTTCAAACTTCAATGGTATGTTAATGAAAACAAACTATAAAATTTTGCAGAAGTCTGCGATGAACGGAACATTGTTTTTATTGCGAAAAAAGTTTTCATGATTAATTTTTGCACTAAAAATTGCAAAAGTTCTGCAAACTAGGCATGTCGATAGTAATGATATTTTACAACATGCATTAAATTTGCAACGTTGTAAAAGTTACAAAACCTTGTTTTTTGTCATTTTTTTTAAGTTTTTCGTTGTAATTTTCTTTTATTACAAAATTTCTGCAAATTGGATAAGTGAACGAAAAAAAAGTTTAATATATTCACGTACATTTGCAACCATTTCTGAAAAACGCATCACTTATTTATCAAACTTTTTTATTGACTTTGCCATTTTCAATACACACAAGCATTGAAATAAAGTTTTTTATTTTGGTTGCAGAGAGATAATATCGATCCCAGTGAATATGTAACTTTGCAACCTTATACGAAAAACGGAACCTATTTATTCACTAATATGGGTAATTTTTTTGCATTATTACAACTGCTGAAATGATTGCAAAAGTTACGACTACTATTTTACGTGACGCAAGAGTTTTGCAACCGACATTGTTCAACGGAACATTTTTTTTATATAATTTTTTTTTTTTATTATTTGGCCATAAATTGTATACATTGTGCATATAGGTTTAAGATATATATTAGACCGACATATATCTACATTTTTTTTTTTTTTTTTTTAAACCTTAAAATTTTATAAGTGGTTATTCATAGTATTTCTGTTATATTTTGTACTGGTTGATTGAAATTGCATCCGAAGAATGATACAGTTACGTTGTTAACCGCTACAAAATTTGAAACTAATTATTAATCTTAGAAGCAATTACTGTTTTCGACTAATCAGCGAAATAAATTCAATCCAACATTTTCGAATGCAACAATCGAAAAAATACACAATTTTGCTAAATTCTGCTGAAAGACTATTTTTACAAGTATGTATCTCTTGAAATTTATTTTTCCACTCGACTTTCTTACTCCAATTGTGGTTTCGCATGAAAAATTCCATTGAATTCGAATGGAGGACTGAAATGGAATCGACACGTAATAATAATTTTCTTGATTTAGGCTGATCATAGTAATGAAGGGTGCTTTGATAAAACAATTCGCGTTAGTGATAAAAGATCTTTGGTTGGAAGATTCATCTGATAAGGTGGTAAATACTGTTATCTTTAAAAGCCAGATACAAAAATTTGCACCTCGTTTCATGGGGTACGCTCAACAGGACGCTCAAGAATTTCTCAGATATTTACTGGGAGGTCTTCATGAAGATGTAAACAGAGTGACAGAAAAGCCCAAACCTACCTTGAAAGAAATCGATGAAATATTGAGTGACCATGAAAAGGCACAGGAGTCTTGGTCAAGATATCTTAGAATGGATAACTCGAAAATTGTTGATAATTTTGTTGGTCAACTAAAATCATCGTTGAATTGTATTTCATGCGGCTATTGTTCTGTCTCTTTTGACCCCTTCTGGGATCTTTCACTTCATATTCCACAGAATACTGGCCAGCTCAGTCTTTCACAATGTTTAGACTCGTTTACCAGGGAAGAACGGCGAAGAAAAACCAACTTGTTGTAATTGTGAGGAAATGATAAAATGCACAAAGTCATTATCTATACATAAGTTCCCCAAAATATTAGTAATTCACTTGAAACGATTCTCGCCGATGGGGATATTTATGGGAAAACTAAATGCCACCATTGACTTTCCTCTCGAAGGTTTGGATATGAGAAATTATGCAGCAGATAACGTAACACCGTGTCTTTACAACTTATATGCTGTGTCCAACCATAGTGGAACAATATATAGCGGACACTACACGGCTTACTGTAGGCACCCTCATGCAGGCACATGGTACAAGTATAATGACTCCAGAGTATCACCGATATCTTCAAAATCCCTTATAAGTGGAGAAGCATTCGTCCTCTTCTATGAGCAAGAGGACACCCAATCACTCCTTTAGTTTTTCAGTTTTCCATTTTAATCCATTCGTTAAAATATCTTTTTATATCTTTAAGTGCCAAAACTAAAATAAATATATGTACAACTGTACGAGTATTTTTTGAATCTCAATATTTCTTCCATTTTTTAATTAATCAAGAAAGTTATCTTCTTAGATTTTCGATCATCCATCAAACGTACTCAGAGGATTTTTTTTATGCAAATTCCTATTTGTACAATGATATTATGAATTCATATTGAAAACGTTAGGTTTCAACACTGAATGATTTCACCTACCAATGAGAGCTTTTTGATCGATAGTTTTAACGTGGTAATACGATAAATGTCATTTGTTAGGTATATAAAAATCTTTATTATTCAGATAACACAGCTGTAGCAAAAATAATATTTTTGTTTATTCCTAATGCTCCGCATTGTAACATAGTTTGCAAATTATTATACTCTGCCACCAATTGGTAAAATGAGTTGTCTGTCCGATTGCCAGAACTTTTGCTTTTTTTGGTAGAGCACATACGAAAATACTTTTCTTTTTATTTTACCCTAATTTCCGTGTTGCAGACGAGGTTGCAAATTAATGAAAAACATTGTACGTCAGGACACCCCTTGAAACCAATATTTGAAACTTTTGTAATAATTCCGATACTTATTTTAATAAAAAAAACAATTTCATGAAAAAATATATTTTCCGTTTGACGCAAGAGGTTGCAAATCAAAACTCTTCTCGAAAACATTATATTAGTTATGTTCTCAAGTTTGCAGAACTTTTGGAATTTTAATAAAAAAATTAGGATTAACAACAATTTTTATTCGACAAAACAAACATTTTCGTTTTGTTTAATCACTTGCAGATTTATCAGAGGATGTAAATTGCAATTTTTCAAAACTTCGAAAGTTTACAGAATATTTGCAAATTTTTACGCGCTAATAATGTGAAAATTCATTAAATCCTGATTTTCAACATCTTCCGTTCAGAAAAAATCAGACTAAGTATCATTTGGACGTACTCGAAGTTTTCAAACTTTTGTAATTATTATAAATTTTGGGAAAATCATGTCTATCTCTACTGGCCTAGTCAGACATAAACTTGGGCAGTTTGGCATCCACATAAATAAGCACGCATTCTTTAAAAAGTACTGATTATATTTGTATGTCAAAAAACATGGGCTCTATTCCGATTACAGTACCACCAGGACTGTCAGGAAATAATTTAAAATAATCAATCCAGAAATCGCACATTAATTATCACAGTCACCTTGTACAAAACGCATAACAAAATTATAATTGTCCTAACTTGCGATAAATAAATAATCTAAAAGTCATGCATTTCTACACTGACGTATGTCTGGACTCTAATATGCTATCTAATGTTAATAATATGCATACGGGGACTCCAGTGTTATCTTTTCGGTAAAATTAAAAATAGAGTTGAATAAAATATTCTCCGAATTCTCGGAGTGTTACTGTTCGAGGTGTGGAGTGTCGCGGAATTTATCATTATCAGCGAGAGTAAACAAAAACAAAATTTGAATGTCACTCGGAACGTAAACAAGTGAAAAATAAAACACTCAAATCTCAAACGACGAATAAAAATATTTTGAAATATTGTGCGCATTATTGTTGTTTGCTGGCGGCATAGTAAATAATCTGAATTAGGTCAAAGACCACATATAATGTTTCTAAACTTACGTCTGTTTTCCAGTTTGAAGTGCTAGTAAATGAATTGACATTCCTAGTCTGCCACGCAAACAAAACAATTCGTGGAATCACAATACGAGTGAGGGGTTATTAATATGCTTTGTTTCTCCATTTGTTTTTATTTATCTCATATTTTAAGTGAATCCTACCAGTAGATATACGCCTTTGAATCTTCACAATGAAACACGGTAATTGAAAAAATACAACATGCGGAAAATTATCCTGTGGGTTGTCCTCAGCAGGAGTAAGAAAATAGAGATATAAATAAGATATGGCCAAAAAATACCTAATTTAGTTATAGAAATGCGCCGCCTATGGCCTTAACTGATCCGAGACAACATAATGGACTAATTTTTCATTCTCTACGTTTAGGGCGTCTTAACTGTGATAGGACGATCTACTGCACAGCGTGGCCACATTTTTTTAAAGAAATCTACCAATTTTTTGGCCGATTTCTACCAAAATTTACTAAACCAAAAAATATATATACAGTTTATATCACGAATTAACTTTTGAAAAAACTATTATCATTAATTCGTGAAGACCGATAAAATACGCATGTAGACTTCCTTAATTTCAACAACCTGACCTCTGACTGGCCGTCAGCAAGTCAGCAGTCAGCACGCCCCACAGTGCCCAGTGCCCACTGCGTTGCAGTGAGTGAGTGAGTGAGTGCGCTGCGACGTTGCAGTTTCGCGTTGTTCGCGGTTTCCTTTCCGAATGTCGAAAAATGCAAGGTTGCCACTTCTAAAATATCGAGTAATAAACGTGATAACTGGGAGGGTCAAAGTCAAAAGGAAAAAGAGGCACAAATTCACTCGGTGGTAAAAGTTATTGTTATCTGAATGAACCACGATATAAAAAACCCCGAACCTCAACCGAAACAGAAAAACAGAGGTGGTGGTGACGACTTATAATCGTAATCGTATTATTCGAATTTTACCGCTGTCCGCGGTTCTACTACTGAATGTCAAGTGAAATGCGAGGTTGCCACTTCTGAAATGTAGAGTATGAAACGTTATAACTGAGAAAGGGTTTAGGAACGAGAGGCTCAAATGCGAAACAAACATAATAATATATATATATATATATATATATATATATATATATATATATATATATATTTCCCTAGTTTCTTGGGTTATTGGATTCCACAATTATTGATACGTGTATTTGTTAAAAGACGTTTCGTCCCGGGCCTGGGACTTCTTCAGTTTTATTTATTTCTTATTCTCTATAATAAACAATAACAATTTTCAGATTTTTTTTTTGTGACAAGAACAATTTTGTTATTTTGTATGAAAACATATCATCATTGATATGGGGGTACGTACCTGAGTGATGTGTAGCGGTCAATTTATATATATATACACATCACTCAGGTACGTACCCCCATATCAATGATGATATGTTTTCATACAAAATAACAAAATTGTTCTTGTCACAAAAAAAAAATCTGAAAATTGTTATTGTTTATTATAGAGAATTATGAAATAAATAAAACTGAAGAAGTCCCAGGCCCGGGACGAAACGTCTTTTAACAAATACACGTATCAATAATTGTGGAATCCAATAACCCAAGAAACTAGGGAAAAAAAAAATATACAGGAAGGATTCAAGAAAACTATTACAAATATATATATATATATATATATATATATATATATATATATAAACTGTGTGACCCACTTAAGACCGGAGCACCCTTATAAAATCTACATTTTCAGCAGGAAGAGTATCAAAAAGTCTGCGTTTTCACCAAATTTGCAGAATTTAATTCCAAATTTCAGGGCATACTATGATTTTTTTTTATGTTCGAAATTGCTAAATTTCATTAGCGATTTTTTCGTGAAATTTCGACTCCACCACTGGATTCAGCATCCTTCATTCAGGTAAATCCTAGAATTTCATTTGAACATATTCATTGGCAACAATTATAACAATATTAATTTTGATAACATACCATTATTTATGAATATTTCAGACACATTCTGAGAATCGGCTACACTGTCAACACAAACTTAGGAGATCTTTGAGGTTTCTGGTGGAAATTCATAACACAAATTGTTCTCTATAACATTTAGAAAGGGGTACACATTTGGAATAAAGTAATGACGTCGAAAAACAGCTTTCAGTTCAGTTAATTAAAACAATTTTTGAAAGATAATGTCAAAAATTCGGGTTCTGGTATTATCTCCTTATACAGGCTATCCGACTTCTTCCGCAAAGTCATTTTGTTGCCTTCTTCGTTCGCTAGTGTCAAAATATTATTATTGAATTGAAAATTTGAAAATGTATCTAACTCGAGAAAGGTAGGCTGTGACGTTATTATTTTTAATAGTTATTTGATTGAAACAAAAGTAAGCCCTGACAATGTCACATTGAGTCTCATAATTCGAATGTGAGAAAGGTATTAATTAATATTCAATTACAATAGGACGATATTACGTTATGGCTTTACAACTGTCTTTGCAAAAAAAAATTGAAATTGTGCGTCTTTCTGGATACAATGATGTGAAAGAGAGGTAAATATTCAATGATCGACATCCAGATCGCCCCCCTATCAGTAATAGTACAGTGCACAGAATAAATGAAAGAGTCAATGAAACAGGAGCTGTATCGAAGAATATTTAGAGGAATGATGTGAGAAGAAGGATTGGACACGAACAGGTTATATTGGATTACTTTAGGATTAATCTCAATGCCAGTTTGACTGGCAAGCCTAGATTTGAATTCACCAAGGAAAAACATACGGAGATGCCTGAGAAAATACAAAATGAAACTATTCAAACCCAAATTTTTGCATACCCTGGAAGACGGAGATCAAGAAAAACGACTAGAATTTTGTTTGTGGGCACAAGGAGAATACCTGAGAAACAGACGTTTTTTAGAGTGTGTTTTATTCAGCGATGAAGCCACTTTCACGACCAACGGTGTTGTTTCATCTCAAAACACTAGATTTTGGGCAACCGAAAACGCTACTTGGGTTATAAACTGCAAAATACAATATTCGGAAAAAGTTCATGTATGGTGCGGAATATTGAATGAACGAATCAAAGGCCCATGGAATGATCTTCCTACTGTTGAGCGAATAAACTTACATTTTCAATTTTGTGTACTTTGTGCATTGCATTTCTTATTTTATCTCCCTTCACTTGGCTTTTTATTTCTTTAAATATATGCCAGTCGGGCAACCTAAGCCACTCCTACTGAGAGGGAATCTTTCATTTAGAATCCTCTCGAGGTAGAAGAAATGTATGGAGTGTTTCTTTCTGTCACTAGGTGCCGCCGGTTAAAAGTTATCTTTTCCGACGTACCTAAAGATGTTGTAAGCTCGATGGTGATTTTATTTATGTTGTGTCTCGCTTCGGCCAGAGCTCTCCGGATCTCTGGCTGGTGACTACTCCATACTGATGAGGGCCTAAAAGCCTGAAACCGGTATGCGGATTGTTAGGCGGACACGACATAGATTACGCCTACACTATCGAGCTTATCAGAAAGAAACATTTGCGAACAATATCCATTTATATGGAAATTTGCATGGATTGTCAGGTGAATATCATTCAACGTTCTGCGTGGTATTTGCTGGGAGAGTAGTTGTTTTTTGTCTATGGTCTACCAATTGTGTTTCAATTTATATTGAATCCCTGCTGAAGACGACTTTGTGTACTTTATGCATTGCATTTCTTATTTTATCTCCCTTCACTTGGCTTTTTATTTCTTTAAATATATGCCAGTCGGGCAGCCTAAGCCACTCCTACTGAGAAGGAATCTTCCATTTAGAATCCTATGGAGGTAGGAGAAATGTATGGAGTGTTTCTTTCTGTCACTAGGTGCCGCCGGGTAAAAGTTATATTTTCCAACGTACCTAAAGATGTTGTAAGCTCGATGGTGATTTTATTTATGTTGTGTCTCACTTCGGCCAGAGCTCTCCGGATCTCTGGCTGGTGACTACTCCATACTAATGAGGGCCAAAAAGCCTGAAACCGGTATGCGGATTGTTAGGCGGACACGACATAGATTGAACACAATTGAGCTTATCAGAAAAAAACATTTGCGAACAATATCAATTTATATGGAAGTTTGCATGGATTGTCATGTGAATATTATTTAACGTTCTGCGTGGTATTTGCTAGGAAAGTAGTTATTTTTTGCCTGTGGCCTACCAATTGTATTTCAATTTATATTGAATCCTTGGTGAAGACGACTTTGTGTACTTTATGCATTGCATTTCTTATTTTATCTCCCTCCACTTGGCTTTTTCTTTCTTTAACTCATACATATTTACGAATTCTCAAAATTATCTGTCTGCGGTAGCCATCATAAAGAATGCACCCACCAAGCCATAATATTCCGCGTGTTTACCATTTGGCATCGCGATACAAGATACATACACACACACACGTTGAAACTTCTATCAGTTGCACGTACGTGTTATCGCCGTTTCACGTCAGCAATTGAGACGGTGATACAGTCATACTGATAGCGTGATACTGATACACACGATGAGATTTGTATCGCTACAACGTATCATGCAACATGTAGCGATACGGATCTCATCGTCTGTGGGGGCCTTTAGTTAGATGAGGATGGGGTTTATCATCCACCCCTGATAAAACATAATAGGATTTGAGCTTTGATCGAAAATGCCGACCATACGTGGAGATTTTTTCTTTTAATTGTAAAATTGTAAAATTGTAAATTGTAAAATTTACAATTTTACAATTTTACAATTACAATTCAAATGTAACATTGCCCAACTTTGTTCAAAAACAAATTTCAGTAAACTGAAAAAGGATTTTCACTAATAATATTCTTTGGTAGGTCTATTAGGTGATAATAAGTAACAATCCGAAAGATAATAATAATTATATTTTTTTGTATCTGGGCAAAAATATTGTTACCGTTTTTTTATATCACGCTGGGCTTGGAAGGTATATTCAGGATAGTCGGATAATTTCTTGGTAATTTAGCACTACTCTACTGGCCTCATCAACGTTTTTAAATTTTCTATCTTTTCCAGAAAATGATCTACGACATATCCTTGTTTTCTCAAGATTCCTTTTATGTTGATGAACAATTAGATTTCGTCGGCCTAAATCTGTTCAAACATTTGTATAATTGCTTTTTATGGAGACTGTGTTAGATTTGAAGGAAAATTTAGAATTTCCAATCCAATGCAATAACATTTATTCTATGATATTTTGAACTACATTTCATGCCTAATATTAAAACTAACTATTTACAATATATACAAGTATATGCAATGAGTTTTTCATATAGGTCATGTTGTCTTCGGATGTTTGTTCAGCCTCCTGCTTTCACTCATGCGAAATTTGGTGTTGTGTCTTTTTGAATTTTTGCGTTTTGTGTGAGTAGGCTTAGAGTAATTTTCCAGGAAAAAGCTAGTGTAAAAAACCTGGTGAGGAGTGTGATTTCATGAGTTTGAGTTTATTTATGTCACTTGCGGGTATTTGAGGGGTTTGTGGAGAATTTGCGTAATCTCTATTTGAGTGTAGGTTTGAGGTATGATTTGAGTTTTGTGGGTATTTTTGTGTAATCTTCACTTGAGTGTTCGATATTTGAAGTATATTTGAGTAAGGTTTGGGTGTATTTGAGTGTATTTTTGTGTTTTTCATTTGACTGTTTTTGTGATTTTTTTATAGTGAGACTTCCGTTTGACAGATGACAGCCAGAAATTAATAATCGCATTACAGAAACTGTATCTTCATACCAAATTTCAGCTCGATTGGTCAAACGATTCGACAGTTATCGTAAGAGATTACAAATACACACAAGCACACCCAGACAGACAGACACACACACACATACACACACAGAGACAGACAGACAGGCTTCACGATTACTTTACTTGACCTAATATAAAAAAATTAGCACTGATATGACCATATTGGACGAAAGCGCTTTGCTACGATTTTAATAAATTTTTCATTAAATTAAAATCGTATCAAAGCGCTTTCGTCCTATATGGTATCAGTGCTCATTTGTTTATATGAAGTCAAGTAATACAAAAAACAGCTCTAGCTTCTACTTCCACATGATCGTATCACGTCGTTGGTCCTCCAAGATACACTATACTGAATTCTTGAACATTCCGGCTTGAAACTTTATCTTTCAATCAATAATGAAAAAAAAATGGAACCCCAAAAAGATAACAACATGACTGTCTGTATATCTGCCTGTAACAGCCATTTCTCTCAGATAGGACAAAGTTGAAATTTTGCATATTGGTAGTGGTAATGGTAATAGGAGGTGGTGTCGAATGCACTACGAACTGGTCCTAATGTGCCTATCCTCCTTCTGCTATAGCAGCCTCTGGAGTCGCAAATTCCTGAAGATTTTTTTTCGTGGATTGATGTGTGGTTTGTCTGAGTGTCTGTATATATTATATGCTCTCTCTTATTACGCAACTCGGTTAGAATTTTCAAGTGAATCTGCTAGATAGGCACCTTCAGTAAATGATTAGTCCCTCACATGGTGCATTTTTCTTATAGACCCGACCTTCACAATCCTGGGGTGAACTCTCTATGCCGCTCTCTCGAGAGACGTGAGGTTTATTATGCTGTTGAAGTCGATCTCATTGCTTCTATAATGAGAAGGCATGCCAGTCTTCACACTTTTTCCAAGGATTTCCTTATTGTGGCTAGCTTAGTCCTGTCATGCCTCGCTATTGCTTCGGATATCATCATTGAGGATATTGCCTTGCTAGGGATTTCCACGTCTTGGTACCAAAGTTATGCCTTCGACCATGATGATAATGCTCCACATTGAGAGTGACAGTACCCCTTCCTTTTGGCAACCTTTGGCGGTACTAATTTGCATGGTTTTGTCGCTCGCCTTCATTTCAGTGATATTGTGGCCAGCGATTGACTTATCCATCTAGATGAAGTTCTATCCACTCCTTTGTGCAGTAGTTCTCTTTTCACGGCCTCTGGTGAGGTATTGTTGAATGCTCCCACCACTTCTGAAAAAGCATAAGGCAATGTATTTGTGCTCAAGTCATTTCTGTATATTTTCAGTGGGCTCGAATATGTGGTTTATGTTGATCCGCCCGTTCAGTACCAATGCTGACTCAGTCTCTCCAGTACTTCAGTTCCAATATAGTTGTCTACGATGTCTCCAGAAGAAAGCGGGGAGATTCATTTTTCTAAACGAATTTCGAAGAGTGAGATCTTTCTTCCTTACTCTTTTAATGAAGGTCACTCTTACTCTTCTCCGATTTCTAAGTATATAGCTAGCGCCAAACTGTATAAAGATGCCAAAAATTACTTGTATCCTTTTGTGAAAGGGCAGGAAGAATGCCATCAATTCCTGGGGAAAAAGTTGATTGCTCATGTCAACCTTCGGGAAGTACATTTTGGCTACTTTTCAGTCTTCTTGTCTAGGTTGATCATAAACTGCCTGTCTTCTCGTATGTTGCTCTATTTTGAAATTGCATCTCTAGTAGGAAAAGAGTTCGCTGATCTCCATCTTCTGTGTAGCTACCACCCCATTTCTTAATTGACATCGGACCTTGTTATCTGCCTTTCTACATGGTCGTATGCAGTGATTGTCTCGCAGAAATAACTTAAGTTTTTCGCTTTGTCTTCCTTATTTCTCTGTTGTAGTCTTTGAGTCTTCAGGAGTAGCCCTACCAATTTCGCTTAACTTCATTATAAAGCTGGCGTAGTTGGCATCTTCATTTTGGCAGTTATTTATTCTACAATTGGTATGACTGTGTGTGGATGTGTACTCTAGTGGGGCAACTGGGTTCAAATGTGTCCATTATTGCTCCATTGACTTGATCTTCTCTAGTTTATATTCTGATATGGAATGATGGAATCGGTGTTCCTAGGATGACCGTTCGAAATTGATATTGTTGAGGGTCTCTCCACATCAAACACTAT
The DNA here is from genome assembly GCA_018342105.1 of Gonioctena quinquepunctata. Lineage (NCBI taxonomy): Eukaryota > Metazoa > Arthropoda > Insecta > Coleoptera > Chrysomelidae > Gonioctena > Gonioctena quinquepunctata. The sequence goes on along the minus strand of JAFIRS010001463.1, from coordinate 130,978 downwards.
TATTGGTCAGAGAGACAGGGCTCGTATGATATCCTGCATTTTTTTACCATTTCGTTAATATTCGGACACCGATATTTAAATACCACTACACCCCAAATTCAATATGCTTTGGTTGGCTTCAAAAATTATTAATAATAATAATGATAATAATTTATTGCTGGCTTCAAGAATTATTGATAATAATGATTATAATAATTTATTGCATAAATATATATAAACAACTGAGTTACATTCAGTTTAATTATTACTGTGTACCTAATAGAATTTCGTTGAAGGATAGACGTGAGTTTTTTATTGCAATAAACAGAAACCCAAAGAAACCATGGACGGATGTATATGGGTATTTATGCACAAATATTTGGTGTTTGATGAAACAGTACCTAAAACGTGAGATTTGACAACAGTAGTTTCTTCTCAGATAGAGAATCCTAGTGCCATATCACATAAAAATTAAAGAATTGCGGTAGATTTAAAAGTATAATAGAATATAAGAATGTGCAAAATATAATTTGTTAGTATGTAAAATTATGAAAATGTTGGAAAGGAAAATGTAAAGAGTTTGAGAAAAAAAAAGATAAACAAGAAAAGGTTTCAATGAGGGAAACTTCAACCGATGAGAACAGATTCAATTATTGTGTGTATTTCTTTTCGATCGGATTGTTGTATGTACGATTCAATGAATTTTTTGAACATTTTGAGACTATTTATATTCAGAAGATAATTTTCATAAGTTTCGTGGAGTTTGTTGAAGATTACCGAAGAAAGGTATGTATAACATTTTTTCGCAATTGTTTTATTGATAGTTTTAACGGTAACATAACTATCTGTGTTTTGTCCTATGTTGTAGTGGTTGATTTTTTGAAAACATGAACAGGATGTTCATAAAATCAATTGAGAATGTTTCCCTTTTCAAGTTGTAGTGGTGTTCTGGGTTTTTCAGTAGGTGCCTGTTTTTGTAAGTATATATCAATATGTTGTAATAATATAGCTGTCTGACTTTAAAAAAAAAACAGAATTGGATGGATATAATAGAGGCTTTCTACAAATTATTTTCAAGATTCCCTTCTGGAGGACATCTAGCTTTCGCAAGTGTGTGTATCAACATGCACCCCAGCTCAGAATACAATATTGCAAGCGTGATTCGACCAGAGCATGATATAAGATTTTGAATTTTTTGTGAGTTAATATCTTAACCAAACATTTACATTTATACAGAAGAATTCTCAATGTTTTAGTAACCTGCTCAGTGTGGTAATTTCACCTGAGTTGAGAGTCAATAGTTATACCAAGGTATTTTATCTTATTAGTTGCATTTATTTTGACATCGATTTGATTCACTTGTAGTTCAAGAGTTTTGAAATCTGGCAAGTGATTTTCATAGCTAGCAAAATGGACGTAATAAGTTTTCTCAAAATGCACTGTGAGTAGTTTGTGGCTAAACCAGTTGAAGATAGTTTCCAAATCTTGTTCCATTTCTCTTTTCAGGTTCTTCCAAGAATCAGAAGTGTGAAGAATGACTGTATCGTCGGCGAAGCTGTAAATTTTTCCTGCAGATTTCTGGGCGAGTAGGTTATTAATATAGTTCGAAAAAAGCGTTGGCCCTAGAACAGTTCCTTGTGGGACTCCATATGTTAATATATTTTCATGGTTTATAGTTTCCCTAATTTTCACCGATTGTTTGCGGTCTTTGGTGTAACTTTTAAAGAGGTCAAGTGCTATTCCTCTTATGTCGGAGCTCCCCAGGGCCTCGAATATCTGAGGGTGATCCACAGTATCGAAGGCCTTGCAAGATCTAGGAAGACACAGATTGTTGGCTTTCTAGTATCAATGCAGTGATTCATTTCTCCACTTAATTTAGATGTTATATCATTCGTTGACATTCCTGTACGAAAACCAAATCATTTATGCTACTTTTCAATGATTTTTCAAATATTTTTGCAAATCTGTTGTTAAGAGAAATTGGTCTGTAGTTGACCACATCTTTCCTATCACCTTTTTTGTATTTTGGAGTTGCTATTGCCTTTTTAAAATTTGCAGGACAAAGTCCTGTTATGAATATAGCGTTAATTAAATGTGTGAGTAAAGGCGCTATTAATAGTCTCTTTATCATGGGTGTCTGTAGTACCCAAGTGGTGTTATGAGCGTTAGCATCGCATCCGATCAGGTGTGGAAGTTTGCTCCTATTACTCTCTGAAAGCCTCTCTACTACTTTCGATTTAGGATGCCCTCGACTTCAGTGATTTATCCTTCATTCAGTCATTCAGACTTTGCTTCTGGCAAATAGCGAAGGATATAAGGATGGGAGTAGAGATCCACTACCGTAATTTCATAAGCTGTCGTAATCCTACGAGTTTATCTAGTATAAGTCATTGACAATCGAAATAATATGTTTTCATGGAAGAAACGAAATCGTCACGGAAAATATGTCGATTCTTCGAATAAATAACGTTAAAACATAAAAAAATTTAAACGGGCCAAGGTGCAAATTTTGCTATAAAACGTAATAACCCAACTCTAAATTAATAGAAGTGACTGGTTCGTATTTATGTTTCATAACACTCGACTTTTCTGTTCCACGAATAAATTATTGAATAAACTCTTTGTAAATGGATGATTCTGTTTCTAAAAATCAAATATTTCATTAATTAATCCGAGGATCATTGCAACGATTCCACAATTTATGGAATCAGCCCACAACGACGTAGATTTTAGTGGGTGTGTCATGATTCTTATCTGTCGTAGTATGAATATTTAAAGTTATGATGTAAGTGTCGGATATATTGCCCACATTCGTAACGAATTAACAAAACACCATACAACATTATCAATGCAATTAAAATTGTGCAGTGAGAAATCTTCATATAGGAAAGTAAAACACCAATGACTGACTCATCTTCCAACTGCTAAGTCATGTAGGTCAGTTTAGCATAGACGTTATTTTCAGGGTGATGGTACGAGGTTTTCCAAGAATCTATTTTTGGAACACTCATAGTTTATGTATATCATATTGTTTATAATTTCATTATTCTGAAAAAATGAAGGTAAGGTTTCAGTTTTCTAATGAATAATATTGCTATAACCATTCAGTAAATCAACGAAGGCAGTGAGAAAGTGAAATCAAGTAAAAAGGTTCCGAAAACAGTTTCAAAATTGTATCCCTTGCGGGAAAAGAGTTGATTGAAATGCCACATCGAGTGAAATGTAATCATCAGTTACAAAAAGTTGTTGACTTTAATTTAATTTTGTATGTATGTGCAACGTATACACTTAGTTTTGAGTAGTCTACGTCGCACACCCAAAGCAATTATTAACTTTTTGGCGCATTTAAATAATGAAAGCTTGTTTTTAATATGTTTTTTTAATTATTTTATTTTGTGCTCTTTAGTAAGTACATCTCAATCTATGCATTTTTGTTAACGCATCGTCATTATGAGGCCTTTTTCCTGTAAGTTCTGAGCTATTTAGTTCTTCAATGAGGAAACCCTCTGAAGATTAACTCATCCACGCTCCTGGAGCTGCCATCTTCAATTTATGAATTCTGACAACAAATTTATAATCTTCGAATAAATTCATAATCTCCGACCCCAAAAACCCCCACATACAATTTTGAATAGAATCGAACCATAATCAAAGAAATCGTCGGCCATCTTGGAGCCGCCATTTCGTTTTTTCTCCAACAAAAGTTCCATGATGCATTGTCACGGGAACTATGAACACCTGCCAAATTTCACGTTAATCGGGCAACAAGAAGGGGGTCAAATTCAACTGGCAAGATTTGATTACAGACACCGGGACAAAAAAAAGAGGAGGGGCTGAGAGGTCCCACCACCACCCCTGCTCCCTGAACGAGCAGACCTCTTGGAATTTATTAAAGAAGTAGGAACTTAAGTCTGAAATTATCAGCCTGAATGGCGATCTAGGAAGAAAGGAGGGGTGGAACCCCAATCTAACTGTGTAATTTTCCACATTGGAAGTCCCTGCCTTTCGGCTTAACTCCCTGATGCCTACATGATGTGTTTATGCTACCACATGTTATTTATACAAAGCAATTGCGGTGCATCTATCTATCTTAACCTACGTAGTAAAGTAGCTAATGGCTTCTATCTTTTCTCCCAGCATGATTATTAGCTCGTTCGCTGTATCCGGGAGATTGACTTGTAAGAATCCTCCAATTAGAATCCTTGGCCCTTCATACGTTGTCATTCAGTGTGCTGGACTGTCTGATAGCGGGCAGTGGCTGCATTCCGGATCTTGGATCTTCCCTATCCGATGTGGATTCCAAAATTTCCATGTGAGGTCATGACCGAGCACGCTTTCTTACTCAGGTGGGGTGTTTTACTACCCACTCATTCTTCTTGGAATTAGCTCATATGTGCTGTGGTCTGCCACTGGGTTTGCCATGCCCCCATGCTCTTACTTTCCACATGCATCCTTACCGCAATCCAGTATCTAAACTCCTCTGCTACAATGTCCTCACCCATGAAGTTGGTTCGTCCATTTCTCCTCAGGTTTTTAAAGGCTATAGCTTGTTGTAATTCAATCTGGATAGGAATAATTTTTGCATGGTGTAGTTTTATACGCGCCTATTATTAGCCTCAAACATTGGGCTTGTAGTCTTCGTAGCCTAATGGCTACATATCCTTTGTCTATCTTGCTAATCCAGCATTCAGACGCATAGCCGACAATCGGTATTATGGCTCTGACAGATGAAACAAATTAAAACTTGTAAAATACAATCTTTATGATAGTTTGAACTTCTGGCTAGGCGAAATCTGTATTGAATAACTCTTTCGCTGGTTCTCACTGCTATCACCAGTGTTTTCCTGTTTATGGAATAAGTCTCTCTCAGTCAGAGCTGTCCCAAAGCACTGTGCTCAGTGCTCGTGAAAGCACTCAAAGCACTCTTATGCTAGTAAGCACTGTGCTCCCGAGCACTTTTTTGAACCAGTGCTCAGTACTTAGTGCTTCGGGATTACTAAGCCTTTCTTCACCCCCAAGAACCACTGAACGCGTCTGGGTCCTTATATTATGCATATTCGAGAGATTACAGTGTGGGTATGCATTGTTTTTAATGTTTTGCGTTGCGAAGTGAGTTTAGAGCTTAACTATTCTCCTCTAAATGCAGAAACATAATGAATAGACTTCCTACACACGACGATATTCTATTAGAAAATCTTCAGAACAGTTCTGGGTAAAAAATTAATAGTCGTAGGACTCCCTGTGATGTTTTACTATGATTTTGGCGGAGCTCTAGAGCTGAACTCTCTGCAGGCGCGTACTGGGACACTTTTGAGGCCGGGAAACTGTTCTCCGAGGGTCCATGCGATTTTTTACGAGCATGGAAATTTTCGAGATATTTTTAGAAGTTTTGATGTGTTGATGTGTTTGGGGTCCCATTCTGTTAATAATTGGTATGTGGAAGTTTTTGGTATCGGAGATCATTATTTTGTTAAAAAAAATCATTATTATTAAAATTGATGGTACGAATTTTTTCAAAATTGCTATCCGAAGGATTTTGGGGTCACCGATTATGACTTTAATGTCAAAATTCAAGATGTAGAATCTAATATGGCGGGCCAGATTTTGTATTTATTATCCGAATTCAATGAAAATTGGTATGTATGGGTTTTTGGGGTCGGAAATCATGATTTGTCAAAATCAGATGATTCGAGGAGACAGCTTCAAAATATCCGATATTATATAAATAAAGTTTTCATTTTGAAGTGCACAAGCATGCGAGTCGTATTTATTTCAGTACACCACTTTATTCAATGCCACATGCCACACTCATAAATAATATATCATACGGGGCAAAGCATTGCGTTTTACATAATTATTATGTTTCCATTGCTGTTCTGGATTTAATTCGGCGTGACTAACCCAAAAATACAAAAATTTCTTTTTTTATTTAGGTAGTTGTCGTGAAATACACTTTCAATCAGATTGCGTTTATATTCATACCGCTTTCAATTAACATTATTACCTGTATCATATTGAATTTTTGAAATGATTAACCACACCGAAAGCGAGATATAAGGCTTCAAAGTTGCAAAGTTCAACACGTAATCCCTATAGTGAGCTACCACGGACACCACATTTTGAGGCATAACTGAAAACCCTCCATTCACATCTTTTTGAGAAACTAGTATATTATGTAAGTAACAAATTTTATAGAAAAAATTAAACCCGCGTAGCCATACAGTTATTTAGTTATTGCCATAAGAAGTTTCCAAATTATTTCGTATGTGAAGTGCAAGAGGGGGAAGGCTGAGAATCGTGGCAACGCCACAAGCGAGCGCTCGTGATTCAAATAAGCGAGAGCGCGAGGGTGTGTTTTGAATTGAACTGTATTTTGGAATGCCCATATTTATGAATAATAATTGTGAACATAAACAAAAATGATCCAGATTTCTAAAAAGCTTATAAAATATAACGTATAAATCTACAAAAAATATAAACAACAATGAATATTTTTTCTAAGTTCATGAAAAAACCAAAACTTTGTTGAACTATATCTAGTGAAAAAAGTGGTTCTTTATTGCACTCATATGTCATTATACTACAGCGCTTTGTGATCATAACAAACATTAACGTTCAAATCGACGCCATTTTTAGTCCATTTTCTGTTATATTGTATTACCTTTTAAACAATCGCATATTTTATATTATTTTCAATCATATTTATTGCATAATGGATTACGGAATCGATAGTGCTAATTAATTATTAAATATTTTGCTATTAAATTACGCTTTTTATTTTCCCACACTTAGTGCCACCTACATAAACATTTTTTGATTTTTGCATGAACGTAGAAAAAATATTGTATGCAACTCGTACAAAAAGTGTTTATTGCACTCGACGTGTTGCCCAACTCGGTCTGACGGCCTCGTCGGACAACTCCATGTCTAGTGCAATGAACACTTACTTTTTGCACTTGTTGCATGAATAACTATTCAACTATTTTACCAAATAATCACATGATTGCCTAAACATTTATTTTCGAATCATTATTGATTTTAGTTAATGTTTTCCTATTTTTAGTAACTCTAGGTTTTCCATTCTCCAATTTTTCAGTTAGGTGATTAATCACAGCTTCTTCTCCTCCATCGTGATACATTTGTTTCAAAAAATCGCATGCTATATTTTGTTGAGCAATTTTTTTCAATAAATCCCGTGATATAACATTTTTTAAGGCACTTAAATTAGGTAAATTACAAGATATTCTTTCGTTCTCAAGTCGCTCTGAAATGCATTCTTCATATGATTTCATGCATGTTGATATTTCTGACTCTTTACCACTAAAACGAAAATTTTTGCAAAATGTGTATCATACATCGCTTCGTGGATTTCGCACTCGTCACTTAAAATTGATGCAAGTCCCAAATGTTTTTCTTTCAGCACATTCTCCAAACTCAAAACTTGGTGATAGTTCCGTTTTTAAGTCATTCCTCTCAATTCATGAAATAAGGTTGAATAGTTTTTAATGAACACGTGATATGTGGTGTATATTATTTAACGTTTTGAAATTTCCATAAAACTATATCTTCGAAATAATTATAACCAGCAAATATATGACATTGCTCTTGTTCTGTGTGTCAACATACATGAACAACCTTTGATTATCGTTGTTCTTTATATTTCTCCAAATATAACTATATCAAATGTTATACAATTTATTCACAGTAATTACTCTGCTTCACTACTGAAGGTTCAGGAATTTTAAATAGCATTTACCATGAGGTAGTAATGACTCCTGCTGGAGATTTAATTTCCGTTTAGAAGGATCTCAACTATTAATTGATTGTTTGACAGATAAATTGAATTTAACAATGAATGATTCTCCACTACAATCAACAATTGATGCAGTTCTCTCAATAAATTCAGAAAATTTGCAATGCAGATTTTATATTTCTCATTTTAGTTATCATAATCCTTCAATTCCATATTAAAATTTTAATAATAATTGAATTAATTTATTTGTAATGCTCGAGGTAAATAAGTGTATGACTTTATGTTGCTCAATGTGAATTATATTATCAATTCTAACATGACTTATTTATTTTTAGTTTGATCGTAATATATGCCACAAGGTCAAAGAAATGTTACTTTAACCTAGCGTAAAGGTTACGCATTTCATATTTTAAAAATATTTTATCATTGTTCTAATATACACTACGTTAAAAATAACATAATTACCGATTTAAATCTCATACTCAAATCAAAAAGGTATTTTTTAAAAATATACTTGTGAAAAAAAATATATATAATAAGATTTTGATGGTCTATCATATTACTTATACCAGATAAGTACATCAAGAATTATCTGCTCTGGTTTGACTCATATTTATGCAACGTGGTTTGGTTCTAGATTATTTTTAGAATTGATAAACTCTGCCATTCATGTAATATATCACGTAAAATAATTGTTTTTAAATTAAAATTTTTTTTTCCGAATGGGTATTCCTGTGTTGTATTTATAAATACATTGAAGAACAGTTATTTTATTCAACCCAGGAAATGTTTAAATAAAAATTTAAATTTTTTAAATGCCCAACAATAAATAGTGAAATTAAACGAAATAATCGTCATTATATACTTTTTTAATCAATCGATTTCTTGGCAATGAAGTTGAATATAAAGGAGGAAGATCTTTTTCTTGTATAAATTCAAATTTTATAACTTTTTGATATAAGGGAGTTTGTTGAAAAACAAAGAGATTCCAGACGGTTTTAGAAACTGAATTGTACTAAAAACATAAAATTGAAAAAAAACGAATTGTTGTTCAATCACACCTCATTAGATTCAGTATATTAATGAAAAGATCACCCTGCTTTAAACTGGTTTCATCACAACCTACATTTACATGCAATGTTGAAGCTGAAGGTCTCAATTCGCAAAATAATTGAATATTCCAATGTGGGCTGTTTTCAAGAATTTTCCGCGTTTAGCAGCCAACAAATTAACGAGTTTTATCACATATCCCATTGTTGGTGTTTTTTTATTCTCTATTATTTCTTTCATTTGAGTAAAAGGGCCTGTTTTATCTCTTGATATTAATAGATAAAACTTCCGAATATTCAAAAAAAAACTAACTTGGCTATCAATGAAATTTATAAACTAATCCATTTTCATTATTTCGTTGATGAAAAATAAGTTTTTCAAATGAAGGTTTGTATTGTTGTTTGTTACAGATTCAAAAGCTTGTCGCTTTTGTATTCGAACTGATAACTTTGCGCGACAAGCTCTTGAATCTAGAACTCACGGAATAACCTACGTCACACATCCAAAGCAATTATTTTTTACTTTTTAGTGCATTTGAATAAAAGCTTGTTTTTAAAAAGTTTGTTCATTACTTATTTTATTTGCATACATTCTGAAACATATTTCACCTGGAGAAATCCTCATTCACTATGAAATCACTATCACACCGCCTTTTTCAACGGGAGAATAAAAATGAGAATTGGTACCACTGCAGTTTGTCTTTTGTATCAACTTTGTTATTCTATAGAACAAACTTCTCAATATCTTCATTTGCATTAATTCTGTCCGGAATTGGGATACTGTCAACAATCGAGACATTTACCTAATGCTCCGCCACAAATATGTTATTTTTTCCGAGTTGGGACCAAACAAGTGTTTTCAACAACTGACAATGTCTGACTTTTATCACTTCTATTGATTCGACTAAATCACATGCGATAATTCCTAATTGGTGATGTGAAGCCTGTACAAGTAGGTGTTAATAATTTTAATCCAAGCGTTATCATGTTTGTCTAAGGAATGTTTTGATATGATGTATATTGGTTATTTTTCATATAGCAATCTCACGTTAATACGCGTTACATACCTTTTGAATGTCCTTGTGTACTAACAATAAGTATGTTGTTTTTCAGATGGCTTCATGATAAAAAACATTGTTTTCGAAAGTTTGACAAATAATAAGACAATTTCTTAATTTTCGGATTAAATTTATTATATATATATATATATTAATATATATATATATTATATATATATATATATATATATATATATATATATATATATATATATATATATATATATATATATATATATATATTTAATTTAATTTTTTATATATATATTCTGTAATGGAGACTAGAAACTATATAACTATGTTGGATTCATCTAAGCTCGGGAAAGCTTGTGTTGTGTTTCCATCATAACCCCTAATAGGTACAATCATTTTCCTAAAACAAAAAATAGGAATCTTATATATTTTCACTAATTTTATGGGGATGGTGGAAGTTGATACGCGAGTCGAAGAGAGTTTATCACCTTTGAAATATTGTTGGTAACATATACATATTCGAGTGCATTTCTTAAGATACTTTGGAAGCATATTGAATAAGTTTGGACCACAGCAAAAAATTGTGTTCTGGGTGCGAGTTTTTTTTATTGGTAGAGAAACAATTTTTGTTTGGTGAGTCTGGTGATCCGTGCATGACTTTTGTTCATATTTGTGTCTTCTCTAAATGTCCACACCAAGGCGTTGAAAACAAATACATTTATAATATTGAAAAGTTTAGTTGTATTATATAATGAATTTATGGAAGATGTATATATTTTTAAAATAAAATTTCTTGAAGCCTTTGGAAATGAATTAAATTACTTCCCCACAATTAACCTTAAATTTATACAGAATAGAATAGAAAATATTCATTTCCAGAAAACATGATATACATGTATGGGAACATTCGAGTTTTCACAAATATACACTTAATAAATACATAAATGATTGTATTTTTTGTTATTGTGTACAAGGACTAGGACATTGTATATATATATATATATATATATATATAAATATATATAAACTTGGTAAATAATTCTCATTTCTATGAAATAATTCCTACCAGACTCTCTTCAATTTTTTTATTATTCTTATTGATGTTTTTTTAACACAAAAGATGACTGCCAATCTGAACTAATTCCCCAGTAGTTAAGGCCATTGCAAATATCATGAAAGGCGGTTGATGTCGAGTTGCCAGGAAAGAACCCATGTTGGCAATCATTTAATTAATTAAAGAGATTAGTCTTTTTTGTATCAATTTTTCCAAGAGTTTAGAAATGGTTGACAAGAGTGATATCGGTCTATAATTTTCGAATTCTTCCCCATCTCCTTTTTTGAATATCGGAACCACGTGAGATTTTTTTGAGCATTTTGGAAATATACCTTGACTGAGAGACTCATTACAGAGTTTCACTAATTCTGCGCAGATAGTTGTAGAATATTTTTCAACAGTTTCGATGATATATTATCATATCCGGCTGAGTTTTAACTTTTCAAAGATTGGACAACTGATCTCGTTTACATCTGTAGGATAGACAAAGAATGTTCTGTCTGATTTTATTTTATTTCTCCATCTAGTCTCGACTCCGCTTAAGAAGTAATCATTAAAGTTATTCATGAATAAATTGGAGTCCTCACTTTCAGGAATTTTTATAGATTTTTTGATCGAGTGTCTTCTTTTATTTCTCTGCTTATAATTTCCCAAGTTTTTTCAATTTTATCATCGCTGGATATAATTTCCTTTTCCAGAAGCAAATCTCTAGCTTTGGCTATAACTTTTTTCAGTATATAACAGTATTTTTTTTGGAACCTGTTTAGTATTTCGTTATCTACTCCTCTACAGAACGCTATCAATTGTCTCATATGCAAGCAGGACTTACGTATTCCTTTGGTTAACCAGTGTTTTTTTGTTTTATTCTTCAGCAATTCCAGAGGAAAGGAAATTTCTTTTCTTTTTTCTAGTACACCCATAAATGCATCGAATTTCAGCTCTACATCAGAGTAAGGTATTTTATTGTAATCATCAGATACAAGTTTCCTGGCCATTTCATGTTTGAAATTATTTATATTTCTTTTGGAATAAAAACGTTTGAAGATATCCGAGTATTTGATGCTTGCAGTGAATAGAATACATAGCCATGAAACCAGACAACAAATTATTCAAACTCAATCGATTTCAAAACTTGACCCAGCTATAAACATTAATGTTTCTCGAACTGATTCTAGACACCCATTCATAATAGTGAGTTTCGAATTCAAGTATCAATTCGGAGTAATTTTAAATAATCCGCGTGACTCATAATACTGGTGTGATTCTTGTAACGAAGACAAAACAATAGTACAATTGCAATTGTGAACTGTCAACAGTTCCTCAAATGATAACGTCATCCAAGCCAAACGACAAAATATGTGTATTCAGGTCGAGGTTAATATCGGGTCAGTGTCACGGACACTATTTTAACGGAATAGTTCCACTAGTCAGTAGAAAACATCAGCATTTTATACAGAAAAGTTATATCAAAAATATGTAGGAGGATGTAATGACACAGAGTTTACAAATACATTTTCCGAGTTACAGCTTTTAATATACCTGAATGAAAGAATTGCCTCACGTAACTGAAAACGCTTTTCCACGAGTGTTAATGAATTTAATGTTTGCGATTCCCACATACAAGGTTTTTTGAAAGAATTAAAATCCAAGAAATTTCCTCAATTCCAACATATTCTTGTTTTTAACAAGAAATTAAACCGACGAAAAAAGAAACTGAAAAGCAACAAATAAAATGAATCTTCTTAGTCTTAATAATTAAGCTCCTAAACTAATGTGAGTAACTACAAACAAAAAAGCAAAGCGTCCCTTCGCCGGAAATTGCAGGGCGTTCTCGAAGTCAATATCAGCGAGTAGTCTACTCGACAAGTTGAAAATGGTCTAAAATAGAGATACTGCTCTTAAAATTAAGTGTGCTAGCTCATTGGATCCGGAATAACGCCTAGGAAAATGTGCCAAAAGCGTGTATTAGCACATAAAAAATTGCAAAAGTTATAAACAATTGAAGATGAAAAAAAAATGGAATTTCGTTTTTTGCCAATATTTCATAAACTATTAATATTTAAGAAATTTCAAAAAACGATTCTGAAAGAGGAGGAAATTTCCAATGAAAAAATTCTCAGCTCCCGGAACTCTAGCTCCATTATTTATAATTAATTCAACGCTGAAAATGGGTCTCCGAGCGACATTTTTAGGTTGCGCGCGCGGCGTCAAATGCGAGTACGACACCTTAATTAATGTATTTAAGGTATTAATTTTTTTTTTTTATTTGAAAAAATTATGGTGTATTCGGAACACTATAAATGATTCATTCCCGTTAGAAATTTTACTAAAAGTTCATTTTTCAACAAGTTAAACGATTGTTAACTAACAAATTTTTCTCGAACTTCTGTCTTAATTGTAAATGGAAAAAAATGTAAAAATTTTTTTCGTAGAGCTTTCTTATATACATACTTAACAAGATACGCCATAAAAGTTGAAAAAATATCCATAGTTTGTTTATAATAATTTTTGTACTTAACAAAAACTAAAAAATCCAAGTAATGTTGTTGAAAAAAAAAATTTTGTCTCAATCATCATATTATCGTTCATTTATCAATACAAGATATAAATTGATTTGCAAAAAAAAAAATCCGCCATTTGTTGATCAATTTTTTATAAACAAATTGATTATTTCAATATTTTTGAGGGAATTTTTTTCCACAATTCCATTATAATACAAATATTATGATTTTGGGAAAAAAAAATTTCCTTAATAACAATTTTTAATTGTTTATAATCGTTTTTTTTTATTTCTATTGTTTGAATAATTAGTTGAGAATTGTTTTCTCTAAAAATCATAATCGACAGTCCTCTATGGAGTAACGAAAAACAATTTTTTTTTATCAACAATTCCATTGTTTATTAACTTACCAATTTGTTATAAACAAATTTTTAACTTTGTTAGATTCTTTTTCTGAAACTTCTAAGATTTACAAAAACAATATATACAACAGAGTATACTGCCAGTTATGATTTTTGGAAAAAAAATAATTTCCTAACTAATCATTTAAACAATAAAAATATTAAAAAAAACGATTATAAACAATTAAAAATTTTTTAAAAATTTGTTTTTCAAAATATATATTTGTAATATAATGAAGTTGTGGAAAAATGTTTTCCAAAAATATTGAAATATTCAATTTGTTTATAAAAAATGTATCAACAAATGGCGGAATTTTTTTTTTTGCAATTCACATTATATCTTGTATTAATGAAAAAACTATAATATGATGCTTGAGAAAAAAAAAATTTTTTAATTACTTGGATTTTTTAGTTTTTGTTAAGTAAAAAATTATTATAAACAAAGTATGAATATTTTTTTAACTTCTATGGCCTGATCTTGTTAAGTATGTATATAAGAAAGGCTCTAGGAAAAGAAAAATTTTTACAATTATTTAAAAAAAAAAAATCATTTACAATTAAGACAGAAATTCGAGAAAATTTTGTTAAATAACAATCGTTTAACTTGTTGAAAAATCAACGTTGAGTAAAATTTTCAACGGTAATGAATTATTCATAATGTTCCGAATACACCATGATTTTTTCAAATTAAAAAAACATATTTAATACCTTAAATAAATTAATTAATGTGTCGTACTCGCTTTTGACGCCGCGCTCGCAACCTAAAAATGTCGCTCGGAGAACCATTTTCAGCGTTAAATTAAAATTATAAATAATGGAGATAGAGTTCCGGTAGCGCAAAGTTTTTTATTGGAAATTTCCTCCTCTTTCAGATTTCTTAAATATCCATAGTTCAAGAAATATTGGTAAAAAACGAAATGCCATTTTTTTTTCATCTTCAATTGTTTATAACTTTTGCAATTTTTTATGTGCTAATACACGCTTTTGGCACATTTTTCTAGGCGTTATTCTGGATCCAATGAGCTATCAAACATAATTTTAAGAGCAGTACCTCTATTTTAGACCATTTTCAACTTGTCGAGTAGACTAGAGGCAGCTACCCGGACTGGCACACACGTGAGGGCACACGTTGTTGCGAGTGGTCGTGCATAGAGTGCATTTTTGGAATGTTATTGTTTATCGCTGGAGATTTCACGATGCATTTTCATGTTATTTCGTTTTGATCAGGTCTTTGAAGTAATTTAATTATCTTCGTTGATTGTTCATGTGGCGCCGACTCAAAAATGTATTCCTTACATTAATTTAGGAGCTTGGTATCAAGACTGAGAAGGTTCATTTTATCTTTTGTTTTTCAGTTTCTTTTTTCGTGGGATTAATTTTGGAATTCGGCAAATTATTTTCTACATGTTCATTAAAAACATGTTCTTTTGATTATAATCTAAGGTCTGTTGAAAAGTTTTATTTTAATTTTTTGTGGCTTAAATCTACTAATCGCTACCTACTTAATTTGGATTACTTTTGAAATACTGACTTGCCCACCTTACTTTAACTATCAACTGTTATATACTACAACAGAAGGATAAAAAACAAGTTTCCCAGTTTTGAGGCGGAATCCTTCGAGCAGTAGAGGCAGAGATAACTAATTTTATTTAGATATTTAAATATTTTAAAAATACGTTAAAATAAAAAAATATGCCATAAACGAGGAAGTATGTATTGATAGGCAATCGGATCATCATAATTTCATTTTCTCATGGTAGAAAAAAGCCATATTTTCCAATAAAACACATCACAACTATAGAATATTTCAAAACCTATTTCGATCCCAGACCAGAGACGATACTGGCTTTTATGTATTCAGACTTCCTGAAACACGTATATAACTGGTGATTTATTAGTCTCAACGTATAGACACACCTACAAGCATGATCATTGGCTTGCGGTCCGTTTTATTTGGCTGCGGAAGAACTGGACAGCTATCACTCAAACCCACGTTGATTATCGTCTTTTCTGATCTCCTTTTGATCTTCTCTCCGCCGACGGAGAATGTTTACGAGTAGTAGGTACATATTATTTTTTGTTCCGATTCTTCGCATATACGCTCGTGTTAGCAAAGTGAGTTTTTGATTTGCTCCCTATAGCAACAGCTTCTGCAATTGAAAATGGTTAAACTATACCAGCGACTTCGTCCGCGAACTTTGTATTTTTTGTGACGACTATCACAAACTTACTCACCTCTTTGGGGACGGTATTTCTGAAAACATTGAAACACGTGTTTATTTATTTGTAACAAAGACCTCAAATAATTTTTATGACCCCAACTCCAAAACTAACGGAAACCCCACACTGAAACATTCCTGTATCCCTCACAGAGACCTCAAATGCCAATATTTATGACCCTAACTTGAAAACTAAGGTACTTCCACACGAATTTTCACCTTCCATTTCACCTCTTTATATATATTTATATATATATATATATATATATATATATATATATATATATATATATGTATATTCTATTTGTAACGAAGACTTCAAATACCAATTTTTATGACCCCAACTTGAAAACTAACGGAATTTCTATACAAACTTCCAATGCCAATTTAACCCCCATTTTACCCCTTCAGGGGTTGAATTTTCAAAAACACCGAAACACGTATTTTTTGTTTGTAACAAAGACTCCCAAGTACCAATTTTCATGATCCCAACTTCAAAACTAACTATACAGGCTTTCAATCCCCATTTTACCCCTTTAGGGTTGAATTTAAAAAAATCCTGAAACACATTTATCTTTATTTGTTAGGAAGAGCCCGAATGTTGATTTCCATGACACTAATTTCAAAACCAACTGTACTTTCACCCCCCTTCTCACCCACCTTCTCACCCCTTTAGGGATGGAATATAAAAAAAAAGATGCTGTCAAAATTTTAGCTCTTAGCTCCAGCGGTTTGGTCTGGGCGTTGATCATAAATCAGTCAATGAGTGAGTCAATTAGTCAGGACATATAATTAGATATGTACATATTACCCCAAACACGAGGTAGCTGCTGTGAACCGTTGAGGAGATCCCTCGACTGTCTTCTGTCTTCATCATCAGATTGACTCCGGGCCTCCATTATGTTGTAGTGTCATCAGAACTACATATATGTGTGCCAAGATTCAATAGAATCGGTTCACAGGTGTAAAATCAATGAATCATTCCCTGTTTTTCTACTTTTAGATGTAATTTCTTTTCAAATTCGAATAGGACCAACTTCGAAACATACCATATTCAATAGAAAAAAAAATCGGATAACCCAGTACAAAGTTATGCGTGATAGAATCGTTCAAAAATTAGATATTCAGTGGGTGAACCAACAATTATCCCCCATTTTCCTACCCTTAGGAGTGGATTTTTTCAAATCCAAATGGGACCAGGTAAACACTATTCTTAAAAAAAACATGAAAATTGGACTACTCTTAAAAAGGTTTGTATTAATTGAAACCATACGTTTTGTAATAAATTTTCTGTTTTCCGTTTTCCTCCAATAATCTATATGTAACTCAACTAATCTTGTTATGATTTTATTAACAGCTTATACTAATTATTTGTTTTACACAAAACTAAATTTACCTATTGTTTTTATTGTTTTAAGTAATTTTTCCTATTGTAAGACTTTTCCTTGTATTTGTAGCTTTAAGAAAGATCTAAAATAGAGATCGAAACGTCAGCGATTTAAAAAAGCAAGAAGTTTGTTTTCTTTCGCCCTAAACCCGCTATCCACCCTGATAAATTAATAATAATCATTGAAATCAAACTTGCAAATTAGCATGCTAATTTGTCATTTTTGTTCAAACAATTATTTGATATGACGTTAATTGGTTAGTCGACGTGAACCCATTGAATTCAATAGCGTTTTAAAAGTAAAAATAGGAAACAAGAATAGGAGCAATAAAATACAGCTTATGGACAGAACTCTGAGGTTAGTGAGCGTATTTCGTTAACGTCACGATTGTTAACTATTTAAAATTATCGGTGAAACGGTAACGTTTCGAAATAACTGCATTTTATGAGCTACAAAATGGAGGTGTGAAATTTTCACTTATAAAGGTTTAATTTTTTCGAAGTCACGAATAATTTGAATATAAGGAATAATTTTCTCAAGATATTCGTGAAAAAAAACCCAGAAATAGTTTAAGCACGTGTTATAAAAGATGAAAAAATCATGAATAATTCTGAAGATCCTGAATGATAATCACTGCAATCAAAATTGCAAAGAAGGCCCTGCTGATTTTTCATTTTTGTTCGAACAGTTTTGGAAAAGATGGTCAGAAAATTATCCGGGAAAAAGTTCAAAATTAAGTACCGGACGATACCAAGAAATCAAAAGGCAGCGTATGGAAACAATTTCTGGAATTTTGTAAAGAAACGTATATTGTATGACTTGTTTTGTAGTCCTCTGTCAACCTGCATTGTAAGTTCTGATTTCCTACTTCTAGTCCGTTTTTTCTAATCCACCAAAACATCTCCGATTTGATGATTTTTTTGAATATTTGTTATATTCAATTTCTCAAAATTAGAAACATTTTAGGTGAGGCACTTGAGTATTTATATTTTTTTAAGGAATTTCAAGTAAAACTGACTATTTTCAAAAGAGTATTATAAAGAATAGTTTCTGGATGAAGTTTCAGAATTTCCGTTGCAATATTCTAATTATTGAATCATTCTGACACGAAAATATAAAATACAACCATATATAGATATACGTAATTTAACTGACAAAATCAATATTTCACGTTGAGTGTAAACCGATCTACCTGGTAGAAGAGGTCAAAATCCAGAAGTTTCAACGTTTCTCCTCTCTTTCTGCTGGATACACGCACAGTAGTTTTATGATTTTAGAAGTGAGCGCATACTAGTTATTAATGCTTTGATTTTTTTTATTTTTTTATTTTTTTATTCTGTGTTAATATATTCTTTGATTGTTATTAAGTTTTTGATATTATTCGACATGTATTTTCTGTACTACTACTATTTTCCATTGAATCTAATCTTCGTATCTAATATCATATATGTAAAAAACATTCTTCTTATATGTTACAGGAACAGCAACAAAGTACTGAACATTCTACAGGAAATTGTTGATGCATTTGCATAGACCAAGAGAGTTTAGATGCACCGAGTACATCCAGTAAAAGTGTGGAAAAACTCACACAAGTTTTGCCAAACTGACACCAAATATACCGGCGTTCTTTTAAATTAATGAAATAATTAGGAAAAATATAGTTTATGAATTTTAATTACTTTTTCATCGCCGACCGGTTGCCAAATCATATTCTACTCTATAAGTCCGTAAAATAAAGGCATGGAGTAATAAACTGCTCAGATGCATTGATTCCATAGACGTACAGTACAAGCAATTGGAGGTATTTTGTTTTTATTGTCTGACAGCGTATGTTTTTGATTTGACGTCTGTCATCAATTCGGATGGAAAGTGAAAAATGAATCGAAAACGGTTCGGTACATCTAATGAGCCTGGCCATATACAGGGTGTTATGAATTAACAAAACACACCTGCAACACCAAACTTGTTGTCAGATTGAGAAAACAAGCATCAAGAGCATCGACTGTCTGAGTATGGTCGAACAGAGATTATTTCACTGGAGAGGTCTACAGGAAATATCTCTTTCTCTCTTTACTTGGGCGTCGAGCTGTTTATCCAAAAAGTACGTACCGTTTTCAGAGAGATTGAAAAAAATAATAATAATGCACTCATAAAAATATTAAGAATATACATATATATTTTATAAAAGTCAACAAAGTATTTCATCCATTCTACATACATACATACAAATGAATAAATAAATACGGATAAGAAGATACAATATTCCAAGAATATAGTGGTAGTGTACTTGAAGTAATTTTTTTACAAATTTAATAGATTGACCAAACACAATAGAGACATCAGTGGTCAAAAACGACTGGAAATAATTATCTTTTGAAAACTTAGGGTACATAAGATTATAGAGATACAATTAAAGACACATTCGCATTATAAAGGATTCAATTTGCCCAAAGCATAGATACAGAAAACATATATGAACTTACGATAAATCTGCAGGGTCAACACTTATTCACTGGATATGGATTTTAAACGACAATTAGTTCAATTGTATTATTATTTTGATAAGTCCCGCTGAAATTGGTTATTTTATTTTTACTTTGCACTGTATTAGAGTATCGATGTATGGATACGGTTTTCTATGAGGTGGTGAATATTTTTATTTGAGGTTTTTTGTTGACTTATCTCATTCTTGGAGCGTTGATAAATAATAGGTAATTTTGGGAAAAATACTGGTTTATTCGTGAATTCACTTGGTTACTGTTATTACTGGGATTACCTTGATTTGAATATAATTTCTCTTAATGGCTACTAAAGTTCACTGCCTGATGACTATATAACTTCATTTTGAGAGTACATGTTCTTTGTTTCACTTCTAAACACCGAGAGAGAGTTGGTCAGAAAAGTCGCACCCTTTCATCTGTATCTTCACCCTGTCATAATAAATCAGCGGCTTGATAATTATGGCTTGCTATTGTCACTGCAAATGGATAAAGTTGAAGAATTTATGTCTTTCGCGGGTGAGTTACATCAATGGGCTGTCATAACATATGAGTTATAGTGTGTTCCTTTGCTCGTTAATTTTCTTAGATATGCCTATCAGCGGAAGTGATGAGCTATTTATGACCTATTTGTAAAACGGGTGATTTTTCATAGTAGTTTTTTAAGTACATGTCCTTGTCTGAAGAGATGATGAAGTATTTTTGACGGGCATGTGCCTATCTGTTTAAGTCGCATTTTTTTGACTTTAGAATTTATTTTCATTCCTATTGAATTTGTTTTCTGGCTATAACGTTCATATTAAGTATTATGGTGTTGTTTCTTATGAATGAAAGTTTTTCTGTAATTATGGGGCATGACATATCGTCATTCGATGAAATCGGTAAAAAAATTAGCGAAAATGCATGTAAGAATACTATGATAAGTAACGAGTCAATTTGGAAACATTTTCAATCATTTTGCGAGGAAAGGGGGTACAAATTTAAAAACAATACACCAACAAATAAACTGGCTGACATTTTGAAGGACTATGCATTTAATATGAGAAAACAGAATGGAGAAGACTATAAAGACATTAAAACAATGTGGAACAAAACTGCCAACTTAATGCAAGATATGTACTACGACAAATTCAAGAGAAGATTCGATCCCTTCAAAGATGTCGAATTGAAATCCGCGAGAGATGCTATAAACATAAAGCGTTAAGTTACTACAAAAAGATCCCGAAAAAAGAAAGCAGAGTTCTGCAGTTTTAAGCAGCTCATCTAATTCGTTAAAACCTCACCTACAGATGGACAATGAACATCATTCAAATTCAATTGATAACCCAAGAAACAAAGGGAAAGCTATAACTTTCAACGCAACAGAACAAAACAATGTTACGAAATCCTCCACCCAGAGACAAACTATTTATAATAATTGTGTATTTCATGTTCAAAACTTCAATGCAGTTTGATTCCAATACTTTTCGATTTTGCTTATAGTGAGTTAATCAACCTTAATTTGTTAAATTGAAAATATAAGAAAATGTGTTTATGATTGTAAAATCAAAAAATAATCTATCGAATACCACACGAGAATTCGATGAAGTAGAAAATAATTCTCCAGATTTCTTCTCAAACTTGTTGCCATTTGGCAATAGCCACTGGAGCCAAGCGGCCTCTCGAGTCTATTGCCTGGCCACAAGTTTTCGAAAATCTGTCGAATTATTTTCACTTTATTCTCACTCTCTTGTGATATTACAACTGACAATAAGCTTCCGCATTGCAGCCGCTTTAAAAATAACTTGAATTGATTGTGACTTCATTCAAATCATTATTTGTAATGATTTAAGGCGGCTAGCAATAACATTCTTCTTTGATCTTCTTCTTTGATCCCATTATTTCTTGTTTATTTTTATATTACTAATGACTGCTGCATTTCACGTTTTCAACTTCCAAAATACTATAATCGGTGAAAATACACAACATCTTACTATTTTTTAATTTATTACCATCTAATTGTTGAGGAATAACATTCTATAGTAATGTTTGACGTGAACCTAAATATTTTCATAAAATATTTACCATTATATTTTTAAAGAAAAATTATACCCCAAGATACACCTCTGAAAGTTGCCTGGTCAGAATATTCAATCCCTTAACAATGGCCTAATCCAACAAATAGATATTGTGCCGAATGGTACTACCTAGCAATTGAGGAAACAGTTGTTTTGCTATTTTAATAAAGGTTATAAAACAAAATTTGCCGACCCTCTCTGTGTGGATTTTGCATACTAAATGAAGGAGTATTACTCCACGCCTTTATTTTACGGACTATAATAATTCATAATTTTCGTGGGTTCGGTAATGCAGACAAAAGATTTTTCCATAGAATCACCAAAAAATTTTACACTTACCGGAGTCTACTGACTTTTAAGTCCCCGGACCATCTCTATACTGGGAGAAATCTGGATCCTGGTAGCGCTTTCACTGACTCTAATATTTTAATATTTTCTGACAAACTCATAATTCTTTTTATTAATCGAAATATATTCTGAGTTTTCTTCCAGAGAGGGTGTGTACCATGATAATAATAAACGAAACAACAGGTTGAGCTTTTAAACATGAATAATGTCTTTTATTGAGCTCTCATTCTGAATGAGAATACTCTGTGAATTAAAGTTCTGAATTAACGTGACTAAACAATACTCAAAATTACAAGGACTTCAAAAGGTTTCTCAATTATGAAAAAATTATTCAATTAAAATTTAGACAAGATTACTAAAACAAGTCAAGAGATAATATTCAACGAGTACTCCTCTGACGACTCACTCACTGACGAAAATCCAGGACGAACTGAAATATTGTCCCTCGAAACTTTCTGAATTCCGTCCTCAGTGGCTCTTTTAAATCTGTGGATTTGCCATGTGTTCAGCTGCTTCATAAGAGGTCACAGAAATATCTTCAGGACATTAGAATCCCGATACTGTTTATTATTGACAAAGAACCATGTATCTACAGAATTTTAATATGAATTTTTCATTAGAACAAAAAATTGTTTCAATTTTTTACATAATTACATTTTATAATAAAATTAGAAGCTGAAACAAACAATTTAATGCATACTCGAAAGTTTGTAAATGTCCATTACTCGACGTGTCTACCCTGAGTTTCAATACATGTAGTTGTTCGGGATTTCATTTCTCTGGACACATTTCGCAGCATTTGTGGTGTAATGTTATTGATACATTGTCGTATTACTTCTTCTAAATGGTCGATATTACGAGATGGCCGATGTTTATAAACCCTACTTTTAAGGTACCCCCATAAAAAGAAATCCAAGGGCGCCAAATCTGGGGATCTTGCAGGCCACGGGTTTTCTGAATAACGTCCTATCCATTTATGAGGAAAGTGTTCGTTAAGCCACGCTCTGACTTCAAGGCTACTATGTACTGACGCTCCGTCTTGTTGGAAAAAAATATCATTCCTACTTTGCAGCGGTAATCCATGTAAGAAATCGAAAAACACATTATTTATAAACACTAAATAATATCGTGAATTAAGGTTGCCCCTAAAAAAGTAAGGCCCAACGATCTGTGTATCTAATATGCCGCACCAAACATTAGTTTTGAATGAAAATTGACTTTTTGCCTCTATCTTCCAATTTGGGTTCTCATCAGCCCACCATCTACAATTCTGGGAACTGACAGTACCGTTTGATGTAAAAGTCGCCTCATCAGTAAATAAAATGTTTGTAGGAAAATGTTGGCATTCTTCAATCATGCCTTGGAACCAGAATGAAAAATCTAAGCGTGCATCAAAATCTCAATCGAGTAAGGTGTGGATGAATTTTGGTTTGTATGCACGAAATTTATTATTTTTCAAAATTCTTCTTATGGATTTTTCAGATATACCGGTTTGTTCCTGCCTCTCCGATAGTGCCATCCGTGGATTTTCTGTGACCGACAACAAAACATTAAAGGTACCTTCCTCATCAGTGACGGGCTTACTATGTGGAATTTTGTAACGATTTTCTACACTGCCTGTAGCTTTAAATTTGTTTAAAATACGCAACACAGTAGATCCATGGATATTCTTATTTGGATATCTAGCATTGAATATATCTGCTGCTTCTCTGGAACTATGAAAACGCTCACCACATATTGAGACGAGCTCAATTTTTTCTTGCAAACTCAGCTTTTCTTGGGGCATCTCTAATTATTGTTAACACACAACAAAATGTAACTTTTACAATGAAAAAAACTATAGAATAAAGACGATAAAAACACCTGGATAAATAATAACACTACTAAATCGTTTGACAACTCTTAATAACACATTGTCAATATTAGTCAATTGTTTCATGGCCTCTTTGATCATGAGGAAATCTGTCGATGCACGCATCAACAATGATAATATTGTATGATTCCAACAATTTGCCAAAAATCAATTTATTTTTTGTTTGAATAAAAATTCAATTCAAAATTATGTAGATACAAGGACCTTTATTAATAATGAACAGTATCGGGATTATAATGTCCTGGAGATATTTCAGTGACCTCTTATGAAGCAGCTGAATACATGGCAAATCCATAGATTTCAATTTTTTTCCGAATAAAATAGAAGTAGCTTGCGAATATTCACAAAATATTATTGAAAATATCACTGTTGGCCTTACTAATGAGTTTCTTTGTCTAAAATGTATTTTCCAAATTGAAATTTTGTTATGGCAAAAATTGATTTTATTTTTTTATCTCAGATTTTTTCAAAACTTGTACATAGCTATGAAATAACGTTCTGAACAACTTTTTCGAATAACATTTTTCGATATTTTCCCAACTAAGTGTGTTTTGAAACATAATTTTTAATTTTTTTAAATTTCCTCCAAACACGAAAAGACGAACGGCACTGTACAACGTCTTTTGGGGTTGCTTTTGATGCAGAAGCGATTGCACATATCGATATTCGTCAAAATTTATTAATAAAAGAATTTCCCATATGATGCGTACTTTCTGCCGGTCACTGTATAAGAGTGAAATGTTTAATGACAATATATATAGAAGAAGGTAATTGTGGCACTGCAGACAAATTTTTAAACTTCAGAAAAAAACCATCTTCGAGCAGAAATCGAACCCGTGACCTCTAGATTGCTAGTCTCATGCTCTACCAACTGAGCTATCGAAGACACAGGGTTCACATCTGCATTTCGCGTTAATATTTTTTTCCAAAATGTTAGTTGTTGAAACATGGAAATAAAATATGAAATGTAACGAATCTACGTGTGTTATCAATGGTCATCAAGAACATATTTTACCTATTGCCGACGTCGCCGAATTTGCCGGCTTCAGTCGATGTTCAGGCGCTGATTTCTGGCCACTGAAAACGAGATTTTTTTGGCAAATGTAATTACAAGAGTGGAATTTTTAATGTTTGTCAATATATATAAAGAAGTAAGAAGGAAATTGTGTCACTGCTGACAAATTTTTGAATTCCAGAAAAAAAAAACATGATCGGCGACGTCGGCGATAGGTAAAATATGTTCTCTTGATACTTCAGTTGGTAGAAAATGAGACTAGCAATCTAGAGGTGGCGGGTTCAATTCCTGCTCGAAGATGGTGTTTTCTGGAATTAAAAAATTTGTCTGTAGTGCCACAATTTCTTTCCTACTTCTATATATATATATATATATATATATATATATGTGAATATATATATATATATATAGTGTTTCTGACTTCTCATGGAAACACCCCCGTATCTTCTGTAATTATTGGATGGAGTAGAATTCTGAAATTTTCACGAGCGTTATATATACCAAGGATGAGTCTGAATCCCTTCTGGGGTTCACCTGAGTGACATACAGTGCGCGCCAGGGGCGATGGATATAACGATTTTTGTGGAAAATAATATTAGGGGGCAAGATAGGCTCAAAATTCTTACGAATTCGTGATCAGGACATTAACTTTAGAAACAATCCATATTTTCGCTGAACAATTTTTAGTTCTGAAAAATCCAAATTTTCTTCACTTCTCATGGAAACACCCCCGTATCTTCCGTAATTATTGGAGTAGAATTCTGAAATTTTCACGATCGTTAGATATACCAAGGATGAGTCTAAATCTCTTCTGAGGTTAACCTGAGTGACCTGAACTACGCGAAAGGGGCGATGAGTATACCGGTTTTTGCGAAAAATAATATTAGGGGACAAGATAGCTTTTCTTGCTCATCCAGTCTTACCCATAACACCCTCTTTGTCTCTCTAATCTAGGGATATCCGCATTCACATGGAACTTGGTTTCAGTTCTGTTGACAGGTTTGGTCTTGGTAAGGAACATCCGTAAAGTACTGCCGGATTGGAAGCAGCTCTTGATGTTGAACTTGTTTCCGATCCTTCTGATCTTCTCGGAGACACCTCTGATGTACGGAAGGCATCACTATATTTTGTTGTTGCTCTTCAGATGTTTCAGGTCTCTGGAGTTGTTTCAACACTTCTGGGAGTTTCTTGGGCTGAATGTTCTTTCTGATGTGGTTTAATAGGCGAGATCACAAACTCACAAATTTGTTTCATATGTGCTTGAAGTTGAAATAAAGTGATAAAATATTATGTATGCATAGTTTTTCCTAAAAAATATTGTGTAATATTCGAATAAACGCTGCTCTAAAACCCCTCAAATTCAGTGAGACATTCAAACACAGCGTTATTTACACTTCTTTTGACGTCATAAGTCCATCGATTTGGCATTTTCCTGAGTTGCCAGTGTCACTATTTTGCGGAACTTCCGAGAAAATATTATTAGGTTTCATCCTATGAATAAAACAAAACTTGTGTCAGCATGTCTTATATTGAAATGAAGACTTCGTATTTGATATCTGTCCTTGATTTAGTTATTCGTGAATTATTCATATGTACACCGAGTGCTGTCATTATTTTTTCGGATTGCTCATATTGTAAAGAAACATTATGAATAACGCTCGGCAACCCTGTAATTCCTTGCCATCGGCGAGTTGCCAGTGTCACTATTTTGCGGAACTTCTGAGGAAATGTTATTCTGTTTCATCCTATGAAACATTACTCGTGTCAGCATGTGTTATATTGAAGTGAAGACTTCGTATTTGATAGCTGTTCTTGATTGACTTATTCTTGAATAATATGTATGTATACTGAGTAGTATATCATTATTTTTTTTGCTTGCATATATTAAAAAGAAATATTATGAATAACGCTTGGCGACGCTGAAATTCTCAGAGATCGGCGATAGTTCTGAACTTGTTACGTCACATCCGGGCGCGGTTTCCGCAGTGTTTAAACAGAAACATTTCTTTGGAAAAAATAATTTCAAAAAATTATTTGAAAATAATTTAAAAAAAATCTAACCACTTTTCTTATCATTCTGGACATTGTGGTATTTTTTCCAGAAATCAGTGATTTCACCTATTAATTCTAGTGACTCCTCGTCGTTGCATATGTGCATCGCTCTTTCTAACAATGTTCTCTTTGTCTCTCTCTTTGTCGAACTCGGACAAAGGAAGAGAGAACGCAAGTGTTCTTCATAGAAAGCAGCATTGGTTCTAACAAAACATCAGAGGGATTGCCTACATCGAAGTCAATAACGCCGTTAGTCAACTAAGCGTTGAGATCAAGAACGTATGGAAACCAACACTTGCCCTTCCTGGAGGACAGCAGAGGCGCGAAACTTCACGCACCATCACACCGTGCGGAATTACACGGATCGTTGGACCGATAGTCATATAAATAAGTAAGTAGCACCTAAGCTTGCCAGTATTCACCTGAAGACGATTGCAGATACGAGCATTCGAAACGTCGTGGATATCTTCCAAATCCATTAAGACGATGGACGTTCGAAATGGAAGTAATCAATTTTGAGCCTATCTTGCCGCCTAACATTATTTTTCGCAAAAAAAAAATTTAATTTATTTTTTATTTATTTATTCAACGGGTAGTCCCAATTACAATTTGTTGAATAAAAAGAAGAAATTTTGTAAAATCTCAAACTAGACTGGATATAATTAATATATAATACAATACTAATACTAATAATAATATAAAACACAATACAATATAAAGTGGTAAAATACAATACAATATAGTGGTAAAATATCATATGAAAATAAAAAGCTATATAATAATAATGAAATGAAATAATACTACAGAATCATGAAGGGAAGTGTTTCAGGAAATAATGCGACTCAGTTCAATTTTAATAGTGTTTGTGGAGTTGCTAAAGACATCAACCTGTTGATACTCTTTCTATCCATCGCCTGTGGCGTGCAGTGTATGTCACTCAGGTTGACTCCAGAAGAGATTTGACTCATCCTCGATATATCTATAAAATTCCAGAATTCTACTCCAATAATTACGGAAGAAACGGGGGCGTTTCCATGGAAAGTGAGACAAATTCGGATTTTTCAGAGAAATTTTCTAGCAAAAATATGGATTGTTACTGAAGTTGATGTGCTGATCACGAATCTGTGAGACTTTTGAGCCTCTCTTGCATCTATCCATCGCCCCTGGCGCGCAGTGTAAGTCACTCAGGTTAACTCCAGGAGAGATTTATACTCATCTTCGGTTTATATCATAATCGTGAAAATTTCAGAATTTTACTCCAATAATAAGGGGAAAATACGGGGATGTTTCCATGAGAAGTGAGACACACTGTATATTCATATGGAAGTACATTATAATTTTCATTGGCCCATTGGCATTTGTTTTTATGATTTTACAATATATTAACTAATTTTACATTGCTCTCATGTCCTGTATATGTCAATGCAGAAAATACTTCGTAACAATCACATTCCTTTTACATAAATTTTCGAATAGTCTCAATACATATTCCTTCTTACAATTTCATGTTGCTCACCGACTATGTCTGTCTCGCTACCTTTAAAACACGGCGTGTTTTAGTCCTGAGATTTCGCACGCGTTTTCCTTTAAAACATGGCGCGTTTCAATCTTGAGATTTCGCACGCTTTTCAGTTCATAAAACAAGGATTATGATGCAGGTATGATAAAGAATTATTTTCAGTACTTCATCATATAACATTCCTCCAATTCTAAATTCGCCAAATAACAGCAACATAACTAGAATAACTTATAAAAGTTTACCTCATATTCAACACTTGACTCCAAAGTTGATTGAAGTTCTTAATAAGAAAAATAGCAAAAACTAACATAAAAACAATTTATTATCTCCATACTGAATTGAAAACACCAATTCCAAAGGAGTCCCAATCAAGTATTGTTTATAAAATACCATGTATTGATTCAGTTTACATTGGTCAAACAAAACAATTATTTAAAGATAGAATCACAAGCCACAAGAGTGATTGTAGGAGGTTCATAAGATATTGTGCTCTCTTGCAGGGTTGGTAAAAAACATGTTTTATTAAAAAAAACATTTTGTTTTTTTTTAAATGAAACTGTTTTATTTCATTTAAATCATGTTTTTTTATTCGTTCGAAAAACATGTTTAAAACACAATTTTTTGGGTACCAGTTTTTGATTTGACAACATTGATATGATAGTTTCTGATAAAATATTTGAATCTGGCAACACCAATTACAACTTTGTTTACAGATGACAGGGTAAATCTGTCCTGCATGTTCGGGTTTATTATAACGTTTGGGAGAAAAAGAGATACTATTTGGAACAAATTTAAACTTACATTCTTCAGACAGATACACAAAAAGGGTGAAGTGCAAAAATTGGCATATCAAGCTGAACTCTCTTCACCAGTCAAAGATTACCTTTCTTCCATGAAATCTACATCAGATGTTAAACCATTGACATGGTGGCTTTCAAAATAGTAGTAATAGTAAAATGATCGATTCAGCTATACTGTTGCATACAGCAGTTGCTTCATCTGCCGGTGTTCAACGGATTTTATCAGTGTTTGGTCTAGTTCATAGCAAACTGAGAAATCGCCTGGGGATAGAGAAGTCTACCATGTTAATGACAGCTTTCCAGCCAATCAATACAACATCTGATGACAGTGATGATATCAAAATCAGAATGATTTAATTTTATTATTTTATATGTTTATTTCCTTATTTTTCTTACTCACTGTAGAATAGTTTTTGTGTGGTATTTGTTTTTCTGTAATACATTTTTGTAGATTTTTGAATTATCTAAACTGATAAAAAAAAAAAAATATGTTTTGAACAGAGGGTCGTGTTTTGAACATGTTTTAAGACATGCCAACCCTGCTATCTAGTCATTCTATTGATGAAGATCATCGTATAAATTATAATAATTCAGAAATTTCAGATTTTGAAAAATTTTGTCTAAAAGACTTTTTTAGAAATGGTACATATTAACAAAAATAAACATAACATCATTAATAAAAAATCAGATATTGACGATCTGAGTTCTATTCACACTTATATTTTTCACAAACAAAATGAACTGAATTCAAATAATAATCCCCTTTGAATTTTTCCATCCCTATATTTTTTCAACATTTTGTAAAAAGTCAATTGACACTGTCTATCCGTACAATTCTTCATTCATAAAAGAAACGTCTAATTCCAATCTTTGAATATAATTTTTAATATTTTTATGTGAGTTAGTATATTTTGTAATAATATAATTCTGTTATTAATCATACATATAGTAGAGAAGTCAATAGATATTCAAACCTATATATCCACATTATTCAACCGAATAGAACGAAATTCGGCAAAACATTATTTTTATCAATGCCTCGAATGAGTTTGAAGATGGACCAAATCGGTTCAGTAGTTTCGAAATGGTGCATATTGAAAGATTGAAAAAAATATATTTTATTTTATTTTCGTACCAATATTGGAAAACTATTGGTCTTTTGATAGAATTTCATGAGCTCTACAACTTCTATTCGAAAAGTTTTTCTCTATGATGTACACACAAATACAAACTCGCTGTTAATTACCATTCATGAGAATTAATAATTTTTGCTTACCCTGTATGCTGCTTTCATTTAAGCTCCATTCGCTCGTATTGATCAGATACTATTTGAGTATTTCAACTTTTCTCGACATCAAAGTTGAACTATATAAATAAATATTAGTTATAATTTTTCTAAGTGATATTGAGATTGAAACCCAAGGAAATACTATCCATAACCTCGTGTGCTGGTTATACTTCTTTCTTTTGAATTGATTCAGATTACATAGAAATATATGCAAGCATTTAGGGAGATTTGAATCCTTCACCAACTGTTGATTGTTTATTCAAATATAGAAATGCTTTTGTTTCCAATCAATATTTTTAATTTTTGCTTGCTTGATTGATGATAATTTCAGAATCAATAAATAAATTCTAAAATCTACCATTCCAACTGGCCGCACTATCGCTTTTTTAATATCGCATTCTGTCTACATCATAAATTTAAGTATCACTTCAAGCGTTGAGCAGAAATAGTGTTTAACTGTCCGTAACGAGTTGTGCGATAAAAAGTTGAATAGTTAATCATCATTTTTTTTTATCCAGGAAACTACATAGTACTAGGACACGTCAACAGCGTAATATTCATATAAAAATGCTTGAAAATCTCAATTTCAAAATATTGAATTATTGAGCTCGTCAATTGAAAGTTCGAACATTTTTTTTATATGAATACATGGCGATATTCCATCATAAAACATACAGGCATAAACAGTTTGGAGCTCCTCAAATGTATGTTATTTTTTTGAAATGAAGCCTATACTTGAAATGTATTTCTACAGTAAAAACTATTTCTTTGAGTTAATGTTCTTATGATTCATTAATTTCTCAATTGGATGGAAGTCCTTGACAAAGTTGAATGATGATTATATCTTTCATCATGGTTCGAAATTTTGTCATCGACGTTTTACATTATTTCCAAATCAATATTTCAGTTGGCTAATGGAAATAATATCACATAGTTTAGTCGATAGCGGCACACATTTTTGAATGATCTGTTAATCCGAGAGAAGTTTTTATCGTTAAGATTTCCCCATAAAAAAATATAATGACCACTTCTGCCGTCGCATTGTCGTTGCGTTATCAATAATTGGTATCATCATCATCAGTGTGTGCGTTATAATAAATTCATGCATTTTTTCACCCTCTTTCATTTTATGAATAGGATAATTCATCATTTATGAGATATTCCATAATATTGAATTTTAGCATCTCCCTTACTTTTTTAATTCTTTTAGTATGCTGTGTATCTCTGTCAAATAATTAACGTCAAATGAAATTGAGTCAGCTATTCTCAGATTTATCTCATTATAAAATACATTTCATCCAGAGATCTTATATGTACCTAATTTTTTCATTCAATGCTGGGCAAAAGAGGTAACAAAATAAAGTAAAACAATTTAATAAAGCGTAAATTCACATCGGATGTTCAAACAATCTCCCATTTTGAGCTATGCACAAATTAATTCTATCTACAATTGCTCTTCGAACTTCAATTTAAGTTGATCTTGTAAAAGAGTGAAATACTCGTCTAATTATACTCTCCATGTCTTCCAGTGTCGTTGGTTTCTCACGGTAAACCTCTCCATTAACATGTTCCCAGATATATAAATCTAGGGGCATGAGGACTGGAGACTTTGCTGCTCCTCTAGAAATGTATCATTTGCAATTTCCCTCTCACTTACGTGAAGATTCCCCAACAGTTTACGACATCATGGCTAATTTTTATTCTCTTCCTCCCACGTATTGTTTACTTTTTGTGCTTTATACTCCTGTTTCCACAAATCTGTCTTTCGATAACTATCGAACCGCATACATTCTACTAGCTAAAAGCAGCTTCTGTAACATCTACCCGGAATCTTGATCATATTGTCAATTATATCAAATCACCCTTGGAATATCTGAATGTTATAGGAATTGTCAACAAACTTGACATTTAATTATCGAGGAGGTGAATTTATAGTTGAAATGTAATATTATTTCGCTTCAAAATGAAATTATCCATATGATCTACATTTTGAGTGACTGTGACAGAAATTGTATTTAACCAGTAGAATGTATGCAGTTCGATATTCTGATTCAAGGTCTATACGACCAGAGACTTTTTGGAGGGTTAAATAAAGATATGAGGAAACAGGCAGTATCAGGCAGAAAAAAAGGCAACAAATGAAGAAAATTAGCGGTGATGCTTTCAACAGTTGAGAATCCTCAAGTTAGTACGAGGAAAATTGCAAGAGAGCTGGAAGTCATCCTTAAATAAACCTCATCTATACCGAATCGAATAACATCAAGAACTCTATGAAAAGGATGAAAAAATATATTGAATTTATTTCGCGAGCAACCAAATTTCCTGAAATATATTTCGTTTAGGGAGGAGTCCACATCTAAAAGTAGTGGGATGGTAAGAAAATACAAATGCCATTACTCGCCAGAGAATCCCTATTGGGTCAGAGGAGCTGATAACCACAATAGATGGTCGATAAATGTTTGGGGGGGATTGGGAATCAGGTCATAGGACCATATTATTTTGATGGGCTACTGAATAGATTTTTTTTAAATTGCTTGAGTTTATTTTGTTACCACTTTCGTCCAGCATTGAATAAAAAAATCATTGGTGAATCAGTAAAAAACCTTGATGAATAATTGAACATTTTTAACGATTATTTTGCCAGCATAGGTCAGATATGGCTAAAAAAATTGACAAAGTCAAATCTCTATCTAACGATTTTCTCGAAGACCCTTCCATTCAATATTTCTTGAACCAGTAAGACAAAATGAAATAATTGGAATTCAACTGATGGCATCTCTCCAATATACATCGAAAAAATACATAAATATCTGATAGTACCATTAATACACATCATAAACTTAAGCTACAAACAAGGAAAACTATCCTCTCAATGGGAAGAATCATCTGTAACTCCTATTTATAAAGCAGGAAAACATGACTATGTAGAAAATTACAGGCCCATTTCTGTTATAAACTATTTTGCGGACATTCTTTAATTTTCACTTAAATAAAGATTAATTATTTTTTTTAGCGAACATCAAGTAATATCACAAAGGCAATTCGGCTTTATTGCAAACTCCAATACTCAATGTGCTGTACAAGATCAGATTGAAAAAATCATAAAGGCATTGGATAGGTCACAAAAATGCTTGACAATTTTCCTAGATCTTGCCAAAGCTTCTGATACCGTAGCACATTTCAAGTTCCTGGATAAGCTATTAGAGCCCTATTTATCAGAGTTCAACAAATAATAAAAAAACTTTTCAAAAACAAGCTTTTATTCAAATGCACTAAAAAGTAAAAAATAATTGCCTTAGATGTGTGACGTAGGATAATCCGTGAGTTATAAATTCGAAAGCTTATCGCACAAAGTTTTCAGTTCGAATACAGAAGCGACAAGCTTTTGAATCTATAATTCACGGAATAACCTACGTCACACATCCAAAGGAATTATTTTTTACTGTTTACTGCATTTGAATAAAAGCTTATATTTAAAAAGTGTTTTTATTAATTATTTGACTTTATGCTTTTTACAACTTAAGTACGTCGTTATTATGAGGCCTTTTTTTCCTGTGAGTTCTGAGCTATCTAGTCCTTCAATGAGGAGACTATCTGAAGATTAACTCATCCGCTATCTTGGAGTTGCCATCTTCAATTCATGAATTTTAACTAAAAATCAATAATCTTCGACTAAATTCATAATCTCCTGCCCCAAAAACCCTGACATACCAATTTTGAATCGAATCTGGCCAAAATTACAAAACTCGTCCGTCATCTTGAATTGACTAAATTCATAATCTCCTGCCCCAAAAACCCTGACATACCAATTTTGAATAGAATCGGCCAAAATTACAAAGATCATCGGCCATCTTGGAGCCGCCATTTTGATTTTATGAATTTTGAAGGAAAATTATTAATCTTTCGACCCTGAAAACTCCCACATACCAAGCTTCGAATCGAATCGGACCATAAACCTAAATCTCATCCGCCATCTTAAAGCGCCATTTTATTTTTTAACTAACAAAAATTCCATGAGGTGCCATTCCAATTTCATACATTTTTACGAAAATTTCATAATCTCCGACTCTGAAAATCCCCCACAAATTTTGAATAGAATCGGACCATAATCACAAAATTCCTCAGGCCATTTTGAAGCCGCCATCTGAAATTCATGAATTTGGACAAAAATTTCACAATCTCCGTCTCCAAAAACCCCTACATATCAATTTTGAATCGAATCGTACCATACTCACAAAACTCGTCCGCCATCTTGGAGCCGCCATTTCGTTTTTTCTTTAACAAAAATTTCATAATGCATTGTCACCGGAATTATGAACACCTGTCAAATTTCAGCTCAAGCGGATGTCGGCAAGAGCTCCAAAAATGGATTACAAATTATGAACCGGAAAGAATGACAGAACGAATGACAGAATTACATACGATCGAAGCAAGTTAAATAGAAGCTTCTAAAAATCGACAATCAATTCAGTTGTTCTACAGAAGTTAATATAGGAGTTCCTCATGGAACAGTAGGGGAGACCGGGTACAAAAGTAACACTTTATACTTTCACTTTGATTCCTGGCTATTAATTATAGTTTCGAAATGATGGATATAGACATAAAATACTTTCGTCTATACTCTACAGACGTAGAGTATAATTTCATTCAATATATCTGGGTTTCTAACAATTATAATATTGCAAAAAAAATTAAGATTGTTACTTTCGTCCTCATCGTCAGGACGAAAGTAACGCGGTACGGGTCGAAAGTAACACCGTTAATGTCCTGCGCAATATTATATGTATAATAAGAAGAAACACAAGATCAAATCAAATAATTTATTGGAATAATAACGAAATATAAAATATTTTTTCTCATAACAAAGAATCTAATATTTTATATGAAATAATTGCCCATAGGCAATAATGAGATCAACTTTGAAATGAGATCAATATTTCTATTCAGACTCGCAATTATGGCACACGTAATATGGATCATTTTTTATGCACGCAGCGTGAGACCAATTTTTACAATCGCCACATTTTATCCAAGTCTCTTTTGGTGCGCTATTCATAAATGACTCTAAACAAACCAGGCAATTGTAATCTTCGTCATCAGAACTATTGCTGTTTGCTTCTGACTGGTTCTCCTTTCCTTTGCTTCCAGGAGGGTTCTCCGTTTTCTTCCCCTTGCCTTTTCCTTTTCCTTCTGCAGTTAGCAATGTTCTCTTGCCTTACCCTGTATGGGGTTG
The DNA here is from genome assembly GCA_018342105.1 of Gonioctena quinquepunctata. Lineage (NCBI taxonomy): Eukaryota > Metazoa > Arthropoda > Insecta > Coleoptera > Chrysomelidae > Gonioctena > Gonioctena quinquepunctata. The sequence continues at coordinate 94,921 of JAFIRS010001463.1, read as the reverse complement.
GAATATTGTTTTCTTGGCTTTATTTCTTTGGTTATATTCCTCCTCAATTGCATTTTTTTCAGGGGTATCTGTGAGTATCGCAGTTTTACTTTTTTTATACTTTCTTTTTGTTTCGGATCTTGGACCAGCTTGCGGTAGGGGTCTTATATCTTCGGGTGAAAAAGGAATCAGCTGTGTAGAAGTTGCTTGTAGCCCACTAGGTCCTGGCTGTGGTGACTTTGGTGATGGATCAGAGGTAGCAGCGCTCAAAAGCTGATTGGCCTCGGTTTGTATAGCCCGAAGAGCTGGTAATGCAGAATTGTTAGGTCTGGATGAATGATCATTGAGTTGATCATTCGGTGCTGGTTCTGGAAGACCATCCGTTTCAATCGTCCGATCATTTTCGATGGCTGATGGTTGAATTTCGTTATTGTCTTGCAAAGGACGATCCGTTACAGAAGAGGGAGCGTAGTCAACCTCGGTAAAGATACTCCTATTAAATGGACTTATACCAGTGCAAGTGAAATCAGCAATGGCATTTTTATCGGTGAAGGCTAGAGAAAATGCTTCTCTGACAATTCCAGGAATGTAGTGTACAGTCATTGCTTGACCGGGATGATTTCGCATCCAGTTATCTGTGGCAGTGTTTATCATTTTTTTGAATTGTGCAAAAACCGCTCTATACAGGGGTTGAAGTTTGTGTATGCAATGGGGAGGAAATGACAGCAACACGATTCCATTACTTTTACAAAAATCAAGGGCAAAAATGGATATATGTGATCGATGATTGTCAAGCAGTGGCAGACATTTTTTATCAATAGTGGGTTTGGCTTGTTTTTTAAAGTGTTCTAAAAATTCCAAAAACTCTGCATCTTGCATCCATCCGCTACCATTTTCAGCACAAGCAGATCCAATAGGGCCTTCACCTATCATATGGTCTTGATATCGCTTCAACGGAAATACAAAAAATGGGGGTATGTGTCCTCCTTGAGCATTGATAGCAACAGCAACAGTTACTAACCTCCCACGTTCGGCGGAGGTTACCGCACCAACTTGTTTTATTCCTTTCTGAGCAACTATTTTGTTTGGTCTTTGAACTGTCGTCACCCCTGTCTCATCCATATTCCATATACCTCTTGGCTGAAATTTATACCTATCAATAACTTCTGCTAGGTTATCAAAACAATTATTAACGTTATGCATATTGAAGCTCGTGGCGCGAGACAGACTCGTTGCCTGTGGGCTTCTTATAGATAGGATTGTGTGTCGTTTTAGAAATCCAGCAAACCATTCCTTGCCGGCCAATTGATTTTCATTCCACTTCTCTGGGAATTTCTTTCACATTCAATTGCCAATTCGTATGCCAACTTCCGCACTTCAATAGGGACCAATCCGAAGTATACCTTGGAGCACTGAAGTATATAGTCCTGCAATACTTTTTTTTCTTCGGGAGTAAAGACCCGGTTGACGCAACGGTAGCCAACTTTCGCATCAGTATTTCCTGCTTTAAGTTTTCGTATGAACTTGTATAATGTTGTAAATTGTAGAAAAAATTGGATAACGCCTGCTTTGTATGAATCCATCAAGAAAAAAGTGACATGCACACAAAATTATTGAGAAACCCTGAAAATCATGTCTTGAGAGAAGAATATAATTTATATAGGAATAAGTTAAACAAGCTCACAAAAACAGCAAAAAAGAACTACTCGAAAAAAATTATAGATAAAAATGCGAATAGCTCAAAAGGGCTTTGAGAGTGTGTTAATAATATTTGCATGAAAACTCGAAACGAAACCAAAATAGAAAAAATTAAACTAGAAAATGGAAAAATATTACAGAACAATAAACAAATCGCTGATAGTTTCAATCGCCATTACAGTTCGATAGGAAAAAAATTAGCTGATAGAATTTTAGTGCCTCATAATTTCAATGAATCTGAAAACATTTTGCAAGACACCATGTATCTTCGCGACACTGCTGAAAATGAAGTTCACAAAGTAATCATGGAATTAAAACTTTAAAAATCACCAGGTCCCGATAACGTTCGTTCGGAAACACTGAAGGCTATATCTAATGGAATTAAAAAACCTGGCTTATTTGATAAATAGATGCTTTGATACAGGGTGTTTTCCAAAGATTTTCAAAATTGGAATGATTAAGCCACTCTACAAGAGTGGACATAAATTGAACATAATCAACTATAGACCGATTTCACTTACCTCGAATTTGGCGAAAATAATTGAAAAAATACTGAAAATGAAACTTCTGAGCTTTTGAACAAACATAACGTCATTTCTAGTTCCCAGTTCGGATTCAGAGAAGGAAAGTCAACAGAAGATGCGATTTATTATCTTACAAGTAATATTTATAATGCATTGGACAAAAAAAAACCTGCCTTGTGTATCTTTGTCGACCTTTCAAAAGCATTTGATACGGTATCTCATGAAAAGCTTTTGAACAAACTAGAATGCTATGGGATAAGAGGAAATATTCATAAAATCTTAAAAAATTATTTATCAGACCGCGAACAAAAAGTTGACATAGGTGGTACTCTCAGTGATCCTATGACTGTTACATATGGCGTACCTCAAGGAACAGTACTGGGTCCTCTTCTATTTATAATTTATATGAACAGCATTTCACACCTTGATACCAAGGGAAAAATCATAAGCTTTGCAGATGACACTGCAATAATATATGAATCTGATTCTTGGGTGAACTTAAAGACAGAAGCTGAAACTGATTTCAGTAAAATAGGTAAGTGGTTTAGGTATAACAAATTAACTCTGAATTTAGATCAAACAAAGTACTTATCATTTACTTCGTATTCCAATCACTTACCCAATGTGGGTTCATTACGTTTCGAAAATAACTCAGAAATTCCGTAAACTCCATCAAATACTTAGGCATTGTGATAGACAGACATCTTAGATGGGATCTTCAAATTAAAAATATAGTAGGAAAACTGAGAGGTCTTTTATTTAAATTCAAATACCTGAAAGAATTTTTAGATGTAAATCATTTGAAAGTATTATACTATGCTCTGGTACAGTCACATACGTCTTACGGTATAATTGGCTGGGGAGGTGTTAACGATTATCACTTGGGAATCATCCTTGGAAAAAGAGCTACAGTTGAAATTTATTTAAAGAGGCCAATGTATTTGACGTAAGGCAGGCTTACTGCATCAACTTATTAGTTAATGTGAAAAACAATAAAATTCAACTTGAATCTGTCGATCACAATTATAGTACCAGGAACAAACAAAAAAAGATACCTAAGTCGGAAAAAACAATTGGACAACGATGTTCAAATTACCTCGGACCTCGCCTACATGATATGCTACCAGAGTTTATAAAAAAAATAGTTCTATTATGTACAAAAAACTTATAAAAACTTGGATTTTGCGTTCCGAAAGGACATTGTTTCATGATTTTGTCAACCAAACATTCAAAAAGTGATTAAAGTTAAAACACCAATCGTTTATATATAGCATGCATATACGCAAAGCTGACAACAAACAGAATATGAGACAATACCCGAATATGACCTACACCCCGAATATGACGTACCTACACCTCAATTATGATAAACATACCTACTGCAAACGACATTCAGCCTAAATATGGCATTTACTATTCTCACACATATCACAAGGATAAGAATATCTATTTACTATTTTATTATATCTATTTTATTATTATATTTATTTTATTTTATAATATGTATTTACTATTTTATTTATACATTCATTAGTTGAAACTTCTTTCACCAAATTTATATACTTATGTGCTTCAAAATATGTAAAAAAAAATATCATTGTATATTATAGTGTTATACTACTTAGTTTTAAGTTTAATATCACATACTTTTATACTAAAGCTTCGTGATTTTCTTCCTGTTTATTCACTTACAATAAATATATGTATGTACTCCAATTATTGTAAAATTTGAACTTTCGTGAATAAACATTATTATTATTATTATTATAATGTGACATGGCAAACATTGTATTTTTTTTCCAGGGCTCTCATTTTCGTATTGTCCTTCAAATCCTCATCTGCTGCTTTTTTTTAGACTGCTGTGTCAGTAGTTCCTCTCTCTGTTTTTCTAATTTGCTGCCGCGGCATTCTGTAGCAAAGAAACAATAAAAACATTAAAACCATGCATACTACCTACAACGGGGACGAAAGTAACATGTTACTTTCGTCCCCGTTGTGTCATGTTACTTTTGTACCCAACCAAGTTTTTGTTGTTGCAAACGTCGGTACTTCGAAACTGTATTAGGTACACAAAAACAGTTTTTAACATGCAGCAGATAATCTAACAATAGAAAAGCAGACAAATAGTCACATTGATATTATCATTTTAACACTATGTAAACACTAAATGAATAAATATAAAAAACTTACTTTTGGTGCGTAAAATCACGTTGCGTCCTTCAACCTAACCTAACTGCGTGGACCTGGCGTGGCGACTGACTGCAACTGCAGGAGGCATTGCAAGCTGACCTTCAACTGTCGCGCGCGTCGTTTCGGCCATCAGACTATTTTTATAAAGGGATTGTTACTTTTGACCCGCCGTTACTTTTGTACCCGGTCTCCCCTACTAGGGCCGATTTTGTTTCTCATTTATATAAACAGCATAAGTTAAAGGACTCTCATATCATATGCAGATGACACCGCCATTATAATTACAGGGGAATCATGGAAAGACGTATACAAAGATTCACAAAAGGTACTACACGATGTAAGGCTTTGGTTAAATCATAACCTTCTGAGTCTTAATATTAATAAAACAAAAGGCTTTGGTTAAATCATAACCTTCTGAGTCTTAATATTAATAAAACAAAATTTATAATTTTCACTTTGCTACAAAATGATCAGCCTGAAAAAAATACACTGAGGGTGTGAAATACAAAATTGCTTCTGTCCCCTGATAGAAAGGGTGAAAAATATAAAATACCTGGGTGTGATGGTGGATCAGCACTTGAGATGGGACTCTGACTACATAGTGAAAAGACTCCTTAGCTGAATCTGTCCTGAGATATTTCATAACTGCATGGGGTGGAATGTACAATAAAACACTTAAACGACTTCAAACAATACAGAACACTTCAATAAAAATGTTAATGAAAATACCTAGGATATCCTCAACACATCAACTTTACAAAAATATTGAGATCTTGAACGTCAGAGATATTCCTATCAATGTCTTCAGTGGATGTTCAAGAACAAGCAAGACTTCGAAAAAAGTGTAGCGGATAAACAAACAAGATCTGTTGAAAATCTGTCTATCAGAATACCCAAATTCAAAAAGAGTCACACAAAGATATTTATTTTATTTCGGGCCCAAACTATACAAAATTAAGCAAGAGCTTCATTCTTGAAAACAATACTTTGAATTATATTTTCAATTGATAACGGGAATAACGGGAAAACGAGATAACGGGAATAACTGAATAAGGGGAAAATGGGATAACGGAAAAACGGGATAATGGGAAAAAGCATAACCTAGATGAAAAACCTAGAAAAAAAGGAAATCCACGCGGACGAGAGTTTTCAGGATTACAAATTGAGAGAATATAGAAATTTGGACAACGACAACGACAGCTAGTTTTACATAAAATGATTCTCATTGCGAATTTCTATCTCACCCACTCAGTATTAATCAAAACTCACATGCGCTATGTGATATAGTAAATTAACACTACGACACAAGCATACATTGCTTGGGTATGTTCTATGCTTCGCTTGGGTTTACATGTTGTTCTTATATTCCACAAGCCGTCCTGATGATTGGAAACCATGAAACAGCTGTTGGCGGATGGTGGGCTCTCTTGGATTCGTAACAAATTTCTCTTATTCTCGTTATTTGTTTTGCGTTACTCAGAACGCACTAGGAGTACGACTATTGGTGTCGTGGATTGGCCTATGCTGACATCTGTTGGTGACCTATTAATGTGCACGAAATTTCGTGTCATTAAAATTTCACGATAACAGGTCAACACACAGATTATAGGGGTCACTATCTATAATTCGATTCTTTTCATATATATATATATATATATATAATATACCAATTTTAATTTGAATAAATTTGATTTGATTGATTATTGCAGTTATGATGACTTTTTCATACTTTCCTTATGAATTAGATACATTTCCGATGGAAATCAAGTAGGTTCTGCAAGTTCATAGTGTGGACTATTCTGGCCTTATTTACAGGGGGTTCCATTTGAAAAAAACTGAGACAAAAGTGATTCCGAGTTTTGGTTGCGTCATTCGGTAAAATTATGAATAGGAAAGATATTTGGTGTAACCATTTTGTAAACCAATTTTCTAGGGTCGGGAATAATAGCTATGATCCCTAGAATCGTTACTTTATTTATGACGCCAATACACTTTTTCAAACTATTTTTTAAACTAAACTTTTACCCTCGGGCGCCAGATTTTATAGTGATATGTCCAGGAGTCTGGTCTTTTCACTCAATTGAAATCTCCAGAGGTCGGTAGGCTTTAATTACAGCCCTTGGGACTGGACTCCGGTTGTTTTCGATTGCATAGATAGTCAGACAAACCTGTCTTTACCCTAACTTAAACGCTGTTCTCATTATATAGTTTATATGCTTGAAAAGGGAAAGACACTTTCCATAGAAGCTTCCAAATGTAACCAGAATATAACAATTTTATTCCACTCAATCAATTTTCACAATTTGAATTTATGACACATGTTATAAGAAATTCAACAATATATTTTATTCAATAAATTGAACAGATGAACGTAAACTCATCAATTTATAAGTTCCAACAATGAACATAAACTAGAACACCTCTAACAAAATATAATTACACAATCTCTTTGAGAGATATCTCACTTTGTCACCCGTAGACCAATTATCCTATTCCCATTTCCTCTTCAACTTTATGACTTTATATATTCGTCTTAAAACAAAAAAAACTTCACGGGCTCCTCGTAATAATTACTTTGAGCTTCACGTAGAGAAAACTGCACCACTTCAATATCTCGCAGCCCCCTTTGTCAAAGCTCATACTACGATGTTATCACACTCTTGATCTACCCCTTGCTAAGTACCAACTTAGCAGAAAGCAATTATATGGCTAGGGTTCTGCGTACGAGACATCAACGTGTATAACTTATTATATTCATAATTACTTTAACTTAGAAAATTCAAGTATCTTATAAAACACCTTCAGGAACTTTATTCCGAATTAAAGAGCCCGATTATCTGTATATTAGTCTTATTGTCATTTTAAGATAAACAAAAGCGTTACTCTGCAAGTATCTGGAGGAAACCGAATAAAATTGTGACTTATGATCTTATTTACGAACGCACCAACTGCTCTCGTTCAGCCAAAAATCACAACTTGAGCAGCTAGAAAAACTGACAACACCCAAGAACGTAACTCGGGCCACTGTGGGATCGAATGGTTCATCGATCTTCTGCTATAGGATATTGAAACTCCACAGCAGCGAAATAGATGCAAAATGTCGAATTCAATATTTCGTTCAATCAATTACCACGACGCTATGAATTCTATTATACTCTAAATACCTGCCAGAGTCAAACATGAAACAAATGCCTTTGGCAATCCTCCCGCGTACGGTAGGATTATCAATTGATGCAAAAACAATGATTTAACGTCGGTCAATTGGTGAGACAGCCTGCTATAGTAGTGATAGGGATTATTAAACTAACATTATAGGAAAATTATACCAAGCAGAGAGGTGAAATGGCTGGAAAAAGTCCGAATTTACCTATTTCTGACCAAATATTCTACCTTCAACCACTAACTAACTCCACAGTTATAATTCGAGTCATAAAAACTATAACTGAGACTACCGGATCTCCTCTAGAAACCATTAACTTAATAGACGTAGTGCATGATATGGAATTACTTGTTTTGAACTTCAAATATACATTCACAGCCTCATGGGTCAATACAGTTATTTATATTTCACCTAAAGATGCCAGCAAAATGTGTTCAAAATACTTGAACTGTCACGGAATACTTTCTAGTAAATATTTTCCTAATTATTACCTCATGTAAGTTCACAGTGAATAAACAAGTCGATAAACAGGTCTACTATACACTCTACATTACCTATTTTGGCACCAATTGAGTTGAGGCATTTTATGTCCTAGTTTATACCTACTGTTCCACAATGAGGGCGAGATTACTACAATATCTGCACAATAAGACTAAATTTATACAACGAAGTCAAAGTCACCAAAAATGAATTCCTTAAAGGAACTTGGTCTATTATCAGATATTGAAGGCCGAATCGTTCCGGATGAGCATGACATGATACAATTCACTCCCCTCAAATCATTAATTTTGGAGTATAATTTTAGAAATCTATGAAATGCCAAGTAGAAATTCGAATTTAATTAATAAACCATACCACCAACTACTATCGATTAGCTGCCAGAAAGGGAATATAATCCGAACATACACTTCCCAAAGTCCAAAGATCAGAGCCATCATGTTACTTATGTGGCACATAAGAATATTCTACTATGTGCTCCACGTCTTTTGATGACTTCAACTATTTCAAAACATTCATCATCCATTTTTATGAATAAAATATGAAAGCAAATAAGTGTTAACCATCGACGGAGGCAATACAAAACAGGCTTATGTTAGGTTAAACCGGTAATGGATGGATTGACAGAATGAATAAGCTGCGTTCAACAAGCTTCGTCTGTCGCCAGCGGTAAACTACTGCCGTGACGTTTTCAATGATACGACAAAATGAAATTCAATGAAGTTGGTCCAGCTGAAGCACATGGGTAAAAAAAGTGTATTGAATAAAGTGGAAGAAAACGAAAGCAAATAGCAAAACAATAAAAGATTGATGTGTTAACGATTTTCGAAGTCATCGTAAATTTCAACACTAATCATTGCGGCATCCAGAAACGTCGAATTAAAGTTTTTGAGCAAATCATAAAATCTCGATTTTTTGAGAGGTAGTCACAATTGGCAAACAAATTGAATTGGATATTTCCGAGCACGGCATTCTGCAAAGTTAGTATTCTAAGAGTACTTTCAGACTATGCGGAACGCGGCCATGTCAAACTACAATTTTTGAGCCAATCACTACACACCATTTGATATTTAAAATGTTATGATTGCCTATTTCTCTTCGGCTAGTGATTCCCTTCCTACACTGAGATAACATTATCATGGATATTATTATGGCAAAATGTGCACTGGATACAATTATCGCGTACTATTTTCAATACCACCGATATTTGATGTTCAATTCCAGAATGAACACTTCAATTTCAGAATAACTAACTACAATAAAAATAACTACAATAAACATGTACAATTCACAATTGAATTAGAAAAAAAATAAAAGTATTCCGTTTTTAGATACTAGAATAATCCGTAGAGAAAACAATTCGCTAATCACAGATTGGTATATAAAACCAACAAAGTCTGAAATATACTATCATTCCTTCCACTCAAAAAGAATGAAAATAAATTTGATTCTTTGTATGAAAAAAAGAATCGAGATGTTGGTTCATCCTTTATTGAAAAACAAAAATTTTAAAATTCTCGGAAATATTTTACTAGATAATTCTTACCCCAAAAAACTTCTTGATAGAATTCTTTTCAATACCAACTCTGATAGACAAATTAACAATGATGACACAAATAATCAAAATTCAGAAAATAACAGTGAAAGGATAATTTATTTTTCAATTCCTAATATAGGAATTTTATCATCAAATATAATTAAATTATTCAAAAATGAAAGTAACAAAAAAATCTCACAAAAAAATATTAAGACTATTGGAAATTTAAATACGAGGTTAAAAGATCCCACACCAGATTTGAAGAAATCAAATGTTGTCTACAGCATACCATGTAACAACTGTGATTTGAACTATATTACAAGTGTTCAAGAACTTTAAATAACCGTATCACAGAAGTGATATAAGACTCATGTGCATTAGCTCAACATGCTATTGAAAATATCTTTCGAGGAAGCACAAGTTTTACATTCAGAAAAAAAATTATCTAAAAGATTATTTCTTGAAATGATTGAAATTAATAAATCCAATCAAAATATGAACAAAAAAACATCGAAAATCTTTGCAAAATCTACAGTTATCTTTAACAAATAGATTGAAACTGATGATTCTCAAAGAATATAATATGAAAATTTACACACCCACTACATATTTTATATTTTTCTGACGATTAATCATAGGTAGTGATTTCAAATCCTTCAATGTCACTTGAAACGTCAAAGCTATAACACCATTCCGACAAATGTTTACCTATATTTTACGTTTTTTTTAAGTTGAAGTGAGTTTATACAGCACGTAAAATGAAATAAGAAACAATATAAAGTAAAATAAGAAATAATAATGATCAGTGTGTTTTTAGAGCTGAGTAAATTAATGTAAAAAGTAAGAAGCTGTCAATCGAAATTTGGGATTTTATGTTGTTACCTCAATTTCAATGATGTATACTTGTAAAATTGGTCCCTGTTATTGTTTGTTAAATGAAAAATAAGCTACTGTTGACAACACTAACAATATTATAAAATTTTTGTCATGTAACGACATTATTGTCCAAAAACGAAATTTAAAAAAATGGCACTGAACCTACCAGTTTCCAGTTATGAAAACAAAAATATCAGGACTGAATAGCTATTATATCATGTCCATCTATCATCAACTTTCGTCAATTTGTCTAAATTATTCAATATGTACATGTGCCTAACAACTAGTCAAAATAAAATATAATAAAAGATAAAAGTTAACCATTTTTTATTTTACTTTTTATTTTATATTACTTCTTATTTTATTTTATTTCTGTATAAACTTGTTATGGATGTTTACTTGCTGTATAAACTCACTATTAATGTTCATCAATCAACCACTCAGATTAGTATAAGCACTTCCTTCATAAGTGTTTTTCTCAATAATGTAATTTACATATTTTAGGACCTTGAAGAAGTTTCAAAATTGAAACGAAAGCTCGGTCCAACGTATTAAAGAGTTTTTCATAATTCCCCACTGTTCATACCAATTTTCAGTCGTTATATCTAAATTTATTTATATATATATATATATATATATATATATATAATTCAAAAAGTTGTGTTCCTACCAAACAGAATTCGTATTTACATCACCTACGTCACTCCAGCGGCCTTGATAAGAAAACCAATAAATCATGATTACGCGGCATGAAATGTGACTTCATGTTGATCAGGAATCACTGATAATTTCGAAAATTTATCGACATGGATTTTTCTAAGAGTTACGAGTACTACGAACTCATGAAGGTGGGAAAACATCTATTATGATTTTTATCAAAGTGATATCGAAATGACTGGCTGGATATGGATCAACTTCAATTAGTTGAAAGAAAAGTGGTCAAATATTGTGATTTTTATCAAATTGAAATCGGAATGACTGGTTCGATATAGATCAATTTCAATGAGTTGAAATAAAAGTGGCCAAATGTGAATACCATTTTGTTTTTGGGTAATGTTCCAAATGAATAGTGCAATTCATTGCTGAAATTTATCATTGGAATTGCTTTTTGAAGGGTTTATGGATTTGAATACAAGTAGATATAAAAATGTAGTCATTATGACACCAAGATGTTGAAAACTCGGTTATTCTCCCATTGTATCTTAAAGTATCAAGGGACAAAAAACGTCACTATATCATCACGTCAACAGTGAAGAAAATAAAATAATTGCTTTGGATGTGTGACGTAGGTTATTTCGTAAGTTACAGATTTGAATAAAAGCTTGTCATTAAAAAGATTTTTTATTGATTATTCAATTTTGTACTTTTTGGTTAGTACGCCTTAATCGATGCATTTTTGTTGAAGCATCGTTATTATAAGGCTTTTCACCTGTAAGATCTGAGCTATCTAGTTCTTCAATGAGAAGACCAACTAAACATCAACCCGTCCGCCATCCTAGAGCCGCCATTTTCAATTTATGAATAGGGCAAAAAATCAATAATTTTTGTTTAAATTAATAATTTCAGATCCCAAAAACCCCGACATACCAATTTTGAAGAGAAACGGTCCATAATCACAAAACTCGTCCACCATATTGGAGCCGCCATCTTGAATTTATCTTGAATAATCCATAATGTCCGACCCCGAAAACCCCCACATACCAATTCTGAATAGAATCGAACCATAATTACAAAACTCGTCCGTCATCCTGAATTTATGAATTTTGATAAAAAAAATCATAATCTCCGACTCCAAAATCCCCCACATGCCAATTTTGAATGAAATCGGACCATAATCACAGAGTTCGTCCGCCATCTTGGAGCCGCCAGTAAGAGTTTTGACAAGAAATTCATGATTTTCGACCCCGAAAACCCCTACATACCAATTTTGAATCAAATCCGACCATAAACACAAATCTCGTCTGTCACCTTGGAGCCGCCATTCTGTTTTTTCTTCTAACAAAAAATTTATAATGCATTGTCACCGGAATTATGAACAATTTCACGATAATCGGACAACTGGAAGTGGGTCCAAATTCACTTACAAGATTTGTTTTTTTTTTCAACTAAACATACAAATGTGGAGTTAAATAAAAGCTTATAAAAATACAATTTTCACTAGTATTATCACAAGTGTTCAAATTATTTCCAGTAATTTCACGTCATAAAAATTATTTTTTTTCTAAAAATCATAATTGACAGTCTTCTATGAAGTAACAGAAAAACCATTTTTTTTATCAAAACAATTCCATTGTTTATTAACTTACCAATTTGTTATAAACAAATTTTCAACTTTATTAGATTTTTTTTCTGAAACTTCTGAAATTTACAAAACCACCATATAAAACAAAGTAAAGAAAAAAAAATTCCCAATTTTTCCCAATTCCAATTCCCAAAGTACAATAAAAAATTGGAAAAATTTGTTTTCTATACTTTGTTATATATGGTTGTTTTTGTAAATTTTAGAAGTTTCAGAAAAAAATCTTACGAAGTTAAAAATTTATTTATAACAAATTGATAAGTTAATAAACAATGGAATTGTTGATAAAAAAAAAGATTTTTTTGTTACTTCATAGAGGACTGTCAATTATAATTTCTAGAGAAAAAATAATTTCTTAACTAATTATTTAAACAATAGAAATATTAAAAAAAACTATTATAAACAATTAAAAATTGTTATTGAGGAAAATATTTTTTTTTGAAAATCATAATATCTGTAATATAATGGAGTTGTGGAACAAATGTTTTCAAAAATATTGAAATAATCAATTTGTTTATAAAAAATCTATTAACAAATGGCGGGAATTTTTTTTTGCAAATCAATCTATATCTTGTATTAATGAAAGAACGATAATATGATGATTAAGAAAAAAATATTTTTTTCAACAACATTACTTGGATTTTTTTGTTTTTGTTCAAGTACAAAAATTATTATAAACAAAGTATGAATATTTTTTCAACTTTTATGGCGTGATCTTGTTGAGTATGTATATAAAAAAGGCTCTACGAAGCGAAAAATGTATACGACAATTATTTAAACATTTTTTTTCATTTACAATTAAGAAGTTCGAGAAAATTTTGTTAGTTTACATCATGAAAAATTAACTTTAAGTAAAATTTCCAACAGGAATAAATTATTTATAGTGTTCCGAATACACCATAATTTTTTTAAATTGAAAAAAAAAAATTAATACCTTAAATAAATTAATTAATGTGTCGTACTCGCTTTTGACACCGCGCGCGCAACCTAAAAATGTCGCTCGGAGACCCATTTTCAGCGTTAAATTTAAATTATAAATAATGGAGATAGAGTTCGGGAGTTTTTCATTGAAAATTTCCTCCTCTTTCAGAATCTTTTTTGAAATTTTTAAATATTAATAGTTATGAAATATTGGCAAAAAACGAAATGCCATTTTTTTTTCATCTTCAATTGTTTATTACTTTTGCAATTTTTTATGTGCTAATACACGCTTTTGGCACATTTTTCTAGGCGTTATTCCGGATCCAATGAGCTATCACACATCATTTTAAGAGCAGTATCTCTATTTTAGACCATTTTCAACTTGTCGAGTAGACTATGAAGAACAAACCTAAATCTTTGACTGTCACTGAAATCAAAATTGCAAAGAAGGCCATACTGATTCGTCAATATGCCGCTTTGTGGTAAATAAATAGGCGGAGATAACTAATTTTATTTAGATATTTTAAGATTTTAAAAATACTTAATAAATAATGAAAAATGAAAAAAAATAAAGACAAGCTTTTATTTATACGAATACCTTGAGAAAGAAAAATCATTTCTTTCATTGTTTGATCTAGGTTATTCTGTAACAGATACAAATCCTAAAACGTATTTCGATCGGCACACACCAAGACCACAGACGCTACTTGTTTTCAATCTTTCATTAAAACGCAAATATAACGCGTGATTTATGACACACCTTCAAGCATTGATGTCCGACTTGATTGGCCCAGACGAATCGGTTGTAGAACAGACCTCAGTCACTCAAGTCCACATTGACCAGCGGGCTCTTTGTCCCGACGGAGACTGTATACAAGTAGTACAGATTATTTTTCGTTCCGTTTCTTCGCATATACGCTCGTGTTAGCGAAGTGAGTTTTTATTTGCTTCCTATAGAAACAGCTTCTGCAATTGATATTGGATAGACATTTATTGTTTGTGTCAATTCGAACTTGTCAATTCGGATTATTCAGCGCAGATTTAAGGGACAGTGAATTTAAATGTAGATATATTTTGGGAAGAAAGTATCAGTAATAAGGAAAATGTTGAAATTGAAAAAGGGGAAGGACTGACAGCCCGGTGCTCATAGCTAATCACACTGAAATCACGTAAATTATAGGAAAGTGCATCAAACTGGTTTTAAAAAAATAGCTACACGAGGAAACATAAAATTCGATTCATGTCAAAGTCAATATTTTTTTCACAGTACTCAAAAAATAACCACAGTGGACCTCATATATGACACAGGACACAGGAATGTATTATTGAAAAAAAATCGATTCCCACATGATGAAATATAACATATAAAATGTATATCGAACTTTTCTCCCCCACAGTATTTGTTTCCACTCAAAACATTTTAAATCGTTGGCCTCCCTTACGAGTCACATCCAGTATGCATATCAAGACTTGTAATAATCTACTAGTCTTATTTTTCCATCTTTTGCTGGATAAACTTCGAAAATTGTTTCTTTTGGCAATACATTCCTGGGACTAGTTGGTCATAGAATGATATAATAATAGTAATTATTCCAAAAAAATATTCATCAATACATATTTTCAAATTGAGAATTCACAAATATTTCTGGAATAAAATGTGATACCTAGTGAAATCAATAACTGATTTGTGCGTAGAATAAAACGGTGTCTCCGACTACAATTTTTTTTTCTGATGCCCTTTACATCTCCGAACTAAGGATGGTAGAAATTCCTCAGCACATCATATCTGCTAATTTTTTGCACCGTCTTCCGTTTTTCGAGGAGATTGAGGACTTTTTCTCCTGTTTCTGCACATAGTAGTGCCGAAGTACGGTGTGGTTTGGTGTAGTGCTGCAGCGTTCAAGTCAGTGGGTATATGGGTACTTCGTGAGTACATGCACTGTTAAAAATTTCTATAATTTATAAATTATAGAATAATTTTACAAAAAAAAACGTCGAGAGTTTCAATACATAACAATATAGTAATAATAATATTCAGTTTTGTAAATTTACTACACGACTTATTCCAACTCCATTTAGTAAAATTAAAAAAATATATTTGAAATCTAAACATCTGTCTGGAATTTGTTTAGTAAAATTATAATAGAAATGAAATTTTATTAAACAAATTTGCTTAAAAATGTTTTGTTATTTCAGTATACTGCATTGTGAATTCACTACACAATTTAATTTAACTTGGTTTTGAAAAAATATAACATATTTTTTGCATTTTTAATGAATATTTATCAGAAGTTAGTTCCACAAGTATTATTAGGTTCTCCCTATTTAAATAGGTGATTTTTTATCAACACAAGTTTGAACAATGAGAATTATATAAATTTGATTATTTAAAAGTTTCTTGCTTTTTGTGTACTGTAAAATAACCAAACGCTTCACTTATTCAAGTAACACTAAAAGTAATTTTTAGTAACGAAATCGCAGCGTTATCTAGTCGGTGTCATCGCCGATTGTCCCGAAAAGCCGGGAAAACAAAAGACACAGTTCCAACACGCAGAGGCTAGCAACGATTGATGCGTAAATCTGAGTAGAGAATCAAATCACAATGTTTGTGAATTTTAAAAACTATTGACTAGAAACCAACCAACAGTTCGGTAAAATTACATGAGAAAATATTTTTATACAGTGAAATTACAATACATTATGTAATTTTCAAGTCAGAGTTGTAAATATACTAAAAATATTTGAAAATTATCAATAATTTCAGATTAATTTCAGTTCTGTACAAAAAAATTCAGTAATTCAAATCACAAACAATGTTTGTGATTAAAAAAAAATATTTGTGAATTTTTAATGACTTTGAAGTAATTTCAGTTTCAATATATTTTTGTAACTTCACAAAAAATTGTAGAAAGTCAAATCACAAACAATTTTTGTAAATTTCAAAAACTTTTGACTGGAAACCGCCCAACAATTCGGAAATATTACAAGACGCGTGAGAAAAAAAAACAGTTAAATTACAATACATCATGTAATTTTCAAGTCGAAGTTATGAGAATACTGAAAATATTTGTATAATTTTAATGACTTCTGAGTAATTTCAGTTTCAATATATTTTTGTAACATTACAAAAAATAAACAAGTTACAAACAATGTTTGTAAATTTTAAAGACTTTTGATTGGAAACTGTTCGGTGAAATTACAATACGTGCAGGGTTACTACATGAAGATTGTTAAATTACGACTCATCTTAGTAGTTTTTCTCACATGTCTTGGTATATTACTCGAATTGTATTCTATTTTGTATTGGCAATACACTGATTTGTAATTTTACTCATATGTTGTATTTTGTAAAACAACTGTAATGTTACGAGAAAAGTTAAGAGTGTGGGTATACCTAAGTAATTCGAATATATCCTGCTTTGTGGATTCATTCAAGCTTTACCATGATCCTCCTATGAATTGTCGCTGTATGCTTCTAAATCCGAACTACTAGAAAATGTGGGTAGATACGTCCATGGCAATCCCCAAGAGCACAGCTCTCGAAACGATGCAGTAAAAAATCACTTCGTACTTCTTCTCATGGATTCTTTTGACTGTCCGAAGTGGTCAACCCCAGTTTATATGAACGGTATCAATGTTGGATCAAGTCTACAAGTAGGTTTCCATTATGGAAGGATTTTCTGTTTTCGCATTTTTGGCAATTTGCCCAACAACTTTACTTCACACTCTCTCTCTATAAATATATATATATATATATATATATATATATATATATATATATATATATAACAAATTGATTATTGGGGTATGCAGCAAAAGAAAAAGTGTACTCTTTAAAGTTTGTCCAAGCTTGTTACACCTAACTAGTCAGCAACGACTATCTTTCACTATATATATTACATATTGCATATTCTCCATCTCTTGAATGATAAACAGTGCGGCTTTTAGTAGCCTCCCCTCGTTGTTAACTTTTGAAAAAAGAATTAAGTTATCTTTTCAATGATGTGCCACTTGACCCCCCATGTTATTTGAAATTTTTGAGTTGATGTTCATCTGGCAAAACTTTTGACTTATTTGGTTTATAGTTGTCACTTTGACGTTTCAGGAAAGCACGTAATTTCGAATATTTTGTAATATAAATATCTTCTTTTGGGTAGGCCGTATTGTATCAGAATGAACAATGTCAAAACATAACAAGGTCAGAAAGTAACAACGTTCAAACATAACAGGAGCAGAATCGGAAAACGTCAGAAAAGCATTTCATCAGAATTAACAACAGCAGAAAGAACTTCATCAGAATTAATTTGTATCAGAACTGGACATCATCAGAAACTAACATTGTCAGAAACGGACATTATCAGAACGTACTTTTATCAGAACTGAACTTTATCAGAAATTATCAGAACCGGACATCATCAGAAACGAACATTGTCAGAACCGGACATTATCAGAACGAACTTTATCAGAACTGAACTTCATCAGAATTAACACAATCAGAACCGGACATCATCAGAATCGAACATTGTCAAAACCGGACATTATCAGAACCATACATCCTCAGAACCTCACATTATCAGAAGAGTACATGATCAGAAAAAACAATATCAGAATCAATCCGAATTGTCATTCGGAATTCAAACGACAAACATAAGTTACACTACTTCGTCATAGATGGTGTTATTTCTTCAATAAATCAGAAAATGATTCATCATAACTGTGGTACAGGGAATTCATTGTCAAATCAATTTTGATATCGCATATAGCATCATTTGAAATTTTGAAAAATGTGTTGGATTTAAAATTCAATCACTGCTGGACATTTATACCATGACATCTACTGTTGGATTACAGATAAATCAAAATCAGTCGTAATTACCCAAAACAAGTCATCATTGCGTCGGTTTGATCACTTAAAGCAACTTTTTTCGGTCAGAAACATAGTTTTTGTTGTGGACGGTGCGTTAGAGAAAACAGTAAAAGTTGGTGCTAAACATACGTGTGGATATATAATTCGTTTCAGAATCGAGATGATACCGTGTTGCAAAAAAGGAACCTAGCAAAAAATTAAGCAACGGTTATACATCATTAAAAATTTGTATAAGTAGGTTTTTAGAATGATTGAATACAAATTCATTGGTCACAATTGAGTTCACAATGGAGAATTGGATATGACGACTGCTAAGTGAAAAATTAATTTCTTTTGCAACCTAAGAGTTATATAAAATTGTTTTTCTACTTCCCCTACAGAAAATGACGACATTTGTACAACTTGCCAACTATGTAACTGTCTATTCTGGCACTGTGCGACATAAAACTGTACGATTTAACTTTACCGTAAACAGAGAGCACGATCAACAACCAATACGGTAACATCTGTAATAGTCTTATCAACAAGTTCAAAAAGGTGTTAAATAGATATAAAGCTCCTAAAAATATGAGCGATAGCTCATTCGATTCGGAATGTCGTCTAGAAAAATGTTTATTAGCACGTAAAAAATTTAGATTGTTATTAACAAAATAAGATTAAAAAAGAAGGTATTTCGTTTTTCGTTAATAATTTCTAAAATATTGATATTTAAGGAATTATGAAAAAAGATCCTGAAAGAGGAGGAAATTTCCAATAAAAAAGTCCTGCCGAAACTCTATCTCTATTATTTACATTTTTTTTTAACGCTGAAAATAATTTCATTGTTTATTAACTTAACAATTTGTTATAAACAAATAATATTAAACGTTATATTTTTTTTCGAAAACTTCAAAAAATAACAAAAACAACTAAAAAAAATTTTTTTTTTTTTTTTTTATAGATAATGAAATTACAGCCGTTCCATAATTTGTCAAGTTATAAATTGTTTTAACTTTTGAACCATAAAGGACATTCAAGTCATTTTTATAAAAGATTTATTTATCTTTAAAATGAATTCAAAATCGATTCTGTAACCATTGTTTATCAGTTGTTATAAGCATTTGTTTATAAAAAATTTAATTTATTTTTTATATTTTTTGAAATTTCATAGCTTATAACTTGTTAAATAATATAGATACAGCTACGGACTTTTTTGTTCTATGATAGAATATCTTTCTAATTACGTGTAAATTAAAGCAATATAGATTTTTGTTTAAATAATATACTAGTTTAAATTTATACTTACCTAATTTACATTCTGCTATTGATCATTTTCATTCATTGATCACTAGAATTATTAATATTCTGCTAAAGTTTAATTATTTATTTACTGAAATAGTATTTACTAAAATAATAATTTAATTTATTTTCTAATTTTTATATTTTTTTTCAAGTATATTTTCTAAATTATTTCATTTTTATTATTTTTATTGTTAGAAACTTAACAACTATAATGTTCGGATAAAATAAATTCAATTATAATATTAGAAAATATTATTTTAGTGAATAAATAATTAAACTTTAGCAGAATATTAATAATTCTAGTGATGAATGAATGAAAATGATCAATAGCAGAATGTAAATTAGGTAGGTATAAATTTAAACTAGTATATTATTTAAACAAAAATCTATATTGCTATAATTTTTACGTAATTAGAAAGAAATTTCATCATAGAACAAAAAAGTTCTGGAGTCCGTAGCTGTATCTATATTATTTAACAAGTTATAAGCTATGAAATTTCAAAAAATAAAAATAAAATCAAAATTTTTTATAAACAAATGCTTATAACAACTGATAAACAATGGTTACAGAATCGATTTTGGATTCATTTCAAAGATAAATAAATCTTTTATAAAAATGACTGAGATGTCCTTCACCGTATCTCTCATAGTTCAAAAGTTATAACAATTTAAAACTTGACAAATTATGGAACCTGTAATTTCATTATTATATAATATGTAACAATGCTGTAAAAAATCAAAAAAAATTATTTCTATACTTTGTTATACATAGTTGTTTTTGTTATTTTTTGAAGTTTTCGAAAAAAAATATAACGGTTAATATTATTTGTTTATAACAAATTGTTAGGTTAATAAACAATGAAATTATTAAAAAAAAAAAATTCCCTGTTAATTCATTTTAAAAGGTCAATGATAATTTTTAAGAATAAAATAATTCCTTAACTAATTATTTAAATAATTGAAATATAAAAAAAAACTATTATAAACGATAAAAAAAATATTTGAGAAAACAAAATTTTTTTTTGATCATAATTTACCATAAGATGGTAGAAATTTACCATAAGATGGTAGAATTTTTTTTTTTAATCCCAAAATAGTGTGTTCATAAACAATTTCTTAACAAATGACGTAAACATTTTTTTCCAATGTTAATTAATACCTATATCAGATGCAAAAACAGCAATAATAAGATATTACTGAAAAAAAATTTTTTTGATAACATTTTTTGGAAATTTCATTTTTTGTTAATTTAAAAAAATTATAATTAACAAAATAATAAACATTAATAATTTTTTTTTGCATTGCTTCATTAAGTACCTAAATTAAAAGAGCTCCACGAAGCGAAAATTTTATAGACCAATTATTTAAACTTTTATGTCGTAATTTATAAAAACAGAGATTGGAAAAAAATTTGTTAATTAACAATGGTGTAACTTTTAAAAAAATCGACATAAAAATTGTTTACACCAAAGTTTTCTTCTTTCAAGTGTCTAGATTACACCATAATTTATTCAAAATTTTAAATTGTTATTTAATACTATAAAAAAATTATTTTAGGTGATATAACGGCTATTTTCAGCGTTAAATTTTTTTTATAAATAATAGAGATAGAGTTCCGGGAATTTCCTCCTCTATCAGGATCTTTTTTCATAATTCCTTAAATATCATTATTTCAGAAATTATTAACGAAAAACGAAATACCTCCTTTTTTTAATCTTATTTTGTTAATAACAATCGCAATTTTTTACGTGCTAATAAACCCTCAGAAAACATTTTTCTAGACGTCATTCCGAATCGAATGAGCTATCGCTCATATTTTTAGGAGCTTTATATCTATTTAACACGTTTTTGAACTTGTTGATTAGACTATAAAGTAAATCGCACGACGTATAACCAATAAGAGAGAGCCTTCAGTAGTTGCCATGGAAACGAATAACAGGCCGCGTCGCCGATAACATTTTGACGTTTTATAATTGTGTCGCGATTTGTTACCAGTTTTTGGATTTTCCAAGATCATAATGCACCAAGCAATGTGTTGGAATAAGTATTCCAAAACAAGTGGCAGAATATCTGGGCTTAGCGAATCTCAAACAATACACATGCCATTGCTTTAGGCGCTCTTCAGCTACAATTCTTGTAGTTGCTGGTGGCGATATGCTAGCATTAAAGAAACACGGTGGTTGGCGGTCATCAGCAGTGGCCGAGAGCTATGTAGATAATTCTATGAAAAACATGACTGCCAACTCATCAAAAATTACATGTGCCATTAATAATACTGCTACAATAAGAGAAAACAATAGTATTATTTTTGAAAATACAAAAAATCAGACAACCAACCCGCCCTCTCTTGTTTTCAATAACTGCACAGTTACAATTAATAATTATTACAATCAAAAGTAAAGTATACTAAGTAATATAGTAACTTATTATAGTTGAATTATCTTTGAAGTAATTTAATTGATTGATTAAACATATTTTCACTCAATGGAATCCTAGTTTTTTATGGGTATGAATGCGGTCGTAGAAAAAGTATAGTACACAACTTGAGTTGTAAGACAATTACGCACTTCTAGAATTACGCACTCGCCGTTTTGCAGCTCGCGCGTAACTTTTTCTAGTCGTGCGTAATATGCTTCTTACAACTCTTGTTATGTAATATACTATTTCAAACCTGTCGTTATGTATGCTTCCGCTGCCTGGGACTAAACTTACTTGCGCGTCGAATATAGAGGTCTTGGAAATTCTGCAAAACAAGCTTTTGTGTATGATCACAAACGCTCCATGATACGTGCGAAACGTTCATATACTAGAATATCTAGGTATAATTACCATCAAAATGAGATTAGGAGTCACAATCAGAGGATATTCGAGTATGCGGAAGCTCATGAATATTCTCTCGTTAGGGTTGCGATTGATTATGATATCGACGACCTCTCCCGTTTCAAATGACCCAGACATTTCCTTGAATGATGAGTCTATCTAATAGTCGTACTGAAATTAATTGGAGAGTCCTTATTTGTTCAAAATTCCAGTTTGTCTCAAAACCAGCCAGGGAGCCCTGAACTGTTTTTGAGGACACTGCGCCGCGCCCCGATTTTGAAACTATATATTCACACGTATTTGTATGCGAAATATTAATTACCAGAATAAGTACTCTGCTCCATATCACGACAACGGTGGGTTGCACAAAAAAACATATTGAACTTTATATATAGAAAGTAGAGAAAATTTGTTAATTTTTCATTCGCCTTGATTGGCCTCTCATACACTTGGTTTTACAATGATTTTTCCACGCCATTTCTGATTTATTGAAGAGGTAACACCATCTATGACAAAGTAGCGTAACTGATCATTGTCGTTTGAATCCCTGCTTTCGGACGATTACTGATTCGGATATTGTGCGGTTCTGATTATGTACGGTTCTGATAATATACAATTCTGCTAATGCACGGTTCTGATAATGTGCGTTTCTGATAATGTCCGGTTCTGACTCTGTTCATTTCTGATGATGTATGGTTCTGATAATGTGCTTTTCTGGTGATGTCCTGTTCTGACTATGTTCGTTTCTGATGATTTCCGGTTCTGACAAAAGTACGTTTTGACAAAGTTATGTTCTGCTATTGTTAGATTCTGATGATGTTATGTTTTGTCATTGTACGTTTCTGATGATTTCCGATTCTGATGCAATTTCATTCTGATGGAGTTCTTTCTGATGTTGTTAATTCTGATCAAATAAGTTTCTGATGTTTTCCGATTCTGATACTATTATGTTTTGACGTTGTTATTTCTTAGCTTTGTGCGTTCTGATAGTTTTCTATTCTGATCATTTACGGGCAATCTTCTTTTGTACTAAGTGTAGATCTCAGCATGGAGTAATTTGACCATAACGTAGATGCCTTCAACTTTGTAGATAAATCGGAAAAGTATGCAATCATGATATTTTCAGATCGGGAGGTCGTCTTTTTTTCTTGGCAATAATCTATTTTGCCTTGGATTTATTTGGCAATAAATTTAAGATGACATTTTCAGCAGCATTTACTGCTGCATTTACTACTGCTGCATTTACTGTCCACATACTACATGTGCCATCGAAAACATATCAAACTTTTTTGTTGAACAAACAAAATCAATTCCAATTGTTATTTATAATTGAAATACCGGTTAACATAATAAAAATGAATTTTTGATAATTGGATTGAAATAAATTCCCTGGCAAATTGATAGACCGGATGTCTTAGTATTACTATTTCCAATAGGAAAATACAATCGAATTGTTATTACCAATGAAATTACACTCAACGAAAATAATATATATTACGTTTGTATTATCGCAAGTCGCATAAAAAAGAAGTGACATTTAAATGGGAGTTTACGGTCAAGACGAATAAAAAGCAAAACGGCGTGCCATATGTCCCGCACACCGGAACAGCATAATCACTGTCCATTTTAAATATTTTTTAGCGATAAGTAGGTATTAAACCGAAATAAGTAGTGAATCTCTGACTTTTGTCACAACAATAAACAAACACTGATTGTCAAGGAAACGATTTCATAGGCAATAAGATGGTAAATAAATTGTTATGGATTTATAAAAATTCCTTGATTTATGATATGCTGATTGCGATTTCAGAAAAAATAGTATGTGTTCCTCGTAGTAAAAGCACATTCCCAGACTTTAATGCTTGTTGGCCTCGGCTTAACGCCTCGGCCAACAATGTACAGTGTCGTCCGGGAATGTATTGCTTTTACTACTAGATACCCAATGTACTATTTTCCGATGAAGTCACATTTTGCCAACAGTCCTCAAAAAGTGAACGTGTGGGCAGGAATAATCAATGACAGGATAATTGGTCCTTTCTTTCGCGAAGGAAATCTCACAGGGGAACGTTATCTCGAATTCTTGAGAAATTAACTTATACCTGTCCTTGCAAATATTTTTCCAAATGCCAATGATCCTACTTCACCAAATGACAATATCTGGGTTCAACAAGAAGGTGCACCCCAGCACTTTGCACGTGCTGTTAGCGAGTTTGTAGACAACTGCTTTCCTGGAAGGTGGATTGGTAGATGAGGACCGATAGAATGGCCTCCAAGATGTTCCACCCCTTGATTTATTTCTGTGGGGTTATTTGAAATCGAAAGTCTACGTAGATAGATCGCAAAATCTAGAGGAGTAAACAAATCGAATTAGGTTCGAAATGAGAAGAATTCCCCCATAAGTATTTCACAATGTATAACAAGAATGTGTCCGAAGATTTCGTTATTGTCAAGAAACCGGACGGCATTTAATTTGAATGAAGGACGACATCTGTTCAACAGAATTTATATTTGCATGTAGCAGTAATAAAGCTTGGATTTTGTTCGAGAATTTTTATCGTAATTTGATTGTAATTGTATAAAAAAAAATTTGTTCACCAATTATTAAGTTCATGTCGCAGAATAGAGGAAACACTTTTCAAATGAGATGCAACACGATACCTATGTCTATTCGAAAAATGCTTCGATTACGTTATCACGCTCACAGTGGTGACGCAACAAATGGGTACTCAATAATAAAAATAAACCCGTTTCACAATATTTCGCAAAATTCCAGTTTAAAAAAAAATTTGTTTCCAAATATATAATTTTGTTTTCACCCTGTAGAAATAAATTATTCAATAGTGTACTTTTCAAATAGGGTGTCACATGAACCTTGCTTCCATTTGAGAAAATCATTGATTTCGTCATTACGCCGACACTGCTGACGTAAACCGTTTCAAGCATATCGAAAAAGAGGCACTTGAAAATAAAAATCTACTTATTTCAGGATTTTTCTCAAAAATACTTTTTGACCAAAATCATGATATCGCTACAAGGACAAAGTTTACTAGAAAACAAGATATGATCATAATGATATTGATAACAAGAGAAGAACACGATTCTCTCGAAATATCTTATCTCCCGTAAAGATAAAAAATACCATAATCACATCATCCAACGACATATCGGTTCTTTAACTATAAAAGGTCGAGATCAAAATTCCGTCTATGTGGGTACTTCAGATTCCATATAATTTTAGTATTCGCTGTTACTATACTGTTACTACGAATGCATAATGTGTGCTCAAGGATTATGTCGTACGCGGTTGATAACAAGTACTTGGGAGATTTTTTCTCTCGGGATTGAGGCTATGTCTGAGATAAAAAATATTCCCTGCATCACTGTAGCAGTACTATGTACACTTTACAGGAAAAACTGGAAGACTTTGTACATGGTCTCCTATTCAACACCTAAACTTTATTCCTACCAACACGACTCATATCAACATGCCTATCTAACATTATATTTATGAGAAATGGTCATACAGCGATTTGTATCAATATATCCTATACATATGTTCAACCGTTTTCGATATACCTATGTTTTTTTTTTTCATGAAATTTGATTTTATTGTTATCGACGAAAAATTATTTTTTGGTAACACTTGTAACAGCCAAATTTTGCTGAAATGTGATTGAAGTTTCATGTTCATGTACAATCATGAGAAAAAAATCTGAATTATGTCCTATACCCAGAAAAGCTTCAAAGACAAATATTGCCGCTTTGTTCTGGTTTTTTTTTCTCGAAATTTGTCCCTGTTGCTTTTGCATCGAACCAACACTTTGAAGAGTATTGACACAAAAATACTTTTACAGGAAAAACTCTAGAACTGTTTGATACTGAAGATCCAGACTGGGACCCCTATTTATCACATAAAGTCTTTATTGAAAAGTAAAAGAAGAACAGCAATTGAAATGTGTTACCACCAATAGTGATAACATACTTTTGTTTTAGAAAATGACAGGTATCTTTTACTTTTAGGATATCTATACTGAGATGGCAAATGGCGTTTTATTAATATAGTATATATATATTTTTTTATTTGCGGATTTAATCAAGGGCTAAGTTATCCAAATCTTACCCTTCCTCTCTTTCTTTTTTATCTAATATTTTTGGTATAGTTATTCTTATCCCAATTGGGATGGCAATAAAAATAAGAGCACTACGAGGAGTTTTCATATGCACTGCCCGGCCAATGGAAAATGTATATACTACCAGTGTTTGTGATTATGTCAGAACATTTTGCAATGGCACTAGAAAAAAGCCATTTGAATTTTGCTGACTTTAAATTTTTTTTTTCAAGTTTTAGAAAATTGAAAAAAGACCAGCAGACTTTTCACAAGCTGTAAAATCCATCAAAAACACTGGTGAATCATCTGACGAAAATATGACATAAAATTCCCCTTCGCTAAATTCAGCGCCGACCTATTTGAATCTGAAAATGACGTCAATGAACTGACATACAACTTTTTATAGTTTCAAATTAGAACTTGAAAAATTAACTATTTCAAACATACAAATTATTCAAATATTCAGGGGATAGTTTTAACTCCTTGGGATTGTAATTTTGGGAAATCCTTCTTCAGCTCTCATCTAAGCCTGGTATGTACCTCTCATACAAAATTTAACTTTCCTGTTACCGTTTCAGTTTCATGCATGTGTAGGAAAAATAAAAATGACGTGTTTTACCGTCTTTTTTCAAGCAACACTTTCAAAGATAAAAATAATTGAAGTATTCCGAAGTAGTTACTTTCAACGCCTTTGGATTAAAATTTTGGAAAATATTTTTCAGTACTTATAGTATAGAATCCCGATATAAAACGACCTTCACCGAGATGTTTATTTGATGAAACGTATTTTAAATTCAATTTAATATGTCAATAAATATATTGCATATGGGTTGTCTAACAAATTTCAGTCCAGGATATGATTAATTAATAATTGAAAAAAAATATTTTTTGAAACGGTTTGATTATTAGACAAATTCTATACCAATCGAAAGTATGAAGCCCATAGAATATGCAAACGTTAGGTTGCCTATTCTTTTCCGGTCACAACTCTCGGGTAGCCAGGTATAAACAGGTAAATCGATACTAGCATTTTGCACCGGTCTGATTATTGAATTAAAATTAAATGAAAATAAAGATTATTTCATTATGAACACGGTGATATAGGGTTGCCTGCGAAAAATCAGTCCCGAATTCCGGTTGTCGAATTTTGAAAAGTGAAATATTACTGTGAGTGAATATGTGCGACTGAGAGGTCCCAACCAACCATCCCATGCGATAGAAGAAGACACAGCATAGCAGCTGTTTGTCCATTTAAAGAAAGAGAGTGCGCATGCTATTTGTTCTCGAAAATGAAAAGGATAGCGATAGACTCGTATATGCTGTGCATAATTTTGGAGAAGTTTATTAATAAAATAGAGGAATAGTTATTTTTTTATCAAATAATTATTTATGTGTGTATATACTTCATGTGACACTAAAGTATATATACATCTTTAGTAAAAAAGAAGGTAATACATATATAATATTAATCTTGCAATATAATATTAATCTTGCAAATTTTATCTTTATTATAAGAAGACAAAATAAAAAACAACAATAAAAAAAAACTTCTGTTTATTGTAAAAAATTATAAATACATTTTTTTTTTAATTTTTTCAAATTATTCATGTTCCTGGTCATCGGACATATAACTATGATCTCCAACTTCTGAACCTTCTTTGTCATCACTCTCCGTTTCAGTTATTTCGACAATGTCTTCTATCTTCAAAGGTGTATGATCCCCAATGAATCCCACTGGTTTTAAATATTCATCTGAGAACCAACCACAGTTCCCAGGCTGAAGTTTCACGCATAATGGATCCGCTGCATTAAGCCACATGGAATTTACGAAAATAGTTCGTAAAATTTTCTGAATTAATGATGACCAGCATGGTGGTATGGAGTTGGAGTCGAAGCCTTTAATTTTTTTTAGAAACTGCTCGCTGTCTTCTTTAGCAGAGTAATTTTTCATACAAATGCGATATCTCGCATCATTCACGTTGGTGCAGTTCTCGATAACATAGATACTAGCCGTAAATTCTTGAACGGTCTTCATTTTTTCATCAATGAAAATATCAGCAGCATCTGCTAATGATACAAAAACTGTTTATGGAATATCGAATTCTTTTCTGCTTTCACGTTCGGAATCTTTGATTGACGGTGATAAGTAGCGATCAAAAATTAAATGTATTTCTGTTGCGTTTGTTGAACATATTTTTATAAGTATTGACTCGGCAATTTTATCAAAAGTTTGCGCTATAGAAGATCCGATTAGGTGCAAGTAGTAAAAACCATCTATTATTTCAACGTTGATATGTGTTGGCTCAACCATTTCAGTTTTGGATTTCAAAATCTTTGCTAACGTTGATTTTGAAGTTTTTAACAGCTCTCCAGTACATGGAAAAAGAGCAGGGGGCAATGGTGCTAGTGGAAAAGTCATGCAATATCCGAGATTAATTTTTTTGTTCACACTAATTGCCAAAAGTCGTCCAAATACGTCTCGTTCCATTTTTAATAATACTTTCTTGCTCTTGTCTTTGGTACTGAGGACTTTAGTCATACATTGAGAAGCAAAATTGCAGATTTTGTTTCGTTTTATAGGTTTATTGAATCTTGCGGGAGTTGAAGAGCATTCCGAAATAAAATTTAATTTTTGTTGATAGCCTGCTGTTTTCACGTCCAGCAGGAAATCAGCAACTTCTTTAGATGCAGCTTTACCGTTGAAATGTTGAATAATATATCTTTGTCAATAGTGTCATCAAATGGATTCATCGTACATTTTATTGCTTCAATGATACTGTTCAGATTTTTTTGTCTTTCTTAATTCTACTTTTTTTCAATGAGTGCGAAGTATCATGTTTTTTCGTTAATCCGATATTTTCTTTGATATATGTTAATATCTTCGTCCTCATGCTGTGACTGAGCGCCAATCTTTGACGTGCAGATATTGAGTCTGCAGCAAGATTATCAGCCAATTGATTGCTAGCATCAGCATTGATGGTCTGCTCTAGCGTCAAGTCAACCGGAGATCGAGCAAAATTTGCTGCAGTTCGTCTAATTGCAAAGGCACCTCGACAAAATTCAGCTACCAAAGATGAATTATTAGTATACAAATTGATTAAATTGCTCAAATATAACAAGGACCATCTGGCATAATTGGACTGGTTTAACGCAAAAAACATATCAGACATGTTGAAAATTGAGTCCACGTACAGTTCAAAGTTACTGGTGCGGATACTTCTGGAAAACCGATATTTCACTTTTCAAAATTCGACAACCGGAATTCGGGACTGATTTTTCGCAGACAACCCTATACCACCGTGTTCATAATGAAATAATCTTTATTTTCATTTGATTTTAATTCAATAATCAGACCGGTGCAGAATGCTAGTATCGATTTACCTGTTTATACCTGGCTACCCGAGAGTTGTGACCGGAAAAGAATAGGCAACCTAACGTTTGCATATTCTATGGGCTTCATACTTTCGATTGGTATAGAATTTGTCTAATAATCAAACCGGTGAAATGTTTCAAAAAAAACATTTTTTTAATTATTAATTAATTATATCTTGGAATGAAATTTGTTAGACAACCCATATGCAATATATTTATTGACATATCAAATTAAATATAAAATACGTTTCATCAAATAAACATCTCGGTGAAGGTCGTTTTATATCGGGATCTTAGACTATTACTTGACCCTGGAATGTAACCTCCTGTTCGTGATACTCTCTGAGATAAAACCTGTTATACAGTGCTCGTCTAAAGTCCGTCCCCCCCATACTAATTTTTGAACCACCTTATATCGCAACGAAATTTGGAGTATATAAAATAATTTCAACAGTTTTTAATACACTTTACTCCTAAATTCAATTATTTTCGAAATATTAACGTTTGAAAAGTGACATTTTGGTCATTTCAAACCCAACCAAAAACACTGATGTTGCTTTCAATCAAGTTTGCATTGGAAAAAATCGTTGTCGCGGTAACATCTTGTTTACTGTCAAACTGAACTGCTAACTGTCAAATAGTCCGTTGAGCGCCTAAATCCTTTTATGAAAAGTGTGATCATGGCTCGTAGTTTAGACGATAAATTTGAAGCAGGTTTGATATTTGGAGAAGCTGGAAGAAATTATCATGTATAGTTATTCTAATCCCAATTGGAACGGCAATAAAAATAAGAGCACTACGAGGAGTGTTCATATGCACTGCCGGCAAATGGGAAATTTATATACTACCAGTGTTTTTACTTTCAAAGCGTTCCTCGAAACTTTTTATGTCGGTCCAATTGGGATTAGAAATACTATAACAGTCCGTATGTTTGATGATAGATTTCCCAAGAATCCTATTGCGAAGTCATATTTGCGCAAACTTTTGAATAAGCTCCAAGCAACTGGTACGCTGAAAGAGGCTCCAAGATCAGGAAGACCGCCTCTTTCAGAAAAAAAGAATGTAGAAATTGTTGCTGAAATGGTAATCAATCCGACTCAGTCGACGTCTGTAGTTGCTGAATCCTGTGAAGTGAGTTCAAAAAGTGTCCAAAGAGTCCTAAAAAAATAAAAGTTTCATGCCTCTAAAATGAAAATCCTGCATATCCTCACGGAGGATGATCCAGACCGGAGGGTTGAATTTTGTGAGTGGTTAACAAGAACAATTAAAGGAAAACGGGGTTTCCTAAAACGTGTATGTTTCGCAGACGAATGCACGTTTTTTTCTTGATGGAAAAGTCAACAAACAGAATGTACGATACTGGAGCGATACTAATCCGCATATTTTCAGAGAGGGACATACCCAGTTTCCTAAAGAGGTGAATGTTTGGGCGGGGATTTTGGACAATCGCGTTGTTGGACCGATTTTCATCAGAGGCAATCTTACAGGAGTTCTTTACAGAAATCTTTTAGAAACTGAAATTGAACCTCGAATAAGACAAATTATATTGAACAATCAGGAATAGTTTGAAAATCGTGAAATCATATTTCAGCAGGATAGGGCACCTCCCCATTTCGATCGCATGGCTAGAGAGTTCCTCGATACAAACTTTCCTGGGCGATGGATAGGTCGCAGAAGAAGTACAGAATGGCCACCAAGATCTCCGGATCTTACACCTCTAGATTTTTCCATTTGGAGGTATCTGAAGTCAAAAATCTACGCCACTGAATGCCAAACAATAGAAGAGTTGGAACGCAGAATAATAGATACATGTGAACAGACTTTCATCAACGTGAGAGAAGCTATTTATAATAGGGCACTTTATTGTCAAGATTTAGGAGGGGGCCACATTGAACACTTGATGAAATGATTGTTGGGGTTAAATAAAAAATTTATTCAAAAATAAATTATAATTTTTTAGATAACTAATTTGTTTTGATTATGAATTTACGGAACACATTCGTAGGCTTCGAGATTTTCTGGTAAGCGGTACTGTTTATCCTTAATAAACTCTCTGTACGCCTCTTATTAGTCGAATTCATTAAGTGATTCAACTACAAATTAATAACAACGTTTAGTTAGCAAAATGTTTTACCGGAAGTGACCAAAATCCATACTTAATTTTAAACCTGAATGTCACTTTTCAAACGTTAATATTTCGAAAACAATTGAATTTAGGAGTAAAGTGTATTGGAGAAAACTGTTGAGAATTATGAGCAGATTTCGAGAATGGAATAATATACAGGGTGTTCTATTAATTTTTTTTATTGAAGATGGCGCTCAGCCGCCAATTTAAAACTTTTAGCTGTGATTTATTCATGAAAAAGTAGGTTTTTATCTCCTATTTGGGCCCTCCAAATGTCGTTTTGGGCCCTCCAAGGTGGTTTGAAAATTGGTAGGGGGGGAACGGACTTAAGACGAGCACTGTATATAATAGGAATGGATTTCCACCCATGAAAAAAAATATTTTCGAGAAAAAATATGAAATGAAAAAATGGTTGAAAAGGTAAACATTCTCAATTGAATATTGATAGAAATATTTTTATGTGAATTGAAAAATCCACGATTAAAATGAAGTTATTTTCGTGAATGTCTAACAGAAAACAACTACTTCCCCGGCTAATGGAAGATAG
Source organism: Gonioctena quinquepunctata (assembly GCA_018342105.1). NCBI lineage: Eukaryota > Metazoa > Arthropoda > Insecta > Coleoptera > Chrysomelidae > Gonioctena > Gonioctena quinquepunctata. The sequence goes on along the minus strand of JAFIRS010001463.1, from coordinate 62,118 downwards.
TAACTACAGTTTATCTTTCAGTCGCAGATGATTCCACATCTGAGTTTATGAACATCCTGTTTATATTTTCAACAAATCGAAAAAATGGTATTTTGCCATTTCTCAACCGACAAAAAAAAGGGAGGTTCTATAGTCGATGGACAGGACAGGAATTTGAAAAAAAAATTACCCCTAAGGGTAAAAAAGTAGAGGATATTTATCGTCCCCCCCCCTGAATTTTTACCCGTTAACTGATTCTACCACTCATTACTTTGTACTGGGTTATCAGATTTGGATCATTCCTTTTTTATTGGATAGTGTATACTTTAAAGTTGGTCATTTTTGAATTTGGAATGGAATAATCTACCCCTAAGGAAAATAAAATAGGGGATGAGTCCGATAGATACAAGAATGGTGCAAAGTACATGTTTTTAAATGGAACACCTTGTACCTTATTGAATATCCCGAAAGACCATTAAATTTTCTTTCAAATGATGTATCCCATACCTAAATAGTCTGCATTCCGAAATAAAAGCAAGTTTCTATAAAAATCGGATCATTTTGGCATATTTTGTATTAAATGTCATTCGACAATCAGTGCATCAATAATAAAACGTTTGCGCGTTCATTACCAAAAATGTAATCAGAAAAGAATCAAAAACGAAGTTTTGAAGGAATTGCATGGTCAATGTGATCAAATTATAGCGAGAACATGCAGAAGGTTTTGTAGTGTATGAATGATAAGATGATGAACTGATTGTAGAAATAATGATTAATATACAGGGTATTCCAAACTCGATGGCCTATTGGACGTTTCTAGAAATCTGAGATATAAATACTCGAAATTTTGTATCCCACGATAAGAGACTGCGATCTAGCTCTTAAAAATATTTCCACGGTTGCAGTGTTGCCACATGTACTTGTAACTATATCAAATTTCGAATTTCAAATGGAACACCCAGTATTTCATTCTGATTTTGGATTCTACTAACAAATACAAATAACTTTTACTGAACATGTCGTATACCTATCTCTACCGTTTATTGAATAGTGATTATTTTGTAATTGTTTTGCTATCAAAATGGGATGGATTTTGTATTAAATGTCATTCGACAATCAGTGCATCAATAATAAAACGTTTGCGCGTTAATTACCAAAAATTTAATCAGAAAAGAATCAAAAACGAAGTTTTGAAGAAATTGTGTAACTGCATGGTCAATGTGATCAAATTATAGGAGAAATGCAGAAGGTTTTGTAGTGAATGAATGATAAGATGATGAACTGATTGTACAAATAATGATTAATATACAGGGCCTATTGGACTTTTCTAGAAATCTGAGATATAAATACTCGAAATTTTGTATCCCACGATAAGAGACTGCGATCTAGCTCTTAAAAATATTTCCACGGTTGCAGTGTTGCCACATGTACTTGTAACTATATCAAATTTCGAATTTCAAATGGAACACCCAGTATTTCATTCTGTTTTTGGATTCTACTAACAAATACAAATAACTTTTACTGAACATGTCGTATACCTATCTCTACCGTTTATTGAATAGTGATTATTTTGTAATTGTTTTGCTATCAAAATGGGATGGATTTTGTATTAAATGTCATTCGACAATCAGTGCATCAATAATAAAACGTTTGCGCGATAATTACCAAAAATTTAATCAGAAAAGAATCAAAAACGAAGTTTTGAAGAAATTGTGTAACTGCATGGTCAATGTGATCAAATTATAGTGAGAATATGCAGAAGGTTTTGTACAAATAATGATTAATATACAGGGCCTATTGGACTTTTCTAGAAATCTGAGATATAAATACTTGAAATTCTGTATCCCACGATAAGAGACTGCGATCTAGCTCTTAAAAATATTTCCACGGTTGCAGTGTTGCCACATGTACTTGTAACTATATCAAATTTCGAATTTCAAATGGAACACCCAGTATTTCATTGTTTTTGGATTCTACTAACAAATACAAATAACTTTTACTGAACATGTCGTATACCTATCTCTACCGTTTATTGAATAGTGATTATTTTGTAATTGTTTTGCTATCAAAATGGGATGGATTTTGTATTAAATGTCATTCGACAATCAGTGCATCAATAATAAAACGTTTGCGCGATAATTACCAAAAATTTAATCAGAAAAGAATCAAAAACGAAGTTTTGAAGAAATTGTGTAACTGCATGGTCAATGTGATCAAATTATAGTGAGAATATGCAGAAGGTTTTGTAGTGAATGAATGATAAGATGATGAACTGATTGTACAAATAATGATTAATATACAGGGCCTATTGGACTTTTCTAGAAATCTGAGATATAAATACTTGAAATTCTGTATCCCACGATAAGAGACTGCGATCTAGCTCTTAAAAATATTTCCACGGTTGCAGTGTTGCCACATGTACTTGTAACTATATCAAATTTCGAATTTCAAATGGAACACCCAGTATTTCATTGTTTTTGGATTCTACTAACAAATACAAATAACTTTTACTGAACATGTCGTATACATATCTCTACCGTTTATTGAATATTGATTATTTTGTAATAGTTTTGCTACCAAAATGGGACCAACTTGAATTCAAATACCTCCTTATCTGTTACCCACACAGGACTCAAATTCAACTTTCACCCAGAAAATATTGAGTAATTTCAGTAACATCGAATGATTTAACCATATTTTATACAAGGTGTCTGAAAAACATATTCTTGTAGATGACCTTGCTAAAACTGAATTGCATCATCTGAGAGTTATGTATGTATGAACATTTTGAAGCAAATCATTCCAGATTGATTTGATTTTTCAATCAGATCATTTCAATTGGGTAAATATTACCTATTTTGATTTGTTATACTGGGAAATTAAAATGGTAGTAGTGTGCCGTGACCAGAAAAGAGCAACACAATTTTTTAGTATGACAAGCAGTGATTTTCATGGTGTTTCTGTCAAAATGGATAATAATACATATTCAAATGCAGATATTTTAAATTTTCATACAAACTTGCTTTTATTTCGGAAACCAGACTATTCAGGTATAGGAATATGATACATCATTTGATAGGAACTTCAATTGTCTTTCATAATATTCGATAACATATAGGGTGTTCCATTTAAAAAAATGTACCTTTCACCATTTTTGTATCTATCGGAAAAATCACAAAAACAACCTTGTATAATGGAGAACGAACTCCCTTGAACATAACTAATGCACAGAACATTGGTTAACTACACCCGGAATTTCAGCTTTGTACGAGTCCAAATACCGCAGTAATAATCATTTAATTGGAGCTATGTTTTGCACAAAAAAAAGAAATCAATCAATTTCTCGAAAACCGTTTGAGATAGGTATAGGGAAGTATCATACAAAAATTATTGTGAGGCGATAACAAAGCAAAAATGCAATAGTATACAGGGTTTCTCATTTAAAATATCAAAGTTGTTGCAGCGCTAAAAATATTTTAGATCGATAGAGCAGGACTAATAACCCAAGAAACCAAATTTTCTAAATTATCCTGTGTCCCGGTCTCCAGAAACATCTAATAGGCCAAGAAAAATATTTCAATAGAATAGGCAAAACGTCCTTCATAACCGAGGTAAGCCCTATACCAGGTGACACAGGATATCGGGCCACCCCTGTAACTTCTGCATTCGTGAACGGATTTTTCTGAAATTCAATACAGTTATATAAGCAACCATTTCCGATTTGATCATATAACAATCCGATATGGCGGACTTCCGGTTTTTCTGGAAATGCCAGTAACTTTAATTTTTCAAATAGAACACCCTGTATATTTTTACATATTCAAGTTCAACAGGTCAAAACAAGTTCAAACCTCATGTCAATTTTTTGAAACAATTGAAATTAAAATGGTTTTTTTATTTCACCTCGTGGATAAATGAGATTTAGTCAAGGCTACTCACAATGAGTCGCACATAACAGAGAAACATAATTTTTTCTGAAAAATTAATTTTTTGTGTCATTTATTGATGAATTAATTCAATCACATCACATTTTGATCAAATTTTTTTTTTTTTCAAATGAAACCCCTATGGGCCACCTACCTGTCTCTCTAGAACATTCATTGAGGAAAAAAATTACATATCATTTTTGTATTTCGGTGCAGTAACTAATTGTGTAAATTCAAAAATCTACAACTAGTTCATGAGTTTCCTTGCAGTTCGAATAATTTTTCAACTTAGTAAGCTGTGGAAAACAACATTTCTGAATCTTGTCAACTAATTGTGTTTCGCTTCATCTTTCATCCCAACTCTCGAGAATTAGTTAACTTCCGGTAATTAGTTTAGTAGAAATGTAAAATCAAAATTATAGGTTCACAATAAGTGAACAGGTTGATATGTTATTAATTTACGGAGAATGTCTTGAAAACATTGTCGCCGCTTGTCAGTTATACGCTGAACGATACCTACACAGAAGACACCCACAAAGAACCTTTTTCAAAAATGTGGAGAGAAGATTCCGAAAAGAACCAAACAATGGAGAAGATGATCGTAAGTGAGGAGGCAGAAATGAATGTTTTGCTTATGTTTTGATCCAACTGCTTCGACGCGGGAATTGCAATACCAATGCAATGACAGTCGTGAAAACGCTGGAAGAATTAAAAAAAACACCATTATCGTGCTTATAAGTACCTATAACTTACACAATTAGTTGACAAGATTCAGAAATGTTGTTTTCCACAGCTTACTAAGTTGAAAAATTAATAGAACTGCCAGAAAACTCATGAACTAGTTGTAGATTTTTGAATTTATACAATTTGTTACTGCACCGAAAAACCAAAATGATGTAATTTTTTCCTTAATGAATGTTCTAGAGAGACAGGGGTGGCCCATAGAGGTTTCATTTGAAAAAAATGAATTTTTAATCAAAATGTGATGTGACTGAATTGATTAACTAGTAAGTGACACAAAAAATGATTTTTCAGAAAAAATTGATTGTTTCTGTTATTTGCAACTCATTGTGGAGAGCTTCCACCAAATCTCATTTATCCACGAGGTAAAATAAAAAAACAATTTTAATTTCAATTGTTACAAAAAAATGTTTGGACTTGTTTTGACCTGTTGAACTTGAATATTTAAAAATATACAGGGTGTTCCATTCGAAAAAACAAAGTTACTGGCATTTCCAGAAAAACCGGAAGTTCGCCATATTGGATTGTAATGTGATCAAATCCGAAATGGTTGCTTATATAACTTTACCAAATTCCAGAAAAATCCGCTTACGAATGCAGAAGTTACAGGGGTGGCCCAATATCCTGTGTCACTCGGTATAGTGGTTAAATGTTCTAATTATGGGAATGCCCTATCCGCTGGATGTGTCATGTGTAAGGATAAATCGGATGTTGAATGTAAGTTTGACAACACGACGATAATATCAGGAATGTTTCATGTTATCCACTTATCTTTTCATTACTCATAAATGCTAACAAATGGAAGGATGAAGTAAGTTTCATACGACAGCTTTATCTTCCCATTTTTTAAGTATATTCCATAATAGAAATACTGCATAATGCGGTCATCGGTAATTATTTGCCAATTAGGTTGCACAGAATATAAATTTGACACAAAAATACTTGTCTCCGTTGAGTTCAAATATGAGTGGCCGCGTAGTTTCAAAAAGGTGGCTCTTGAAACATTGAAAAATATATCAAATTTCTATTTTTATATACCAATATTGACGACATCAGGTCGTTTGGAAATTTTAGGAAAAATTGAAAATGTAATCCATTTGCCATCAATTGATTCATTAATTCTTAAATCTACCTTTCCGAGTGACCGTGTCATCGGTTTGGGAAAAATAACAGGTTAATTTGTTTTGTCAATACAACCACCAAGCCAAAACTGATTTCGTTTATTTTATAGTTTTGCATTAAAAATATTTCTTCAAATAATTCGAACACCCACAATTCAGGTACATAAATTTACCCATCTAATTATCTTTCAATTATACTGTTAGCTGTTAGGAACTTGTTTTCATAGATTTGGAAAAACCCTCAGATAATAATAAATAATGGGATTATTAGGTTGAACAGAGAGGCTTGGTAACCCCAGTACTCCAGAATATTAGGTACATAATCATTACCATCGTTTATTACTTCATACAGGTAGACATAGAAACACTCATAATTTTGAATGGTTATAATTTTTCTAGGTAGATTTCATAGAAATACTATTGTGAACAGTACCACTTCACGACTTTCAAAAATCTTTTTCTGACGATCATGATCCCCAGAATCCGTACCAAATATATATATATATATATATATATATATATATATATATATATATATATATATATATATATATAGGGTGACCCATTTTGGCCATTTTGTTTTTTCAAGTCTCGCATGAAAATTTTTTATTTTTTTGTAATTTAAGAGCCCTCTTAAAATTTTAGATAGATCAAATATTTTTAAAGGGTCGCTCATGAATTTTAAAAATTTCCAAAACGGTCAAAATTTGATTTTATTAATTTAAAAATTACATCCTGTAAATTTTAGCTTTAAATTTTCAGAGGTCGCTCAAGAATTTCGAATGGTGGAGTACTATAGATTAGACATTTTTGAGCGACCTTCAAATATGAATGTTAATTAATATAATTTTGAACAAATACAAAACATGAGATCCATAAAAATACGTATTAATATATTGTTACTAAAATACTCAATTAATATGGATAATTTTACAAAAAAAGTTTTATTTCAAATTATTTTGAATAGTTAGTATTTTTTCAATAATACCACGTTGTTCTACACACATGAAAATTCAATAGCACTTACTTGGAAGGTAAAACTGTTCGTGCTTCAATGAAAGTTGTTGACGATACAGCTGAACGTGCAGTTGCTTATACAATCGTATAATCAAAGTGCTATTTATAAAAAAATTCTGTTACAAATTATTGAAGAAAATCGTGAATTATATCCTAACACCAGTAAAAATGCATCTAGTATAGGTATTAATTAACATTGGAAAAAAAATGATTACGTCATTTGTTGAGAAATTGTTTATAAACAAACAGACCATTTTGGGATTTAAAAAAAAAATTTTCTACCATCTTATTTCATAGGTGAAATTATGATTTAAAAAAAAATATTTTTTCTTAAATACATTTTTTCATTGTTTATAATTGTTTTTTTTTATTTCAATTGTTTAAATAATTTTAAGGAATTATTCTATTTCAAAAATCATCATTGACCTTTTTCAATGAATTAACAGAGAAATGATTTTTTTTTATGAATAATTTCATTGTTCATTAACTTATTAATTTGTTATCAACAAATAATATTACCCGTTATATTTTTTCGAAAATTCCAAAAGAGAACAAAAACAACTATGTATAACAAAGTATGGAGGAAAATGTTTTTGTATTTTTTATTTATTTAATTTTTTATTCATTTTATTTATTATTTCTATACTTTGTTATACATAGTTGTTTTTGTTATTTCTTGAAGTTTTCGAAAAAAAATATAACGGTTAATATTATTGGTTTATAACAAATTGTTGAGTTAATAAACAATGAAATTATTTATAAAAAAGTTTATTCCTCTGTTTATTCATTGAGAAAGGTCAATGATGATTTTTAAGAATAAAATAATTTCTTAATTAATTATTTAAACAATTAAAATAAAAAAAAAACGATTATAAACAACAACAAAATTTGTTTAAAGAAATTTTTTTTTAAAATCATAATTTCACCTATGCAATGAAATTTTTTTTTTTAAATCTCAAAATAGTCTGTTTATAAACAATTCATTAAAAATGACGTGATTTTTTTTTTCCAATGTTAATTAATACCTATATTAGATGCAAAAACAGCAATAATAAGATATTACTGAAAAAAAATTTTTTTTATAACATTTTTTGGAAATTTCATTTTTTGTTAATTTAAAAAAGTTATTATTAACAAAATAATAAACTTTAATAAAAAAAAATTGCATTGCTTCATTAAGTACCTAAATGAAAAGAGCTCCACGGAGCGAAAATTTTATAGACCATTTATTTAAACTTTTATGTTGTAATTTATAAAAACAGAGATTGGAAAAAAATTAGTTAATTAACAATGGTGCAACTTTTTGAAAAATATGATTTTTTTTTTACCGAGGTTTTTTTCGTCCAAGTGTCTAGATTACACCATAATCTATTCAAATTTTTAAATTGTTATTTAATACTATAAAAAAATTATTTTAGGTGATATAACGGCTTTTTAGACGGTGCGCCTATGCCGTAACGACATCGCGGAGCCCTATCTTCAGCGTTAAAAAAAATTTATAAATAATAGAGATAGAGTTCCGGGAGGACTTTTTTATTGGAAATTTCCTCCTCTTTCAGGATCTTTTTTCATGATTCCTTAAATATCATTATTTTAGAAACTATTAACGAAAAACGAAATACCTTCTTTTTTTAATCTTATTTTGTTAATAACAATCGCAATTTTTTACGTGCTGATAAACCCTTAAAAAACATGTTTCTAGACGTCATTCCGAATCGAATGAGCTATCGCTCATATTTTTAGGAGCTTTATATCTATTTAACACGTTTTTGAACTTGTTGATTAGACTAAAATGTTGAGAGAAACAATTGAACAAGCTGAAATGTGTCTTGAACAAGGAGGAATGCACTTTGAAAATTTACTAGTGAAAGTAAATGAATTATTATCTATGGCACACTTGACAAAAGTAAATGAATTATTATCCAGTATTTTCCGTAGTAATATTTAATTTATGCTCATATTTTTAATCCAATCGCGATTAAATTAGTATCATCAGATTAATCAAAAAATCGTTTTTTCGAAAAGTGCTTGTCAAAAAATGGTCGCTCTTTGAAAAATAATAGACACGAAAATGTAATTTTGCCAACTTGTCTTTTTCCTACCTATCATACTAGTCACTAAAACTTTGCGATTTTAATTGTTTGACATCACCTAAGGTACTCAGATAAGTTTACGTCCGATCATGGCCACCTAGATGCAATATTAAAAGCGACTCTGAAAGAATGAAGTAGGCGTAAAAACTTTTCAAAATGTCACATTCTGCTCCAGAATTGTCTCAGAAATCCAAAAATGTTACAATATACAGGGTGTTCCATTTGAAAATTCAAAACCGGGGCCATTTCCGGTGAAACCGGAAGTGAGCGGAAAGTGAAAAATATGCAGAAACTCTCCACTTCACATACCATTTACCTATACCAAACCTCATTTTGATACACCTAATAATCTAGAAATTATGATTTGTCTAATAGATTCGTTGACACCCGGTATACATGACCCGACAGACATTGTCCTGTCCAAATTTCTATATTCCATAAATTTTTTTCCTAAAAACTCTCGTCTGCATAGAATGTTTTTTTCATGTGTTTTTGTGTTGTTCCATCTAGGTTATGCCTCTGACTCTGCCCGCTTCCCGTTATTCCGTTTTCTCTTTATCCCGTTTTTTCGTTGTCCTGTTACCTGGTTATCTCGTTTTCCCGTTATCCCATTTTCCCGTTAACTCGTTTTTCTGTTATCTAGTTCTCCCGTTATTCCGTTTTCCTGTTATCCCGTTTTTCCATTATCTCGTTTTTTCGTTATCCCGTTTTTCCTTTTGTTATCTCGTTTACCAAAAAAAAAATTAGCCAAATCGGTCCAGCCGTTCTCAAGTTATGAGCCCACCACCACAGACATTCATTTTTATTATATTTATATATTCCTGAAAACTTTTCCAGGACAAAGAAATTTCCAATATATTTTCTGAAAATCCTTTCCCTTCCTAAAAACCTTATTGGTAGTATAACAAAAATTCAAAAAAACAAATCGGTCCAGTCGTTGTTTTTATAAAATAAAAAAAAATTTACCCTGACCAGGATTCGTTCCTGTGACCTTCTGCTTGGCAGGCAAGAATGTAACCACTCAGCTAATTCCTCTTTGGTTTTTATTATATACCCGAATTTTCCATTTTCCGGGCAACTTTCCTGTTTTTTTTCTCACGTTTTGCGCTTACAAAGGATCGAGATACATTTTTATTATATAGATTGAATTTAATTATTTCATATATGTCTGGTTTCGAAAATTGTTGTTCTCCCTTCCGTTTCTTTTCTAAGCGCTTAAGAATCCTACGAAGGCGTAGAAGGGCCAACAACAAAATATATTTTTTAAACATTTAGAATTGCCACTTTGAATTGACAATTGTCACTTTGAAGTGACAATTGTCACTTTGAACTCTTTTCATTCAATGACAATTGTATTGAGTGACAATTTCAGTTCAAAGTGACAATTGTCACTTCAAAGTGACAATTGTCAGTTCAAAGTGACAATTTTCACTTCAAAGTGACAATTGTCAGTTCAAAGTGACAATTGTCACTTCAAATTGACAATTGTCACTTCAAAATAGCAATTCCAGATGTTTTTGTAAGTGAGAATTGTCACTTCGAAGTGACAATTGTCACTTCAAAGTGACAATTGTCAGTTCAAAGTGACAATTGTCACTTCAAAGTGACAATTGTCAGTTCAAAGTGGCAATTCCAAATGTTAAAAAAAAAAGTTGATGGGTGTCAAGGGATACCCGGATGGAACGAAGTTACTTCCGATTAATTAGTGAAGGAATTGTAAAAAAAAGTTATAATAATATTTTCTTCATTATTAACAAATATAATGTAATATAAACTTAATCAGTAGGCTCAATTTTAGTACATACGCATTGATATTGTAATATTGAAATATAATTTGCTTTTAAATTTATTAAAGTTATGACGCGTACACTTGCTAAACACACAATAATGGAGAGATTATAACGCGTATGACTTGGTTAGCACAATAGTTAGGAGAGGTTATAATGCGTACTTGCTAAAAATACATAAGCATTTATTATTGTCTGTATAAAATCTCTACTTACCTAACTCCATCAGCAATATCCGGAACTTGTGCAGAAACAATGCCAGGATTCATTATTGTTATTATTTTTTATTATTTATTATGTACAAAAAACCTGTATACACTCAACAAAAATAATCGTCGCGACACCACAATGTTCAATGCGAAATAGAAAGACGAAACGAAAATAACTGGCTTGCTTTCTATGAGAGAGAGAGAGACAGACAGAGAAACACGCGCACGCCGCACGGCTTACCACTAAAGCAAAAAGTGTCGTTACAACTTTTGGTCTTAATTTATTCCGTCTAGCCCCCTTTCGCAACGCGCGATAAGGTACTTCGTTCCAAAAATATTTTGTTGTTGGCCCTTCTACGCCTTCGTAGAATCCTTAGTTATGCAAGAAATAAAATTTAATGGTGTCATAATTTTCAGACCTCTCTGCCGTTTAACCCGTTACTCACAAATCAAGGTTTGGATCGCCAAAAAAGTTTAACTTCTGTCACATGTACTCTGTTGCAAGCTTCTCAACACGCTTTTATTAGCTTCACTTGTAACTAACAAACAATGTAATCAAATCTTGGAAGTGAATTTTAACCTACTTCTGATTGTCGTATCGAAATGAAACTTAGTATGTATATGTAGTTTGGATGACAATACTATAATTTGGTATCTTGGAGCTGATCTGATGATGGAGCAAGGCGGTGAATAGTGGAACTCTTTAGTGTCTACTAGTAAAATATGGTGAATGCACTGAGGAGGGTTCTCATAATAATTTACAATTCGAAGATATGGCGAATGCACTGGTTCTCAGCATACTCGCCAAAATTTAGTTATTAATAACTTCCATCTCATGTGGATAAATGAATCAAAGAGTTTTTCTCCTGTAGTCTTCTTTAGTCTTCTGTAGCAATATGGACTAAAAAGTTGAAAATAATAAGAATGAAGTCATTGAGCAACAATTTTTCATTTGTGTAAAAAAAAGCGTGGGGTGCTCTTCAATCACTTTTCATAATGATATAAGGTGCCATTGAAAATAAAAATTGAAAAAAAATAAAACTAAAATTTTGACCATTTTCAAATTTTTTTAAATTCTTATGCGATTCTTTCAAAATATTTGACCCATCTTAAATTTTATGAGGGCTCCTCGATTACAAAAAAATTACATATTTTCATACGAGACTTGAAAATACAAAATAGTCGGTCAAAATGGGTCACCCTAATATACAGGGTGTTACCAAATAATTGCGAAAGTTTTTAGGGGGTCATTCCTTGTCGAAAATGAAAGGGGGTCTTTCATGTAAACAAAAGCTCTTAGACTTTTCCTTGAAAAGTTACACGCTTCCAACATTGAGAAAAAACATAGTTTTTTTTTTGAAATTGCTGGATAGTGGAAGAAATGGCATAAAAAGGCTACCTATGAATATTTCTTTAATTTTGTTTTGATCTTTTAAAGGGGTGAAACATGCAACCCCTATTCCATTTTTTACCAGAACTTTATAACGAGACGAAATTTCGCAATATATGTGCTGGAAAAAACGATTCATTGCAAAACTTTTTTAACTCTTGTGTTGTGTCCGTAAAAGCAATGGTTTCCTAATAAAAAATAAAATACAACTTTGTGTATAAGCGGATCTTCTGTAAATGGAATCGAAAAAATCTAGTAGGTGGTTGTCACGTTTTGTTTGCACAACTTGTGACTTCAATCGTAGTATTTCAAAATCGAAAAAAATCTAGTAGGTGGCTGTCACGTCGTATGTGGTAGTTGAAAGTTCAATTGTGTGTTTAAGGCTAACTGGTGCAACCCATACAAATTTTCTGCAGGAGCAGCTTCCCATTTTACTCAAAAATGTTCCACTAGCTATTCGACCACGAATGTGGTTTATGCACGATGGTGCGCCTGTCCATTTCAGCATAACTGCTCGTCAGTACTTGGACGACGTGTATCCAAATCGTTGGATAGGCAGAGCAGGACCTCAACCTTGGCCTTCCAGATCTCCAGTCATGAACCTCTTGGATTTTTGCATCTGGGGTCACCTGATGTCCTTGGTGTATACGACCTCCATTGAATGGGTGAATGATTTGAGAAATCGCATAATTGCAGCTAAAACACACCAGGAATTTTTCAACGTTTGCGCCAGTCTATGAGACGAAGACTTGATTCTTGTCTGGTTGGAGGTGGTCATTTCGAGAAGTTTCCATAACTCCGTTCCGTTTGATCTTGATGCCCTTTTCTTTGTTGTAATACACATACTTTTGTTTTGTTTGTATTTTTAATTTGATATTCTATTGAAACAAAACATGGTACTGGTACATGCATACATTAAAAGTTAAAACAAGCGAAATGATTTTGAAATACTACGATTGAAGTCACAAGTTGTGCAAACAAAACGTGACAGCCACCTACTAGATTTTTTCGATTCCATTTACAGAAGATCAGTTCATGCACAATGTTGTATTTTATTTTTCATTGGGAAACTATTACTTTTCCGGACACAACACAGGAGTTAAAAAAGTTTTGCAATGAATTGTTCTTCTCAACACATATTTTTCAATTGAGAAATATTGTTTCGTTAAAAAGTTCTGGTGGAAAATGGAATAGGGGTTGCATATTTCACTCCTTCAAAAAATCACAAGAAAAAAAAAATTCGTAGGTAGTTTTTTTATTGGTAGAACATGCCCAAAAAATGCCATTTCCTCAACTCTTCAGCAATTTCAAGAAAAAAACTAATTTTGGTAGCGTGTAACTCTTCAAGGGAAGGCCTAAGAGCTTTTGTTTACATGAAAGACCCCCTTTGAGGAATCACCTCCCAAAAACTGTGGAACTCATTTGGTAACATTGGAGACATTTAAGAAAAAGGTATCCAAGATAGTAAGACATAAAGTTTTGTTAAGTTTCAGAAGAAAAAGTACTATTTTATTCATGGAAAAGAAAAGTTCGAAAAAGACCTCACATATCAAGCCGAAGGCCGAATCTGTGTCTTAAGCACAAATGGTGACTAAAGGTAAAGAACAATGCCTCACACTATCAAATTGATGTTATGTATCGAAAAATCTGATTTTTCTTCATATACCCTGGTGACAGCAGCTGCCCGTATAATATGTAAATAGTATATGCAAGAAACATTCATTTTTTGGGAAAGATACAGAGAGTGTGATTACATTTTACGAGGAAAGTTGAATAATATAAGTATGTATGGAGACATTATATGTATAAACTAGTGGGGTGTACAGAATGGGGACATTTCAGGTACATATTATGGGGAAAGCAGAAAATAAATTTATTTAATTTACAAGGGTGACAGTGAGGTATATTTTTTTGATGAAAAGTATCATTATTGAAATCTAAGAAACAGTCTTTTACCTATTGTTACAATGGTGACATCGGCGGGATAATTCTTTTAATAACATTTATTATTGGAAAAATTCAAGAATAGTCAATTGCCAACTTCTTCATGGAGTTATAAATACGTGTGGGGCTAGGAGAAATTGGTTTATACTTTTTAGTCCTCTTTAAAAACGTAGTATGTTTTTTCAATTCAAATAATTATTTTTGTAGTGAATGTTATTGAATTCAATAGATTATTATTGCTAAGATGAAGAGGGAAATAGTAGTAGGTTTACTGATCGGGCTCAATAGTATCACTGTAGCTGGACATATTTCCATAATTTTTGGGGGCACGTTTTCATCACATTTTGAACATTGTTTGTGTAAGTTTTGTAGTCATTCAACATGAATACCCCACAAGGTTATCTTGAACGATGGAAGATAGTGACTGAAGTTTATCTTTCAGTTGCAGATGATTCCACATCTGATTTTATGGACATCCTGTTCATATTTTCAAACAATTCAATGAAATATTCATTTCTACGTCTCAGAATCCTGGAGTATCCATAAAAATATTTTTTTTCATATGTTTCCTATTTTTCAGGCAGCTGATTTAGTGCTTATTTTTCAGATTGATTTCAGGAACATGCAGTCGGTAACCTTCCTCTAATATTTTATAAAATACAGAAAATCCTTAATCAACTGAGAGATTGATTAAAATTTCTTCCCAATCATGATTTGAGAAGAAATCATTGTAATAACCTCTCTTGGAATCATAAAATTTTGGAATAGTTTGTTTCAACAACTAATATGAAACCCAATGAGATGATGAGAATCACGATGTACTAATGGTATATCGATCTATTCGTTATTCTTTTTTTGAATCTTGATACAAAAAATAAATACAATATTCTATTATCAACATGTTTCATGATAATGTTGGGAAAATTCACCAAATTGTAGATCAACCAAAAAAGTGTTGGTTTTATCAGTGAGTCACTGGAAAATACTATATGAAAACTTTTTAACAAAAAATTAAACCGACGAAAAAATCAACTGAAAAGCAAAAAATTAAATAAACCTTCTCAGTCTAAATGATAATTGAGCTCCTAAACTGATGTAAGTAACTGATTTTGAGTCGGTGTCAAACAATAAATTATCGAAGATCATTATCTATGAAAGAAGTCATCAAAACGCAGCCGTGCATCTCGCTGCCATCATTTTACGCTTCACCTAATTCAATTGCTAGTTTGTTTGGCGCCGACTCAAAATCAGTTACTTACATTAGTTTAGGAGCTCAATTATCATTTAGACTAAGAAGGTTTATTTTATTTCTTGCTTTTCAGTTGATTTTTTCGTCGGTTTAATTTTTTGTTAAAAAGTTTTTATTTTTTACTTTTCAGTTCCGTATTTCGTCGGTTTAATTTTTTGTTAAAAAGTTTTTATTTTTCAATTTTTTGTGGCTAAAATCTACCAATTACTTCCTACTTGTTTTTTGATTACTTCCAAAATACTTACTTACCCACCTTACTCCAACTATTACCAGTTAAATAATATGATTATCTACTTTTACTATTTGTTGTGATATAAATTATTTTCATTGTTCTGGTTAGTTTATTCCATTACTTTGTATATCATTCCATCCTCTCATAAAATATACTGATTTTGACGGATGTGAAACAAGAATAATGGCAGTAGCGATCTGTCATTGTCAACTACGTAAGTGTATGCCAATGTTCACTAGTGAAAAATCAATTATCCCCTATTTTTCTACCCGTAAGGGTGGCTAATTCCTTTCGAAATCCAAATTTAAAAACCAAGGTTAACGGCCAGAATTCGGAGGGTGAGTGATCAATATCCTTCATTTCGCTACCCTTAGGGGTGGATTTCATCTTTCAAATCCAAATGGGACCAAATTCGAAGTAAACCCTATCCACTGAAAAAAAAATTATCGGAATCGGACGCCTCAGTAAAACGTTATGCGTGATCATACATAAAAAAATATGATGGAAAAAAAATATACGGGTCGAATAGAGAACCTCCTCCTTTTTGGTTTCGTCGGTTAAAAAGTTGAGATCACCCAATACAATGATCGGATCACCCGTGAGTTTATCAAAATATTCTTGAAGTTTTGAAGTGAGACACATTCTAGTATAATCATTTCTGGGTGGTGTATAAATACATGTTGTTATTTATAAACAAATGATGACACTTCGGGAGTGAATGATATCAAAATAAAATGATCGTTTTATCATTGGTGGCGTCTGACCTTCTCCACTTCACCATAAATGGATAACATATTTATCAAACGTTCCTACATTTTGATATAGAAGATATTTTCGATTTTCACTACATAATATTCTTAGAACATTTATTTCAATGTAGCTATTATTTATTTATTCCATTGAGGCCCGGTATTTTCACCTGCGGTTATAGGTACTAGGAATAAATTATCCAATGGTTAGAATGTGCTTTTGTATCAATAAACGTAAACAAAGAATATTCTAACCGTTGGTTTATTTGTTTCTAGTATAACCGGAGGTGAAAATACCAGGCCTAAGTAATCTACAGAACAGGTAGTTCCAATAAGTGATTATAATATTAAAACTCAATAAACATTCTTATAATAATATTAGAATATAACTAAGAATTCCATTATATCCTAGCTCAATTTAGTAGTTACATTACATTTATCTCACTGGAAGATTACAAATTATATTTTACTTATTAAATACATACATATTATGTTTCTAGGGCTAATAATTCTTTCTCAATGTTTTTCTTAAATATCTTTATATTACATTCGACATAAAAATCTATATTCCTCAAATAATTTGTCAGAGAGCACATTTTGTATAATGGGAAATTCTGACCCAGGTTTGTACGAGGTTTAGGAGAGATAAATATATTTCTTCTTCTATTATTGAAATAAATGATACAGTTTGGGCTAATTTGTGCCAGCAAGTGGGGATTATCCACTTCATTATGCAGTAATTTATGAAAAAATAGTACAATAGCCACTTTTCTTCTTGTTTCCAAAGGAGTAAATTCAAATTCAATCAAGGAAGAGCGATAACTGAGGTTGAGAATGTATTCACCATCTTTTTTGTAATATAAAAACCTTGAAAATTCCTTCTGTATCTTCTCTACTTCATTTTTGTGAACTGATTGTGTCCATATTATACTAGCATATTCTAGTATACTACGAACAAATACATTATATAATGTTACTAGTGTGGATATTTTGGTGAATTTGAAGGAATTTCTAACATCTTAAATGCTCTGTTGACGATATTGGTCATATGCTTCTCAAAATTGAGTTTTTCATCTATTGTCACCCCCAAATCTTTCCATCTTTGCATGTGTTTATCATTTATTATATAATGGGATTCGATCCTTCGTTTTTTTCTGGTAATAGACATACTAAAATATTTGTCAACATTAAATGATAGGTCATTTGCCTGGGACCGTTCATTGACTCTATCTAGGTCTTTTTGTAGCAGAATCACATTTTCTTGATTTCTGATTTCCTTAAATAATTTGAAACCGTCTGCAAATAATGCACAATGTGAGTACTGAATTCTCCCAGGCAGGTCATCTATCAGTAATACAAAAAATAATGGCCCAAAATTTCACCCTTGTGGTACCCC
Organism: Gonioctena quinquepunctata; assembly: GCA_018342105.1. NCBI lineage: Eukaryota > Metazoa > Arthropoda > Insecta > Coleoptera > Chrysomelidae > Gonioctena > Gonioctena quinquepunctata. Next base: position 44,285 of record JAFIRS010001463.1, on the reverse strand, counting down.
TGATCTTGCGAAGAAATCCCTAGATTCCCCCTTTTTGTACACTACTATCTGCAACCTATTTGCAAGATATGATGATGATAGCTTCAAAACCCCCTCTGAAAGTCCAAAAGTGTATAATTTATTCAACAATACATCATGATCGACCTTATCGAAGGCTTTGCTTATGTTTGAGGAAATTACATCTAACTGATTGTTATTTTCGACTACTTTATTTGCCTTTTGCACAAAGCATGTTAGGTTAGTTACTGTGGACCCATGTTGCTTTTCATTCAAACATGGATAAACATGACTCAATATTTTTTCATAAAAAAAAGATTCAGAAAGCTTACTGGGGGCACAAATCAGTGCTACAGGTCGATAGTTTTGTATATCCCCCCTTGAGCCATTTTTATATATTGGACAGACTTTTGAACGTTTCCAAAATTAAGGGTAAGTGCTAGTTTTCAGGATTAAATTAAATATTATTTTAAGGGATTTGATCAGTAGTTGTATGCATCCTTCGATTATATAAGAAGGAATCTTGTCTGGACCTGAGGATTTTTTTGGTTTTCGTTTTTTGGCAGCATTCAGAATATCTTTATCGCTCACCGATTCTATATCCAAACAAGAGTTCGTTAATAATGTTCCGTTAAAATTATCTATATTGTATTCAGCTTTCTTTTTTGTATATACACTCAAGAAATTATCTGCAAATGCTTCAGCTATATTCTGATGGCCTTTGATTGTTCCCCCCTCATATGTCATGGAATCAGATGAAGGATTCGAGCTAGATCTCTTGGATATGTTGAGACTTTTCCGTATATTATTTTGAGAATCCATCTATGTATCACATTAAACTAACAAGTAACAATAATTCTCTTTCCCCTATCCTATGATTCCGTAAGATGTCAATTGTCATCCGTCATCAATACTTCAACCAGTAGAATAGATAAGAACCATCCATTTCATTTTGTTTGTTTTTTCGGTAAATTCAAAATACAACTTACTGGCTACAGTCCTACGTAGATAGGTTTTCACCTCAGAATCGGTCTATAGTGAATGAATAGAATATTGCTAATGATTATGAAATTAACTAAACAAATGTTGATCGGTTTTTCTAAGTAGTCATACAAACACAAAAGAGTCGTACTAAAAAAAATAAAAAAATTGTTTGTAACAATTCACTCTCAATTTTCCATGCCCAATTTTTTATGAGATATTTTGTCCTAACCATAAATGCACCTGAAATACACCTTTTTTATGTGTTCCATAGCCGCATCATGTGTAGGCTCCAAAAGGTAGATTGACACAGCTATGCACATATGTAGCTCAATAAACGATTGGTACCGAATTAGATTTAAATACCATTCAATGCCAAAATACATGAAATATTTATGATATCGGCGTTCGAAATTTTAAATAATTCAGCAGCTTCTTGCAAAACTTTCCAGTTTGCTTGGCAAAGTTATTCTTGCCCTTCGTCGGGTAACAACCTGTAAATGCATGTAAAATAAAATCTTTTTAAAAAAAATTAACCCGACGAAAAAAGAACCTGAAAAGCAAAAACTTAAATGAACCTTTTTAGTCTAAATAATTAAGCTCCTAAACTAATGTAAGAAACTAATGTTGAGTCGGCGCCAAACAAATACTCAACGAAGATCATCAAATTACTTTAAAGAAATTATCAAAACAAAATAACATAGAAATGAAACGTGAAATCTCCAGCGATAAACAATAACATTCCAACAATGCGCTCTCCGCACAACCACTCGCAACGACGTGTGCCCTCCCGTGTGTGCAGTATTGCCGGCCAATATAAAAGCGCAATATTCGATTAAAATCCGCAATATATGTAAAATGACTCAAATGTCAATTTACAGCACTGACACAATGTGTATTTGCGCTTGCGTATTATCTGACAATTTATTTGATGTGAACAGAATGCACAGAATTCGTTTAACTGTCTATAGTAGTATGAGTTTTGTGACAGAATGTTGCAATTGTCAAATATATCAAATTTCACTTAATCTCAAGCAAGGTCGGTAATCCCGGTGTTAAGTCTTCTGATCTTCTGTGATTCTGTGATATCGAAATGTCAAAATTATGGTTTGAGGTTTGAGCTTAGCTAGAAAAAACGCACACATTTGAAAATCGCAATCATTGCGCTTTTTGTGCCTTATTGGCCCATTCTGGTACCTGTCTCGCTGATATTGATTTCGATAACGCTCGTCATTTTCCGGCGAAGGGACGCGCCACCGCCGCGCACCCTCTGCCATCATTTTACGATTCACGTAATTAATTTTTGTTTGGCCCGACTCATAATTAGTTACATACATTAGTTTAGGAGCTTAGTTATAAAGACTAAAAAGGTTCATTTTATTTTTTTGTTTTTACTTTCTTTTTTCGTCGGTTTAATTGTTTGTTAAAGAGTTTTTTCCTGCCGTTAGGAGTGGAGTTTTTTTTCAAATTCAAATGGGACCAACTTCGAGGTATACCATATCCATTAAAAAAAAGAATAATCAAAATCGGATTAATACTCTGTAGAAATTTATGAGTCATACATGAAAAAATATACGCGTCGACTAGAGAACAAACATCCTCCTTTTTTTTTCGTCGGTTAAAAACGACGTGTTCTTTACTGATAGGTAGAGTTTGCGATTGATGTCTGTAAAAAATATATTTGATATATTTCTAAATTGATAGGAGTTGATCGATCTAAAACTACACCAACTAGGTACTACGTTCTTCGATATGAATTGCTATTTGAATAATTAACGTGTCGTCTTTACCTTCTGCTTCACAACTAATGATAATATTATCAGCAAGGTGTTTTCTCAGCATTTGAACAAATCTATTCTTCTTGTTGCTATTCCCAAGAAAATGTGCTTGATGAAAAAAAATATTGCGAAACCCATGAGCATTAATTCTGTAATTGATATTCATTTATTTAAATCATTAAATAATTATTAGTAATATTTTTAAATGAAAAAGATTGAAGTTCTTACGATTAGAAATTCAATGAAACAAGTCCCATGGAAATCCATTCGCTATAGACAGGTTCCGAGGTTTTACATATTTCACGGCTAACTGCACAGGACTACTAATTATAATAATATATTTCATTTATTTTTTCAATGAACAACAAAAAGAAAACCGCTGGTAATATATAATTTAGGTAAATCGAAAAAATCAAAAAAAAATTGTCTTCCAGTCCCCCCTATGAAATTAAAGTAATTTTTGACCCGATGTGTACTTTGACAAACTTCAGGAGGTAATTTCTCACGATATTCTAATATGAATTGTCCAAATAAATATATGTCCGGAAACGCTTCGTTTCCAAGATACAGGGCGTTGAAGTTTTATTTTTATTTTCGTTTTTTTTAAATAACTATCGAAATACTTTTTTGAGGTGTCGAATTCGAACCTGATGTTATTATTTATCTTACTCGTAGGGGGCGCCACCTACACGTCTTTTTCTTTTTTGACGATTCCTTACTTTTTGGAGCTTACTTCTAGCACATTTTTCAGTGAAAAAATCAATTCCTCTATCACAACTACGTAAAAAAGCTACCCTGTTTGCAAGTCGCTATAAGCAACCGTTCTGTAGATATTTAGACTTGAAAATTTCAAGGCGATTATTTGATAATCGATGCGTGTTGAAGTCATTATTATTATTTTGCATTTTTCACAAGAATGTTCAGGAAATGAATTTGACGTTTAAGTTAGTAGTTTTGGTAATAACATATTATGTGACAGTTAAACGTTTTGTTGTTTTGTTGAAGTTTCTGTAAGTTTGAAAAAATGGATTATTTGAACAATAATGCTCATTTAGCCGACATGCATTTCGTTTATTGCCTTGCGGATGGCAATGGGCGCGAAGCAAGACATATTTACCAGCAGCGATTTCCTAATCGAGTACTGCCTTCAGCTCCAACATTTACCAGTCTCCACCGTCGTTTGGCAGAAACAGGTAGCTTCAAGAGGGCAGCTGATATTATTGGAAAAAGCTGTTTTGAACGCTCTCGAGGAGAATCGAGAAACAAGTACAAGAATATTTGCTGAAGCTCTCAATTCTACTCAGTCTACAGTTTGGAGAATTCTCCACGATCAACAATTTCATCCATACCATATTCAAAGGGTACAAGCTCTTTTGCCTCGAGACTTTCCCCAACGCATTACTATGTGTCAGTGGTTTTTGAGAAAATTGGCCGGAAATCCTCAATTTTTAAGATATGTACGGACGAGGCAAACTTCTCCCGAAATGCTATCACAAACTTTCATAAGAACCATGTTTGGGCTCTGGAAAATTCGCACGCAGTTAGTGAAAGACATTATCAGTATAAATTTTCTGTAAATGTATGGGCGGCCATGATTGATAACAACTTACAGAGACTTTTTAGGAAATGAATGGCCGGGACTACTTCAGAATGTACCATTAGAAATTCTTATCCGCATGTGGTTTATGCATGATGGGGCTCCGGACCATTTTAGCATAGTTGATCGGTAGGGGTGTAGAAGAACCTAACCAGGCGTGGGCAACAAGGTCCCCAGATCTAAACCCGAGAGATTTTTATTTTTGGGGACATTTGAAGTCACCAGTTTATAAAACTCCAGTAGCGAAAAAGGAAGATTTTAAAAACCGGATAGTAGGAGCCTGTGAAACAATAAGAAACACACCAATAACTTTTGACCGGGTACGAGATTCAATGACTAAAAGACTGAATGCCTGTATCTCCGCTGAAGGTGGACACTTCGAACAATTTATTTGAATAAAATTCAGTTTCCTTTATTTTATTTTATTCTACATATTCAAAATTTCTTGAAATAAAATGTTGACATTTCTTGCAAATTTTATTAAAACTAATACAGATTTTGCACCATTGATACAAAAATAACTATTTGAAACGAGTTATATTGAATTGAATAGGTGGCGCCCCCTACAAAAAACCAAAACTACTTACTTAAATGTCGAATTCAGTTCCTAAGCATTCTTGTGAAAAATGCAAAATCATGGTAATAACTTCAACACGCATCGATTATCAAATAATCGACTTAAAACTTTCAAGTTCAAATATCTACAAATCGGTTGCTTATAGCGACTTGTAACAAGTGTAGCTTTTTCACGTAGATATGATAGAGGAATTGATTTTTTTACTGAAAAATGTGCTAGAAGTACGCTAAAAAAAGTTATGAATCTTCAAAAAAGAGAAAGACGTGTAGGTGGCGCCCCCTACGAGTAAGAGCAATAATAACATCAGGTTCGAATCTGACACCTCAAAAAACCTCCCAATACCAATTTTTGTTCAATTAAGGTCAGTATTTCGAAAGTTATTTGAAAAAACGAACATAAAATTTCAACACCCTGTATCTTGGAAACGAAGCGTTTCCGGACATATATTCATTTGGACAATTCCTATTAGAATATTGTGAGGAATCAATACCTGAAGTTTGTCAAAGTACTTTTGAATCACCCTTATAATACAGTAATCAATTCAAACAAATGGTTTATTTGGAAGAAATTAGCTAAACATAAATCAAACATTTTCAATCACGAAAGAGAACAAAGTTACATAGATAATCAAAAGTAGGTACATGAGAAAACCAGAAAGCAAGCATAATTCGTATCAATGATTTTCCTCTTGTTGAATATTAATTAGTTTTTACACTTCAAATAATGAGTTATCAGATTTGGTAAGGACACATGTGAGAGTTTGTTCATGTAAGAATTACAATTCAACTTCTTTTTCAAATTGTGGTATATCAGTTTTTTCAAATACAATGTTAAACTATTTCAAAGTTTGGCAGATACATAAAATAAAGACTTGTGGATGCAGTTTTATGGGAAGGAATCACGAAGTTTATATTTTGAAATCTAGTAATGAAGAATATCACCAACTTTTGATTTTTACCTTACAATACACTCTATTAAAAATGAAAAAATACCGTGAATTTTTTTTTTCGAAAAGTCTTATAGTTTCCGAGATATTTAATTGTTTAGCAGGCGTCCGACGACGCGGAGTCATCGGACGCTGTGACGTCACTGTACAACGGTCGGTCAGTGCGTGCTCTGCTTCCGAGCTGTGTGTATGAAGTTTGCGTCGAAAATTGATAAAAATGTCGAATCCAGAAACTAGAAAAGCGTGTATTATGCCAAAGTTTTCAAATAAAACTACTAATGCACCCGAAAAGTTGTTTTTTATTGTTGCTTTCAAACCTAAAAGTCGAAAGAAATAATCATGATGTTCTGGGGTGATTCGGCATTTCACTGTACAAATATCTCTTTTAACTTTAACATATCCAATAGCGTCGTCGCCGAAGCTGTTTCTAGCCGATCTAAAATAAAATAAACGTAAGTTGATCTAATATATGAAAAATAAAATACATAAAAATGCACTTATCCACGATCACATGAAAGAGGAAATTAATATGAGAGATTTTTCATCTTAGCTTAATAATATTTAATAGATGTAGTCGCGTGCATCCTAATAATAACCTACTTATGAAAAAAATATTTCATGGGTTAACATTTTAAAAAGTTTTTTACCTCTGGTACATAATGTTCAGGTTAGGTTCACTATGTTAATTTTTTGTTACATTATATATAATATAAAAATACAAAATGTAAGTCATGATCCAAACTATGTAGGTACAATACCACAGTATTGTTTTTAATAAGTCCCACCATGTTACAAATACCTACGCATTCTTCCTTCTCAGGAACTTAATGTCAAGTAAGATGTTCATAGTATCAATATGACGTATATTTATAAAACACTAGTAATGAGTAATATGTACTTATAGGGATCAAAAGATTTATGATAAAATGTAAAATGTTATTAAGTAATACTTAATTTTGCATTTTCACTCCTCGCATCTCGGCGGCCAAGAAATCGGAGTTATTTGAAAAATAGTGGGCAACCATTAACCCGTCTATTTCAGGCAAGATATCAGATTGTCCTTTTTCAAAACAGTCATTCATATCTAATATTATACTTATAACACTATTGTAACATTGATTCAAATGAAAACTTGAGGTAAAAACGTTATTTTGGTCGAACATCCGATAGCAAAGCAATGATTGAGAGTACGGTGAGAACGTTGCGTTGTAAAATGACGTCACGCAGGCATGGTGCGCTCGCCCGGAATATTTGAATAGAACGGAAACTAAAATTGTCATAACTTCAACACTACTCGCTTGATTGAAATGAAACAAAAACAGGTGTATTTCTATACATTTAGGTTACACGGTCATGAAGTTTCAACGCATTTGACAGACCCATTGACATTCTTCATTGTCAAGGAGATATGTTCTCAGTCAAATGAAGTCTCTGGCATATTTGAATTTTTGTACAACATACATGACCTCAAAAACAGAAACTCGGCAGAGATCAAACTTTTATTCCAGAACTTGGGAGAGGAAGGTCAGGATCAATGAGAAATTGACGTATAAGGACTATGTACTGAGCTCAGTGGCATTTGTCGTCACCTGGATGATGACCTAACCCCTCAAAGACTGCTGAACTACATTTACCGCCATAATCTAGAAAATGGATTTCCCAACTTATGTGTTGCGTTTAGAATTCTACTCACTTTGTCTGTAGCTAGTGCAGAAGGGAGGTTTTTCAAATTAAAACTCATAAAAACTCACCTACGTAGTACAATGTGCCAGAAAAGACTTACAGGTCTTGCTATGATTTCTATCGAAAGCGAATAATTAGCAAACCAGATCGACTCGAATGAAGTGGAAGAATTCGCGAAAACGAATGCAAGAAGAACACCATTAGGGTTTTAAGCCTTATTGCTAAATTTCTGGTAAAAATATTTTTTTAGGGGTTGATTACTTGTTGATATATTGTTTTTTAGGGTTTTGCATCAAAATCACTATTTTTGAAACTTCATTCCAAATGTCTCAGCAATAAAAAATGTATTTAACCTGTAAAAACCTAATTGGCTTTTTGACTAATTCTCAGTACTACGACGAGAGATTGGAACCTACGTTTTATGTCATGTTTAGCTCAAACAAATGAAACAACGGGAATCAAGGGGAGAAATAATTATGAGGGGTGCCAAATATATTTCTCACCTAGGATTGCCAAACACCTAGAGCCATCCCTGGGCATTCTCATACATAGGGATGATATTTAATAAGCAATTGTCAAACTTAGTGGAAAAGCTGTATTTAGTGGAGGTCTGTATTTAGTGACAGAAAGGCTTTTAATCTCAAAAACTTCTACGTCATTATCACTTTCAGAAAATATTGTACCCGTTTTCAAGAAGAAAGCAACACCTTCTTTCCTTTTCCCACGTGATCATTTCTCAACAGTGCATTTTCCGGTATTATGTATCTGTCAAGAGGGTTAGTAGGACGTAACCAAGTTTCGATTATTGTTGAAATATCGATATCATAGTCATAAACGCAGTTAACGAATTTGTCAAACCCTGTATTCAGTGATCGTATATTTATATGTGCAATCAGTAGTTTATTTTTCATTTTCTTTTTATAATTGTTTTATATAACATGAAGCAAATCCATTCATATCTGAAAGTATATATATATATATATATATATATATATATATATTATGAGAAAAAAAAAAAAAATATAATCCAAGATAGGAAGAAAAAAGTTATTGTTAGGTATATCAAGGAAATAGAATACGGAAATAGTTTGTTAATAATTAAACCATGCTTCTTAATGAAAAAAACACTTGATTAATTTTTCTATTTTCAAGGAAGGTTACTAGGTAAAATATAAACAAATATCTCTTTTATGGTTACTTACTACCTAGCTACCGAATGCAGGAGGTCACCAAACTCCAAACAAATAAGAATGCAGGTAGAGATTCCTCTTGAGGGCTCAACCCTTGTAATTTTCGGTTCGTTCACTTGGGTTAAATATTTCATTTATGTCTTTCTGGAACAGGACCGGGTTAAATGAGTTTTATGATGATAGAAACACCAAAATAGCAGGTAAAATTATTCCTTTGCGTGCTTTGGAATTTTATTTTTGTATAAACACGTCACCCGGATGCAGAAACGTCCTAACTCTTTTTTTAACCGACGAAACCAAAAAGGAGGAGGTTCTCTAGTCGACCCGTATATTTTTTCTTCCATCATTTTTTTTTTATGTATGATCACGCATAACTTTTTACTGATACGTCCGATTCCGATAATTCCTTCAGTGGATAGGGTGTACTTCGAATTTGGTCCCATTTGAATTTAAAAGATGAAATCCACCCCTAAGGGTAGCAAAATGAAGGATATTGATCACTCACCCTCTGAATTCTGGTCCGTTAACCGATTCTATCAGGCATAACTTTGTACTGGGTTCTTCGATTTGGATGATTCTTTTTTAATAGATAGGGTATACCTTATATTTGGATTTCGAAAGGAATTAGCCACCCTCACGGTTGGAAAAATAGGGGATAATTCATTTTCACTAGTGAACATTGGCACACACATACGTAGTTGACAATGACAGATCGCTACTGACATTATTCTTGTTCCACATCCGTCAAAATCAATATATTCTATGAGAGGATGGAATGATATACAAAGTAATGGAATAAACTAACCAGAACAACGAAAATAATTTATATTACAACAAATAGTAAAAGTAGATAATCATATTATTTAACTGGTAATAGTTGAAGTAAGGTGGGTAAGTAAGTATTTTGGAAGTAATCAAAAAACAAGTAGGTAGTAATTAGTAGATTTTAGCCACAAAAAATTGAAAAATAAAAACTTTTTAACAAAAAATTAAACCGACGAAATACGGAACTGAAAAGTAAAAAATAAAATAAACCTTCATAGTCTCAGTAACTAAGCTCCTAAACTAATGTAAGTAACTAATTTTGAGTCGGCGCCAAACGAACAATCAACGAAGATCATTAAATTACTTCCAAAAAATTATCAGAATGTCACCGCGCAACTCGATGCTCATTTTACGCATTACCTAATTCTTTTGCTTGTTTGTTTGGCGCCGACTCAAAATTAGTTACTTACATTAGTTTAGGAGCTTAGTTACTGAGACTAGGAAGGTTTATTTTATTTTTTACTTTTCAGTTCCGTATTTCGTCGTTTTTTATGCTAAAATCGGATTATTGAACTATCCCAGTTTTTTATATTGTCTTTCGTTGCAGAAGGATCCTAAGCCCAATTTCCTATTATGAAATACGGCACTTCTAAGTGTTAGATCTATCTGAGAAAAATATGATACAAGTTAAAGAACAGTATTCTGATGAAAACATCAAACTAGTTGACATATGTACAAAATAAAAACTTTTTAACATAAAATTAAACCGACGAAAAAATCAACTGAAAAGCAAAAAATAAAATTAACCCCCTTAGTCTTAATGATAATTGAGCTCCTAAACTAATGTGAGTAACTAATTTTGATTCGGCGCCAAACAAACAATTATCGAAGATCATTATATCACATTGAAGAAATAATCAAAACGCCGCTATGCATCTCCCGGCCATCATTTCACGCTTTACCTAATTCAATTGCTAGTTTGTTTGGCGCCGACTCAAAATTAGTTACTCACATCAGTTTAGGAGATCAATTATCATTAAGACTAAGGAGGTTTATTTTATTTTTTGCTTTTCAGTTGATTTTTTCGTCGGTTTAATTTTATTTTTAAATGTTTTTATCTTTAAATTTTTTGTGGCTGAAATCTACTAATTACTACATAATTAATTTTTGATTACTTCCAAAATACTTACTTATCCAGCTTACTTCAACTATTAACTGTTAAATAATATGATTATCTAGATTTCTTGAAAATATGAACAGGATGTTCATAAAATCAGATGTGGAATCATCTGCGACTGAAAGATAAACTTAAGTCACTATCTTCCATCGTCTAGATAACCTCTTGTGGGGTATTCATGTTGAAAAGGAAAACATTCTCAATTGAATATTGACTAAAAAGATTTTTCTGTAAATTGAAAAATCCACGATAAATGAAGTTATTTTTTGTGAACGTTTAACAGAAAACAACTACTTCCCCAGCTAAAGCTAATTCACAGAAAAATATTTGTAGTCAATATTCAATTGAGAATGTTTCCCTTTTCAACATGATTATCTACTTTAACTATTTATTGTTATATAATATAAATTATTTTTGAAAGTTCTGGTTTGTTGATTCCATCACTTTGAATATGATTCCATCCTTTCATATAATGTTAATATTGTGACGGATGTAGGAGGATCTGTCAATGTCAACTACATATGTGTGCCAATTTTCACTAGTGAAAAATCAATCATCCCCTATTTTTCTACCCATAGGGGTGTATTATTCCATCCCAAATTAGAATATGATCAATTATGAGGTATACCCTATCTAATGAAAAAAGAATCATCCAAATCGGAAAACCCACTACAAAGTTATGCCTGATAGAACCGGTTAACGGACCAAAATTCAGAGGATGAACGATCAATATCCTCCATTTTGCTACCTTAGGGATGGATTTTTCTGTTCAAACTCAAATGGGACCAACCTCGAGGTACACCATATCCAATGAAAAAAGAATCGTCGGAATCGGACTCTTCTGTAAAAAGTTATGCGTGGTCATACATAGAAAAAAATATACGCGTCGACCAGAGAACCTCCTCCTTTTTGGTTTCGTCGGTTAAAAAAAGAAACAAAATTGCTAACACTTTCACAGCATTCGTTCCCAAACAACTTTACAAGAAGCCTATACCAATACCGAAATTAAAATACGACGATCTGCAATATTTGTGTAAGAAAAAAATTATTACACTATCCTGCCATACTTTTTATGAAAATTTGGAAAATGGTGATCTATGTGACGAAACACCTGACGATTCAGATGAATAAATGATTATTAATTACCTACCAGTCTCTTCTGCTACTTCCTTATTTCGATATTTGAATAAAACATTATTTTCAGTTATCAATGAGCTAATTACTTTTACTATTTTATTACTTATTGCTGGTAAATGTACTATTATTTGTATTTTGAGGTAAATTTAGGTTTAATTTTTAAAAGTTTGGTCTTATTAAGAATGTTCATACTTTTTTTCAAATACATAATAATGCAGCAATAATACTTGGTCATTATTTATTATTGATGTCGTATGTTGGGTTCAATAATGTATGAGTGATGGAGTTAGGATGATAACTCAGACACAAGCTTACCTCCATCCGACTGACTTAGGATATATTTCGTAAAAAAAAGTGCAATTATATCCCTATCTAAAAAAATGTATGCCACTCTAAACAAAAAAATGTACTTCATTACCTTAAAGGACAAATAGAGCAATAAATTAAGCCATTAGTTATCGTACATTAACTTAATGCAAAGCAGACAACTGAAAAAATCTGTAAAATTTGGTTTTTGTTATAGTATATCTAATCCCAATTGGACCGACATAAAAAGTTTCGGGAAGGAATTCTCTTTGCAGATGCCGCCTTGACATAGGCTTCGGTATATCATTTTGTAGTAGTATTTTCAGTTACTTATTCTTACAATCATAGCATTTGATCATCTCATGAAAAAGTAGACACATGTTATCTTAACTGAATTTTATTATTCGTTTCGAAAGATCTCCAGAAAGTCATATTGATAAAATTATTTTCAATGAATAATTCCTAACCTCGCCAACACACGGCCCTAATTAAGGAATATTGTGAACTCGGGAAATCATACGGCTTCAGATTACATGTGTCCAATCCAGCTAGCCGAGCTTTTATTACTCAAATATATTTGATAGCTCCTTTACTAATAATCTGGGCAACTAGATACACACGCCAGAACTTTTTTATGATTGTACCAGGAACGATTTGAAAGTAAAAACACTGGTGGTATATACATTTCCCATTTGTCGGGCAGTGCATATGAACACTCCTCGTAGTGGTAGAAATAGAAATATAGAATAGAAATATATTTATTCATCTGTTAAAGTAGCAATACAAATATGTTGTAACAAGTATCAATACACAGATGTAACTACTTTATTAGACTAGTCATATAGGTAGATCGAAGATGAGTAAAAAGATCGGGATGAATAAAATCATTCACCTGACAATCATACATTTACATTTGTAGTATATCTAATTTATCATATTATATCTAAGATTAACATTCAACAATACATTAAACACATTAAAAAAAAAACATTAACATTTTCATTTTTTAATCTGCAGAAATTCTTCTACAGAGTAAAATGCCCTTCTTATTAAGAATTTATATAAAAGAGACTTAAAACATCTAAAGTCATTGAAATTGTTTTCTTTACCCATTAGGTTTTTAAAGTGGTTATAAAGTGTGATGCCTTTATACATAGATGAATTTTGGCCAATGGTTAGCCTTGAGAATGGTTGACATAAGTTTTCTGCTCCTCGAGTATTGTAATTATGATGAGAGCTGTTTTTAGGTAACTCTTGTAGTTGTATTTCTACATTTAAAATAGATTGAAATATATACAGTGACGGTACTGTTAAAATAGATAATTCAACAAATATTTGCCTGCATGACGTTCTTTGGTTGACCCCTTCAATGCACCTGACAATTTTTTTTTGGATGATATGTGTTTTATCAATATGACATGAGCTTCCCCAGAATATCAAGGCATATGACAAATTCGATTGTACCAGACCATAGTAGACCAACATTAATATGTCCCTTGATACCGTGTCCTTCAGTTGCCTTAATACAAAACAATTTTTACTCAGTTTGTTATTCAGTATGTTGATATGATTTTCCCAGCTCATTTTGTGATCAAGAGTGATACCTAAGAATTTAGTAATTGCAAGCTGTTCTATACTTTTGTTATTGATTTTTATTAAGGAGCAAAAATTGTGAGTGATATTTCTCGGAATGAAAGAGATGAATTTAGTTTTTTCTATATTAACACATAAACCATTATTGGTACACCATTCATAAAATTGTTGTGCAACAATGTTGGCAGTGTGCACTGTTCAAGACGTTTATCAGATATCATCATGGTTGTGTCGTCTGCATATATAATATTTTTTGCTTGAGTGCATGATAAAAAAATGTCGTTGACAAAGATAGTGAACAGTATTGGGCCCAATATTGATCCTTGGGGTACCCCAACATTTACGATTTTCTCCTCGGATTTTGCATTTTCTAACATAACTACTTGCTTGCGATCTTTAAGATATGAGATTATCCAGTTTAGTGGTGATCCTCTAACCCCAGAGTTGTATAGCTTATCAAAAAGGAGACTGTGGTCCACTGTGTCAAATGCTTTACTTAGATAAAAAAAGAGAGCGATATAAGTCTTCTTTGAGTTCATATGGTCATGAACGTTCAAGCATAGGTCTGCAATAGCAGTATTTGTTGATTTATTTTGTCGAAAGCCATGTTGAAAGGGACCTAGAAGATTTTGGGATTCAATGAAATTTGTCAATCTGATGTTGAATGCCATATCTATTATTTTTGCAAGCTGACTTTGTAAGCAGATGTTTCTATAGTTATTTATATCATCTCTTGCTCCTTTATGTTTGTAGATGGGAATTGATTTAAATTAATTCCAAATGAGTTATTGATTATAGAGCTAATCGTAAACTAATTAGATTTTTTACTGAATATAGTACTTTGCCATTGATTTCATCAATACCAGCTGATGGTTTTCTAGTAGTGTTACTAATTATAGATTCGATCTCATACGGTGTTATTGGAGTGAGAAATAGTGTATACTCGTGTATTGGTGACGTTATTAATCTGTTTTTGTCAGGCTTAGAGTATGTATTGACAAAAAAAACACTCAGCATGTTACATATTCTATTTTTGTCGGTTATTGTTTCATTATCAACTACAAATTGATTTACTGTGTTTATATTCGATGTGCCCCTTTTTTCATTGATTATTTTCCAGCTTTCTTTTGTTATGTTAGCTGACTCTTCCAGTCTGGTGTTATTAAATGTATATTTCGCTTGCTTAGCATAAATAATTCTTAGTTGTTTATAACGTTTTTTGATGATTTGATTGGTTGTTGTTTTTGCTATGCCTCCCATTTCGCACACCATTTTATGTAATTCCTTTATTTCATTGTTATACCATTTTTTCTTTGTTTTATTGCTCCTACCAATTTTTTAAAAATTGAATGCACTATTATAGTGGTACAAGAGTGTACTGTAGAATTCTTCGAACATGACATTAATATCCGATGAGCTGAAAACTCCTTGCCATTGTTCAGCACTGATCAAATTTCTGAAGGTTATTACATTAGAGTCTGATATATCTCTTATTATATAGGTTCCATTATTTGCTAAATTACCCATAGGAAATTCATATTCACACAATTGAATTGTATGATCTGATATGTGATTATCTTTCACATATATATTTTGACACCCAAGATTTGAGAAGATTAAATCAATGCATGTGGAGCTTTTACCTGTGATGCGCGTAGCTTCTAAAATGTAATTTTTCATTCCAAATTCTTCGAATATGTTTATTAAATCTCTTTTACTTGTGGTATCCACAAACAAGTTGATATTCATATCTCCACTCACAATGTAGTAGTTGTCCTTTGAGTAGATGTCACATATCAGCTCATACAACTTGTTAAGAAATTTTTTTACATCACTATCAGGTGTTCTATATATGCATACAACAAATAATTTGAAGTTGTTTAAATTTATACACGCAATTGAACTTTCAAAGTCTTTTTCACTATTTTTATTAAGGTGTATGGCTTTTGCAACTGAAACATATTTTTCCCTAATATATATACAAGTGCCACCTCGTTGATATTCGCTGCGGCTAAAATTACTAATTAACTTGAAACCTTGAAGTTCAAGTGTCTGAATTTCTTGTGATTTGAGCCAATGCTCGGAGATACAGCAAATGTGAACATCATTCAGGTCGAATATTATTTCAAGATCACTAGCGTTGTTTGATATTCCTTGAATATTGATATGCATAAGTACAAGATTTTCAAGTAGGCTAATTTTTTTATTCATTATACTTCCTTTACTTCGATTCTGGTGCTGCCTAAAAAAGTGTTTGATCTTTTTTTTTCTTCATCTGCCTGTTGAGGATGACTTTTTATACTGATGTTACATCCGTTAATGAATTTCAATAGATACTCAGCGAGTGACCACTTCCCCCTGTTTGATATCTCGTCATTATAGATGTACAGGCGATTTCTGCTAGATATAATGTTATTGCATTCAATTACCCTATTTGACCTGAGACCTGCCAAGTGTAGTTCCTTAAGTAGATTCACATTGTTTTTATATATAATATTGTTCAAATATTCGTTATCCCTTACATAAGGTTGTGTCAATAGTATGACTATGAGATAATATAAAAAATTTCAAAACAGCAATGTCCCTCTTCTTTTGGTTTGGCCATAGCACGACAAAGTCATTTTTGTTGAAGCCGGTAGAGTTCTTTAATGCTGTGTTCACTAGCTCTTGATCATCTGCATTACCTTTATTAAAAGAGAGTACTGTTTGGCTATCTGATTGTTTCCAGATCATTTCACTCAACTTTTTTCCTCTATTTCCAGCAACTATAAGGATTTTCCTGCCAGAGCCAGAGCCGACTTCTATTGAAGATGTCGGATTGCTACTGCCATGATTTTGTATTCTGTTGTTTTTTGAGGAGTATGATTCCAGTAGTAGTTTCATGTCTGCTATGTTTTTTAGAAGGTTTCCATTTTGGGAAATGAGGTCAACCATTTCTTTTTCATAGTTCGAATTTATGAACTTTACCAGTTCTAATTCATTTTTCATCATAACGTTTTCAGCCTTGAATTTGTCAATTTCAACACCTGGTATATGTCTAGGTTTATCATTGCTTTTTTTGTCATCATTGTTCATGGAATTCCGATTTTTTGTTTCAGTGGGATCCCCTTTGTTTTTTTCAGTCTGTGTGAAGGCATCCTTGAGTTTTTTTTTGGTGTCTGGTTTTTTGTGTCTGTTAATGTTTTCACTTGTTTTTGCAGTTCCTCAATGGACTTTTTTCCATTGTGGATCATATGGTTTAAATATGCTTCCATTTTTAGGGATTCTTGATAGAATGTTTCAAACTCATCTTTAAGTTTCTTGATGTGGTCTTCTTTGTGTTGATTTTCTCTTGTTAGCTCTTCAACAATACTTTTAAAAGCAAGGATCTCTTCATCACCTAGTATGTTTGGGATTTCGCACACACAATCTCCGCAAATTATTATTTATTCTGTTTCCTTTGGTGAACTGTTTGTTTTTTATTCTGTGCAAACAACTTTTATGAAACACACTGATACACTTTTCACAGATGAAGTAGGCAGGACTTGGTTTATTTTTGCAACATTTGAAGAAGTTATTGTTAGTTTTATCAGACTGACATAAACTGTGACTTTCACTTTCGGCCATCTTGCCCTAGCTATCCTATAGAATAACTATCCTATAGAATAACTATACCAATTGTATAGGAATTGTCAGTGTTCACTTGAAAATAAATCCTTTGAAAAAAATCAAGTGCGAATTTGACTCGTGCGCAATAGTACCGTGAAAGATAAGTTTATAAAATTAGACCTAAGACTTTCGTTATGATTTTACTGTGAACTTCAAGTAAGGCGTTATATTATATAGAAAAAATTCTGTGAATTGAAAAATCCACCATAAAAATTTAGTTTTTCTTGTGAATATCTAACAGAAAACAACTACTTCCCTGGCTAAATCCACGCTGGTCATTGAACTACATCTGAAAGATATTTTGAAAGGACCCCTAACCCAGAAGAAAAATTTTGAAAGTCAAAATTTGTGTTTCTATTCCAGTCCTAATCAAGAACTCATATAGATGAATGAGATGAAGAAATATGTTTTCCAAGAAGAAACACTCATCGGAAATCATTTGTGACAAAGGTGATGCCAGTCTTACATCAATGTTACAAATGATTTCTGGTGAGTGATCCTTCTTGGAAAATATTTTTTTTCATCTCATTAATCTATATGAGTTCTTAATTAAGACTGGAATAGAAAATCAAATTTCACTTTCAGATTTTCTTTTTGAGTTAGGGTCCTTTCAAACTAACTATCCCAACAAACATTATAGGTAAAATTTACGTCATTTCGACCTTCGAATAGGTCAGCGCCCTAATTGGCGAAGGTAATTATTACGTTATAATTACCTTAAATTCACCATTATGGGGAAAAAAATGGAAGTAATTCAGAAGTCGAAATTTGGGAAATTAAGACATTTCTCCTTATAAATTGAAGGCATAAATAGGTAAAATTGCCTCCAGACTAGTCGACTGATGGTAAAAATGTAGTCATTTCTACCAATTTCAGGTTATAAACACTGTAATGAAACAAACAACAAACAATGGCAGGTTAGAAGATGATAAAATTTTACTGTATATTGTGTATCTTAACCTACATGCTTATGCGTGAAAGCGTTGAAGTTGACATGAACATGGCGTATGAAGAAAAAATTGTCAATAAACGTATAGCAGATAATGCAATAAGTGATGGTTTCGCATCCACACCTAGCTGTGATTTCATTTGCGATACAAACTTTTCTGTGATAATGTTGATTTTTACTTGTCTAAAACAAGTGGGCCCATCAAATTATTAGATTTGTATGAAAAAAAAAACATTAATTCATGTCTTTTTTGACAACTTTTTCCATCAAACACTTCAAAAACTGATTTTATAGATGAAGTATGTGTGTACATATCATATTCACCTATTTTTTGACTACCACTCATTAAAATGTGGTCGATTCGAGAAAATTATGTATTATTTTTACAATGGCGGAAACGGTTCAAACCGAAAAATATGGCGTAGATTCCATATGGGACCTATATGTCGAAATTCCTTAAAATTTTGACCATGAGAACACATAGACTTTGTTCAAAGTCGAAAGTAACCTTTATTCCTGACTTTGAAGTCCATTTTCCTTATCTTGGGATTTCAGACCCTTTCACATTGTGGTCACGTGATGAAATACAATATATGTTATTGGATGCGTGTCTATACGTTTCGTTCTCTGGATGGATTGCGAATCGTGGATAATAAATTTATATTTTACTTATTCTATGTTCTGTGCAGAAACACTCAAATGTCAATACGGGGTGAAAAAGTCAATATGTTTTGCTAATGTTAATGGTAAGGCCAAGTAACCTATAGTTACTCAGAGAAATGGATATTGACTAGAAAACCCTGTAATGAGTGTTCATTCTGAAATTAAATATCAAATCCATCAGTAATGTTGATAATAGTACGCGATATTTATATTTCAGTGCACATCTTCCCAGAATAGAAACCATGATTAATGTTATTGTCTAATGAGGGAATCTCTTTCCGAAGAGAAATAGCCAATCATAACTTTTCAAATATAAAATGGTGTGTTGTGATTGGCTGAATAATTTTGATTTGACATTTCTGCGTTCCGCATTCGGTGCCCGGAAATATACAATTTATCAGCCAACTGTAAATACCATTAAAAATCGACCAATTATGATTCGCTTGATTTTTACTTTTCCGGAAACCACAATGATTGGTTTTAAAATTCTCGAAGCCATGGAAACTCATCATTTCAACACATCAATCTCTTATTTTTGTTAAAATCAATTTTCTATTTGATTTGATTTTTTGCGTATTCAATACCATTTTTTCATCCATTTACTTCAAAAGGATGAACTTCATTGAATTCCATTTTGTCGCTGCATCATTGAAAACGTCGCGGCTGTAGTTTACCGCTGGCGACAGACGAAGCTTTCTGAACGCAGCCCATTCATGTTCAGTATCTCTTACCGACATGACCTGAGACCTAACCAAAGTTTAAGGTTAACGCTTTCATGTTTTTATTTCAATAATGGATGAGTGTTTTAAAATAGTTGCCGTCATAAAAAGACGTGAAGCAACACCCATAGTTGAATACTCCTATGTACCCCATAAGTGGGAACAAAAAGGAGAGTGTTCTACCAACTGCTTGTATGGAGACTTTATGCGACAAGGCCCAATGTCTGAACTCCTCTAACAATGGGAGGTTATCTTCCAAGCTTTGTGCCTTATTCCCATTGAACTCATCGTCTTGTGATCCATATTTTTCCCCGGTATCATCATCGGTAAAAGCAATTTCTTACTCTACATTAATTTCTGTAGTTGATGATGACTGAGTGGAAGATGATGGCTCTGATCTCTGGACATCGGAAAGTATAGGATGGTTTCGGATTATATTTTCATTTGTTCTCATTCTGGCAGCTAATCGATAATAGTTGGTGGTATACCTGTATGGTTTACTAACTCTATTCGAATTTTTGCTCGGCATTTCATAGATTTCTAGAATGTAGGGCACAATAAAAAAATTAAAGGAAGTAAATTGTATCATGTCATCCTCATCTGAATCGACTTGGTCTTTAATATCTGATGATAGACTAAGTTACTTTGAGGATTTTATTTCAGGTAACTTTGACTTCGTTGTGGACATTTAGTCTGATTAGACAAATATTGTGGTAATCTCGCCCTCATTGTAGAGCAGTAGGTATAAAATAGGTCAAGAAATGTCCAGGCAACTCCTTTAACTCAATTGGTGCCAAAATAGGTAATAAAGAGTATATAGTAGACCTGTTTACTGACTTGTCAATTCCCTGACTATATGAACACACATGAGGTAATAATTAGGTAAATATTCACCAGAAGGTTTTTCCTGAGAGTTCCAAGTATTTTGAACACATTTTGCTGGTAACCTTTAGGTGAAATTTAACCTAGTAAATAACTCTATTAACCCATGAGGCTGTGAAGGTATATTTGAAGTCCATAACAAGTAATTTCATACTACGCACTACGCCTATTAAGTTTTTGGTTTTTGAAGGAGATTTGGTGCTCTCAATTATGGTTTTTATAACTCCAATTATAACTTTGGAGTTAGTTAGTACTTGAAGGTAAAATATTTGGTCAGAAATGGGTAAATTCGGACTTCTTGAAGCCGCTTTACCCCACTGCTTGGTATAATTTTCCTATAATGTTAGTTGGGATCACATGTAGTTCAATGTCCAGCGTGGCTTTAGCCGGAGGAGCAGTTGTTTTCTGTTAGATATTTAGAAGAATAACTTCATTTTTATCGTGGATTTTCCAATCCCAATAAAAAACATTTCTATTCAATATATAACATTACTATTGGAAGTTTCAATGTAGAATGTGAGTCTGATTTCTATATCATAGGGAGGAAATTTCTATATCATAGAGAGAAAACTGAATAAGATAAGGGAGTCTGATTTCTATATCATAGTTTTATTTATCATAAGTAAACAGGAATAAAATATTTGAAAAAAAAAAAAAAAAGTGTATTTTTTTTTCTATTCAAGCTATATATATATATATCTATTGGATCAAAAGTCGATTGCGTCTGTAGAATTTAAGATTATTATACCGGGTGCGGGCCACCCCTGTAACTTCTGCATTCGTGAACGGATTTTTCTGAAATTTGGTACAGTTATATAAGCAACCATTTCGGATTTGATCTCATCACAGTCCCATATGGCGGAGTGTGTAATGTGATCGAGTCCGAAATGGTTGCTTATATAAATGTACCAAATTTCAAAAAAATCCGTTCACGAATGCAGAAGTTACAAGGGGGGGGGCGATATCCTGTGTCACCCGGTATTGTTCGAAATGTCGGTGATGAAAATATCTGTTTTTGAATGTTTGACAAATGTTCTCAAACATATTCGATACGTGAAACATATTTAACGTTAACTGGGTTCCAAAAAATACTGTTATATTTAAATATTGGTCTTACCATGGTATTATACATTGCGCGGCTAAATTATGGAACAAATTCGATATTTCGCAAACAATGTACTTTTGAGAAAAATCCTGAAAAAGGTTGATTTCTGTTTTTAAATGCCGATTTTTTAATTTATATTCTAAAGAAGTTATGTCACTGGCTTTGACGTGGTAATCGGTAATTTTTTTAAATTGAAATAGATGTCTTGTGATACTTCATCGGAAAGGTCTTTCAATACTGCATTCAATGATAATAAATAATTTGATTTGTTTGTATGTGGTGAACAAAAATTAATATTTTATTTCGGTAAGAGAATAACTTTATATCCAACAAAATACATTTGAATGAAATATTAATTTTTGTTCACCCTGTATAAACAAATCAAATTATTTATTATCGTTGAATGCATTGAAAGACCTTCCAGATGAAGTATCACAATACATCTATTTCAATAAAAAAAAAACGATTACGTCACCACGTCAAAACCAGTGATATAAGCTCTTTAGAATATACATTAAAAAATCGGCATTTAAAAACAAAAATCGACATCTTCCAGGATTTTTGTCAAAAGTACATTGCTTGCGAAATATCGAATTTGTTCTATAATTTAGCCACGTCCTGTATATACATTTTCAGAGCTATTAGATGAGTATAAAATTATTTTGTATTCCCCAGGATAAAACTACCTGCTCTCGACGCGTTCCTAACAATATCGTCAACATCTCACTCATTTGTCCAATATAATAAACTCCCAGGTTCCTCACTTCGTTAAAAGAATTAAATTAATTATTGTTAATACAGAAGTTCGCTGTTGGTAGAGATGAACATTTTCTTAATATAATTTGAAAACATTTATCTATATTGAGGAAGAACCGACACCAATCTGTCTGAGGGTAAAAAAACATCTATATATTTTCAGGTGATCCGCATATAACAAGTCCTTAGAAATACTAAAACATTTTTCATGTAATTCGAAAAAATTGTAAAAAAAAGGAACCTAAGTGTGATATTTCTGGAATACCTGATGAAATCCCAATGTTTTCTGATTTGAAGTGATTCACCGCTACATATTAATATTTCTTTGTTTCATAATGAAGGTTGCATGATGATTTATTTTATCGAATGCTTTAGAAAAATCGGTGAACACTGCACATTTTGAAGCACCATGTTCCATAGACAGTTTCTTGATAAAATTAAAATTAGAATTATAACCACTTTGGTAAGCCTTGAAATAATTATTGATAGTCTGGATGGAAATTTCACTTAGTCCTTGAATACTTTCAGGGAAATATTTGTAATCTTGTAATGGAATATTTTCACTCACTTTAAGTGTCCTGGTGGATATAACTATGGTTGATTTATGGTGCTGTTTACAATGTTGGCAGGAACAACTGCATCGGTGGATTCAGGATTTTCAATCTCGCTTTCAATAGGGGTGTCTCTTATCTGAGGATTTCACTTTCTTCTTATTTGAGTTTTGATTTGGCTTTGTCTCGACGTAGATATATATATCAATTTCATAGTTAATTTATCTGTTTTTCTCATTATTATAATACGATATTAAAATATCAAAACATCTTCCTCAAAATTTTTCTTTGCATCCTCCCTTCATTTTTTCTAATATTCATCTCCTGGAAGCTGTCCTTTTTCAAACAATCCAATCACATCCGTTAATTTTCATAATATTCCACTTTTCGCATTGCAGGCACAACACTTTTAATTTAATTATACTATGGTACTTTTTTCATTCAAAATATTTTCTCCAAACATTATACTATTGATTTGAATCTTCTCATTTTCTCTCTTTCAGTTTTGAAAACTCATTGACATCTGTCATATTTCACTTCATTTCATTTCAGTTCTGAATTCCTATACAGGATGTTTTTTACTGATAAATGATTTAATTTTCATTTCATTTTTGAATTCCTATACAGGATGTTTTTCATTGATAAATAATTTAGTTTTGATTTCTCTACTCAATTAAGTTAAATAAATTTAAGATGAAATAAACGAAACATAACAAAAAATCAGAATAAAACTCATCCGCCACACTCTTAAAATGTCAGAGTTGATTAGAAATATATATATATATATATATATATGTTATCTTCTAGTGACAAATAGAAACAATAAATGTATGAACTTATGAACAGGAAAATTAGTTATAGCAATAGATTCGGAAATCAATTTAAAATTCCGAAATATGAAGGTTACAACACATCATCCAATGATTTTCATGAACACTTCTTGAACGCAATCGAGGTCGATGGTGAAATAAATAGAACTGTAATCAAGGCCTACTAAAGTAAATGATCAAAATTGTACAAATAATAAAACATGCTTCATTGATCCTAGAGATGAAAACAAGAACGGTAGTTCTTAAAAAAAGACTCGGATATGATAATATATAATCCAAATTACTCAAAAATTGCCTGAAACCTATGTACTTAACCAATTCAGGGAATCTTTTTACCTCAACTGGTTCCATTATAGCCCAGTCTGTGGATAAAAAATTAGGACGGTGTTTGTAAATGAAAAATACATAAAAACGTACAAGCAGTTTTGCCCTATTTTTATAAACAACGATCAATTCAGTTTTCGGACCTTAGAATTTTCCAATTACGTTTTAGAGAAAAGTCGTAGGTATTAAAAAGACCTTCAATTCCATTTTTATGTGATAAAATCTATGAATAAATTCTCAAGATAATGGCGAGCAAAACCTCTTTTTGCACTTTTTTAGAAATGTTTACAACTTTTGTAATAATTGTTATAAGTGACGTATAACCCCTTCAGCTAAATCGGTTTAATAGTTTATAAATAATTTCATATGTTTATGCGAAGTATCGTTTATTTGAACAATCGTCACAGGCAAGATAATGGATCTAGAGATGTTTAATAAAGTGGAATGAATTCTTGAAAGATTGCACTTCAAAGTTAGTTGAAAAAATATGTTATTTGTAAAAAAAATATTGTTTAAAAGACCGTTTGAAAGAGGTGTGTTTTTCAGCTTATAAACAAATGAAATAACTACATTATTTTTTATGATAAATGCTTATAATTAGGCTCATCGAGGAGTTGGTTGAGAAACACGTATTTGATAAAATTTACACTTATCAATTGAATCTAAAATATAGGTCTTCACTGAAAATAACAGACTTATGATTGAAAAAAAGTTTATATCTTGGCTCCTATGAGTCCTAGAAGATTCGTTTTTTTTTAATACGTGTTTCTGAACCAGCCTATAATTAGAAGTTTTTATCATAAAAATCAATAATCTTCGATTAAATTCATAATCTACGACCCCAAAATCCCCGACATACCAGTTTTGAATAGAATCGGACCATAAACACAAAGATCATCGGCCATCTTGGAGCCGCTATTTTGATTTCATGAATTTTGAAGAATAATTCATAATCATCGACCCTGAAAACCCCCACATACCAATTTTGAATCGAATCGGACCATAAACCTAAATCTCGTCCGCCATCCAGGAGCGTCATTTTGTTTTTTTCTTTAACAAAATTCCATGAGTCGCCATTTCAATTTCATAAATTGTGACAAAAAAGGTATTATCTCCGACTTCGAAACCCCCCCCACCATACAAAGTTTGAATAGAATCGGACGATAATCAGAAAACTCCTCCGCCATTTTGGAGCCGTCATCTTGAACTTATAAATTTTTACAAGAAATTCATGAATCTCCCCCACATAGAAATTTTCAATCAAATCGGACCATAATCACAAAACTTATCCGCCATCTTGAATTTCGTCAAAAAATTCTCCATCTCCGTCCCCGAAAACCCCCACATTCCAATTTTGAATCGAATCGTACCATAATCACAAAACTCGTCCGCCATCTTGGAGCCGCCATTATTTTTTTCTCTAATGAATTTCATAATGCATTGTCACCGGATTATGAACACCAGCCGAATTTCAGCTTAATCGGATGTCGGCAAGTGCTCCAAAAATTCATTCGAAATTTTGAACCGGAAAGAATGACATACAACGGAGCAAGTTAAATAAAAGCTCGTAAATAGAGTGACTGGCTGTATAAACAACATTCATAATTGTTGATAAAATCAAATAAAAAATAATTAAATGATAACGGGAAAGAAAAAAACAAGATCGATAATCTGTAGAATTTTGTATCAGCAATGCAATGTTTTTTGTTCAATACATTAAGCAAATAATAAAATGTACTATAATATAAATATAACCAATAACCAAATTATGTTTAGTGGTGGTCTTTAAGTGAAAATATATTTTAATTTCCACAACAAATATGTTTTGTAATTTTTTGTTGTCCCCTCCTGCAATACCTTACGACATTCAAGTTTATATATATATATATATATATATATATATATATATATATATATATATATATATATATATATATATATATATATATATATATATATATATATATATATATATATATATATATATATATATATATATATATATATATATATATATATATATATATATATATATATATATATATATCAATTTCTTGGAATGAAGGTCTGATTCAGTCAATTCGTATAATTCCTTTTGACGACGTTTCGACATAGTATTTGTCATCTTCAGGTTAAAAATACTAATTGAAACTGAAATAATTCATCAAAAACATTGAGTTCGAAATATACATGTTATTTAATACAATATAAAAATTTAATGACATGTTATATTTCGAACTCAATGTTTTAGTATTAATTATTTTAGTGCATTCATCATAATATTGTGTTAAATAAGATATGTCTCAAACTCCATGTTTTTAATTTCAGTATTTTCAACCTGAAGATGACAAATACTATGTCGAAAGGTCGTTAAAAGGACTTATACGAATTGGCTGAATCAGACCTTTATTCCGAGAAATTGAAGAAAATATATATATATATATATATATATATTATAATAAAGGTCAAGAAATAAAAAAATATATATATATATATATATATATAAAAAAATAAAAAAATATATAAATAAATATATATATATATATATATATATATATATATATATATATATATATATATATATATATATATATATATATATATATATATATTTATATAGAACACAATCTACGAAACTATCTTGAGGATGCAGTCAAAATAACCGGGCTGGGTTAAAGAATACTCTTTGTTATATGGTCGAGCTTTCAGAAACGTTTATTTCCTTTTTCAAGACATCTAAAAATGTAAAAAGAACAAGTACTAGAGGGTGAACTGAAACACAATTGTTGTAGTACTTTAACCTCCAACATTGAAAACAGGAACCAGAATCAGAATGATCACTCTAATAACGAAAATCAAAACATCCCTAATAATATTGATCAAGATAACAATGTGGTGAACCCCCCTGATAACTCTCCACAAATTTTTTTCTGTTCTTTACCATATATTGATAATTTAACTCCTAAACTCATTAATATTATAAAAAATGACAACCTTAAAGTTGCTCAACGTATCATACTAACTAATCAGAGTATTTTCACCAACACTAAAACTAAAGTGAAATTTTAGAACAATCAAACATAGTCTATAATATACCTTGTCAGTCTTGCAAAAAATCATATATTGGACAGACCTCGAGGAATTTATCTGGTCGCATTACCTCTCACAAAAGTATTGTAATAGGAACAAGTGCTCTTGTGCTCTTGCTGAACATGTGATCAAAGAGAAACACACTATGGACTATGAAAATGTTAAAATTCTTTGCACTGAGAATAACTATCATAAAAGAATTTTCAAAGAAATGTTCCATATTAATAATGACTCTAACACCATGAACAAAAAAACTGATTTAAATAATCTGAGTATTATGTACAATTACATTATTAAATTGGAACAACATTACCTTTCTGGACCACAAATGAATGTGGAATCTTAAACACAATGTGCTTATAGAGATAATTTCATTAACATTTTCCATTGTGTTTGTCTCTTTTTTCAAATGTTCTATAATTTTTTGGTATTTTCAAATTTCCGCCACTGTGAAGTTGGCAATATATTCAAACAGGTTGATCCCTCCCCACTTTGCATATTGACATCTGTCATATGTCTAATGTATATCATTTCCTTTTCTGATGATCTATGCTCTTCTGGCATAACTCGACCATGTGCAGAACTTATTTTGACATCTCCATGACGAGAATTTTTCTAGTTTTTGAATAAAAGTGGTTTAAAGTTGTTTACTGATTTTTAAACAATGCATTGATTAATAATCTGCTCAATTGTGTTTGTTCCTGACTATGTACGCTTTTGACTTTATAATGTCATTATCAAGTTAGTAAGTATTTCTAACATTTCATGGAGTACCATGTGACTCAAACTTGTTCTTTTTACATTTTTAGATGTCTTGAAAAAGGAAATAAATGTTTCCGAAAGCTCGACCATATAACAAATAGTATTCCTTAACCCAGCCCAGTTATTTTGACGGCATCCTCAAGATAGTTTCGTAGATTTTGTTCTTCAACTAGTCAGTCAAGACTACCCTTATATATATATATATATATATATATATATATATATATTGTTATGGTAGGTATTTACTTTTCAAAATTATCAAATAAAAAAAAACAATTAAACAAATTTGTCATAACAAATATTTTATTATGATGACTAGATGTTATTAAAAAAATAAAATAAGTAACAATCATTATTATAATAACTATTAGCCCATCATAATAATTGGCGCCGCAACGCGGGGCGATAACAGCAACGTGGGGAGATAACAGTAACGTGGGCGAAATAACAAAAAGGTCGAAATTATGATAATGCAATAAGCATCATAATAATTGTCGCCCTACGCGGAGCTGAATTACCAAAATAATAATTAGAAACAAGTGTAAATTTAAAATTGAAAAGAAAAACATTTGTTTGAAATCAAATATATTATACAGGGAAAATATAAAGTTGATATTTTAGAATTCTTGCATTGACATATTTGTATGAGTGTGAAGAAAATGGATTTGAGAGATGGTAAAAAAGTTGGTTTGGAAGAAGGTGCAGAAGGTAGAGAGAGAGGTGATCAGGAACAAGGAGAGAGAAGTAATGTGAGAGGGAATGAAACACAAAGTGAAAGAACAGAAATGGAGAGTCAGTTTCAAAAATTGATGGATTATATGGAAAGAATGAATGAAAATTCAGTAAAAATGGAAAAAAGTATAGAAAATTAAATGAAAAATGAAATTAAAGTAAACTCAGAAAAAATGGAAGATAAAATGGAAAGAATGAATATTAGAATAATAGAAATATGGGAAAATGGAAAAAAAAAGTACAGAAGGAATATGTAAATCATTTGAAACAAGTTGTGAGCAAAATAAATTTCAGGGAGTATTATACAAAAAACAGATGTTAGTGAAATTTATTAGAAAAGATGATAAACAAATGCAAAATATAAAAATGAATCCTGATGACAATAATAATGAACTTATGGATGACTTGAACATGATTAATAAAAATTTTGAGATGCAACAAGGGAAATCAAATGCTAAAATAAAAAACAAAAAAGGCTAATTAAAATTATGAGATGAAAGAAAGGAATACAAACGATGAAATAATAATAATGGGAGGTGAGATCTCAAAAATAAAATTAGAAAAGTATTTAAATATAAATGACTATCAGAAACAAGAACAATTTAAAATTTTGGAGAAAGAAATAGTTAGTTATCAGTATTGACATAAAATTTCAATTGAAATTTTTTTAAATAAAATATATGCTTGAAGTAACAAAACAAGTCTAATTTCGTAGAAGGAGAGACAAATAATAAATAAAAAAATTAGGCAAAAACCAATTGTAGGTTAAATACATTTTACAGGTAAGTTAGGGAACAAAAATTTGAAAATATCTTTGATAGATACTCTTTCAGAAACATTTGAATGAAATAAGATAAAACAAAGTGTAAAATAAACTTAAAGGTAAAAATACATCAACTAGAGAAAAAATTAGAAGAAACAAATCAACACATGAATTGAAATTTGAAGAAAGAAAATAACAATAATATTGAATAACAATCATTAAATGAAAAACAAGAATCTGATACAATTATTGGTACAGATCAGATAAAAAAAGTAAAAAACCAAAATAGATTATGAAGGGAAAATGTAGAAATAGATAATAAATAATATGAATTTTGAAGAAAAATGAAAAGAAACAAAGAGTAAAATATTTTGTGTATTAGAGGAATGCATGTGGGAAATGAAAGTGGAAATGATAATTGAAAGGAGTACCAATAATTATGAAAAAAAATCAATATTGAAAATATATATCAGTATAAAAAATATAACAAGTGTCATGAATGATTTATCTTGACAAGTTTTCTCTCTTGAATTGAAGATAATTTTAAAGTCAGGTAGTTTCTGAAACAAAATAAATAATAATTGTAAATAATAAATTGATATTCAAATTTTACTGGCAAGTATTAAAATGTTGAATATCAATTTAGGGGAATTGTTATGATAAGTATTCACTTTTCAAAATTATCAAAAAAAAAACAATTAAACAAATTTATCATAACAAATATTTAATTATGATGACTAGTTGTTATTAAAATAAGTAACAATAACAATCATTATCATAATAACTATTAGCCCATCATAATAATATAAATATTATTTGCTTAGGTAGGTATTGAAGGGTAGAACTCTTTTCAGTTATCATTTTTTACGCAGTTGGTTTCTTCAATAATTTGGATTATTTTGAGCTCTTAGGTTTGATTACTGGACGAGTCGTTTTGATCCCTATAATATATTTATAGTTACCTGAATAATGGTATTACTTATTTGTATAAATTTACCTTCATTTCATTTTCAGTACCTAATTGAATATATATTGATAATTAATTAGTAATGATTAATATGTATTCTATGTCGCATAAGCCGCTCAAAAAAGAGCAAAAGACAAACGTCAACGACATCTGCCCTTACGTGTCTGCCCATATCAGATCGCTCACCTCGACAGGCAGCACCTCACGCTCCGATACCCGCGCGCGCTTATAAATAATAATTCAAATCGATTCGATAGTTGAGCCGACGCCATTTTTGAATATCATACCCCATATTACTCCCACAGTCAAAACGAATCTAACGACATCTCATATGTTAAAATCCATCAAGCCGTTTGGGCTACAGAGCGTGCCAAATATATAGACTTACATACACTCGAAAAACATGACCCTTCTTCTGGGGTAGTCGGGCAAAAACGTATTGCATATCAATATCGATATTCTATGTTTATCCTTTCAACTGAAATATGTGAAAAACTAGAGTGTCTAGGTTTTTACCGTGATCTACGACGGCGAATTGGCGCCATCCTACCAGTTTTTCTCTTTTTTTTTCAAAATTTTTAATTTTCTCAAAATTTTTGATTTTCTCAAAATAAAATTTTAGATTTTTATTCTCAAAATTCTGACTTTTTTTCTCAAAATTTTGAGATTATTTCTCAAAATTACTTTTTCTCTAAATTTCGACTTTTATTCTCAAAATTTTGGGATTTTTTCTAAAAATGTTGACTTTTTTTTTCAAAGCGCACTTGTGCGTCCTGGCAAAGTTGACCGATATGCGGACGGCGTGCTCGCGCGGCCTGTGTACGTTTAAATATAAAAGTCCCGTGTGAATCTCGCAGTTGTCCGCGTAGAGCTAGATATGTGATCTATCGTTAAAATGCTGCAAAACAGGTGAAAAATACTTGCAAACATGATCGAAAATGGGCGAGTGCACGAAAGCGGCTAAGTAGTGGGGGTAGAGCAGCAGACGCGGGGCAGCGTATGTTTATCAAGCACGCTGCGCCCGTTATAAATATGCTGCTTACCCCCACTCCTTAGCCGCTTTCATGCACTCGCCAGTTTTCGGTCATGTTTGAAAGTATTTCTCACCCATTTCGCAGCATTTTAACGCAAAATGAGGAATATTCTTCAACTCCAAAAATCTTCCAGAAAAATTGAAATCGGACCACCTGTGACGCATCCAGGTCTGCTGCAATCAAATTACATTTATGCCAAAACTAATAATCCAACAGTGCCTGAGTTTTTCACACATACAGAACATATCAATCACTTTTATGTCGTGGAGAGCCTGCTTCAAAACTTAAAAAATGGTGGTGTTATGAATTAAAAAAAAAACGCATATTTGTTCTGGTTTTTCTCCGTTACTAATGATCCAATCGAGTTTTACTAGGTCTCATTTTCTTTGCATTTTGATTCTCTACAACTCGTCCATGGAGAGTATCGATATTGCTTCATTAGTTTTCAAGTTACAAGTCAAAAACGATAAAAAAAATTAAAATAATGGAGTAGGAAACATAACAGAATATTACTACGGACCGTCTTTCGTATGATGGCACAGTCGGTTTCCTGGTAGTATTTTTGTCACGAAAAACTCTCTATTGATTGGTCTATCTTTATTTATCGCTTTGTGTTGTGTTTCAAACTTGTGAAATGGCGGATTCAGTAGACTGGTTCACAAGTGCCATTTTGTTCCAAACCTGGAGGTTATTACCGAAAATTATGATTTAGGGCGCATTCGATTCGAAAAGGCATCTAAAAAAAGTGTTTAGCTGGAAAATTGTGGCCGGCAAAAATTGTAAAAGTTATACACAATTGAGTAAAAACAAATATATAGTTCGGTTTTTTGAAAATATCTCAAAAACTATTCGAGATATCCGAAATTTGAAAAAAGATCCTCAAAGAGCAGGAAATTTCCTGGAAGAGAGTCCTCCTCTCGGAACTGTGCCGGCAATATTTATAATTTTAATTTTGCGGCGAAAAAAAGGCTGAAAACGAGCACCCGTGCGCACCGACACAATCTGACACCTGAACAAAAAGAATTATTTTAACCGAGTAAATATTAATATTGAGGATTTAAAAAATTCAGGAACTATCTAGACATATGAATAAACAATAATCCGTCGGCAAAAAATTCTTACCACTATTTTTCAATTAATTATGCCTTTGTTAATTAAAAAATTTTACTTGTTGAAAGTTATTATAAAAACCCTAATAATTGTTGAACTAAAAACCTAGATTTTTTTTTACTCTTCGGGACTGTTTCTCAAAGGCTTTAAAAAAGATTCCTTTTGGAAAAATCGAAAAATTTTGATTTTTTACATTTTTATTAACAACCAAAAGTATAATAAAATTGAAAACGTATATAAAACAATTAAGGAAAGTTTTTTTCCATTATCTCAATCAATTTGTTTTCTTATTGCTAAAAGCAATATAAAAATAAATTTTTGAAATTTTTAACTCTTATTGATTAAACAATTGTTATAAACAAATGCATTGATTATTAGATTTAAACAAATTTTTTTTTGGGGATCTAGTCATAAATAATGATTCCTAAGGAAAAAATCATTTCTTAAATAAAAAATTGTATTGCTAAAAAACGCACTTGCTAATTAACAATTTTTTTTTGTTGTAAAATATGAATATTTTTTTAAAATCATTATTTATCACGTTCTCTCATATTATGAGAATTATTTTTTTTTAGTTGTTTATTAAACAAATAATTTTTTATAAACAAATGAATTTTTGCGCTATATTTCTTTTAATCCTAAAAAAATACTAAAAACAACCATGTGTCGTTTTTTATAAAAAATATGTTTTTTCTATTTTTATATAATTTCGAAAAAATGTGTGCACTTGTCGCTTTCTTTCTATTTTTCTTCATTGCTAATAAAATAACTTAAAAACTATTGAAGATACGACAAGACCACTTCAAGTCTTTTTTATTCTACATTGATCAATGAACAATTTTAACCAAAGCTCTAACTCAATTGTTTATTAACTTTTTAATATTATTTATATAATTCCCTTGGAATTAGAGTAATTGGCTATCATTAAAATATCATTTAAAATTTGCATGGATGTCTACAAAGATAATGTTCGAACGCTAACTGATAATATTAAATTTGATTTTAACGAGCCTTTTTCTTACTTCTATTCTTAATACTTTAGAATTTTCAAATGTCCTTCGAATTCCGGTTTCAACCTATTGAAATAGTTCTTTGTTAAGTTGTAGAAACATCTGTTCTAGGATACGGAGGGTCTAGCCCCTTTTCCTTATAACTGACCTAAAAATCACTTAAATAGCCGAAAAGTATTTCAATATTTGGTCGACAGTCAAACAGTGCACAATTTTTTTCGAAATTATATAAAAAATAGAAAAAAAAAATTCCCATAAAAAACGACACATGGTTGTTTTCAGTATTTGTTTTTGTATTTAAAAAAATATCGCGCAAAAATTCATTTGTTTATAAAAAATTATTTGTTTAATAATATAATATAATAATAATAAATGAATTTTTTTTCAATATGAAAGAACGTGATAAATAATAATAATTTTTTTTTTCTTTAAAAAATTATTAGCAAGTGCGATTTTTAGCAATAAAAAAATGTATTTAAGAAATGATTTTTTTCTCAAAAATCATTATGTTCATCAATGACTAGATTCCCAGAAATAATTTTTCAAATCTAATAATCAATGCATTTGTTTATAACAATTTTTTAAATAATGAAAGTAAAAAATTTCAAAAAATTATTTTTATATTGTTTTTAGCAATAAAAAAACAAATTTATAGAGATAATGTGAAAAAAACTTTTTTAATTTTATTATATCATCGATTGTAAATACAAAAGTAAAAAATCAAAATTTTTCGATTTTCCCAACGGGGATCTTTTGAGGAACAGCTTCGAAAAGTAAAAAATATTCTAGGTTTTTAGTTCAACAATTATCAGGGTTTTTATAATAACTTTCAACAAGTAAATTTTTTTAATTTACCAAGGCATAGTTAATTGAAAAACAGTAGTAATTTTTTTTGCCGACAGATTATTGTTTATCAATATGTCTAGATGGTACCTGAATTTTTTTATTCCTTAATATTAATATTTACTCGGTTAAAATATTTTTTTTTGTTCAGGTATCAGATTCGGTCGGTGCGCACGAGAGCTAAGCCTTTCTTTCGCCACTAAATTAAAATTAAAAATATTCCGGGAGTTGGGACTTTCTTTCAGGAAATTTCCTGTTCTTTAAGAATATTCTTTCAAATTTCGGATATCTCAAATATTCTTTGAGATATTTTCAAAAACCGAACCATATATGTGTTTTTTAATTAATTGTTTATAACTTTTGCAATTTTTGCCTGCCCCAATTTTCCAGCTAAATATTTTTTTCAGATGCCATTTCGAATCGAATGCGTTCTAAGTTCTAAATCATAATTTTTGGTAGTGACCTCCAGGTTTGGAACGAAATGGCACTTGTGAACTAGTCTATCAAGTGA
This sequence comes from Gonioctena quinquepunctata, assembly GCA_018342105.1. Classification (NCBI taxonomy): domain Eukaryota; kingdom Metazoa; phylum Arthropoda; class Insecta; order Coleoptera; family Chrysomelidae; genus Gonioctena; species Gonioctena quinquepunctata. Next base: position 9,309 of record JAFIRS010001463.1, on the reverse strand, counting down.
ACCTGGGCCTTAACGTAAAACTGTACATGTAAGAGATGAAAAAAACTTGAGAGTTGAAGAAATGATGGACTTTTTATACAATTCAGATGACGAAATTTTGTTAGATAATAAATATTGCAGATTTTGATTCGTAGTGTTATGCTTTTAGCTTGAATGGAAGATGACGATCAAATCGAAGTGAAGATGAATATCTACGAGAAGTGGATGAAAATTACATTCCTCAAAATAATGAAACCAGTTATAATACTAATTTGAATTGGAAAGAAACAATTGATAATATGACAAATATTCTTCATCTGAAAAAAAGACAATTACTGGTTGAATCAGCTGGTGACGATCCATATGATTGGTTTAGAATGTTAGTTGGGGATGATTTTTTAGAAATGATAGTAAGAGAAACGAATGAGTATGCCGTGGAGGTTCTGTCTCTAGCACCGGCAAAGGAAGGTCAAGAATTTTTAAATGGACTGATATAACGTTATCAGAATTGCTTCTTTTTTTTGGGACTGACAATATATACGGGGACAATGAAACTGGAAACAGCACCGATTATTTTCCATTTGTTTTGGAAATTATATGAGCAGAGATTGATATCTACTCATTATGAGATGCTTACATTTCCATGAAAATATACAGAATCCGCAGACATACTGATCGACTATATAAAATAAGGCCAGTATTGGATTATTTCACTCATAAAATGAAAAGTATATACTATCCAGGTCAAAATTTTTCATTAGACGAATCTATGGTCCTTTTGAAAGGTAGACTTCTATTCAAACAGTACTTTCCTAAAAAAACGTCATAAATATGGAATAGAAATGTATATGTTGACTGGGGATGATGGAATGGTTTTGGCTATGGTATTTTATACTGGCACAAATGAGTTAGTAGTAGGTGGTAAAGATCACACCCAGAAAGTAGTACTGCATCTTATGCGCAATTACTTACATTCTGGACACTCACTGTACATGGATAATTTCTATAACAGTTATGATCTGGCTGAAACTTTGATTGGGCAAGGCACTTTTTGTACAGGTACCCTGAGAAAAGACAGAAATGGTTCGCCAGGTGACATCGTAAACGCTGTGTTGTTGGAAAAGGGTGAAACGAAAGCCAAATATTTGAATGGAATCATGATTGGCAAATAGCGTGATCAGAGAGATGTTACATATATATTAACTTAGTTCCAAAACCAGATGGAAATAGTGAAAACTAAAAATGGAATGAGAAAAAACTTTACCTATTGTTAATTATAGCAAACATATGGGTGGAATAGATAGAAGAGACCAACTAATGGCTTACTATCAAGCGGAAAGAACATCATTACGTTGGTATAAAAAATTAGGTAAACACATCATTCAGCTATTACTTATCAACTCTCATTACTCTTCAGCAAATTTTCTGGAAAAAATTTGAAACTATACAAGTAGAGACTCGCAATTTTAGAAAAACTATTGTCCAATACAGGACAGCCAAAAACAGGAACATATACCCACAAAAATTGCAGAGAAAGGAATATTGGACCTGATATTAATGACCACTAATGATTGACTGCAAAATCATTGTCCCAACGTATTTTTTTTTGAGGCGATGACCAAACATAATGAAAATTAGTCTATTTCTGAGATTAAATAATCAACTAAATCATTACAATAAGGTTACCATGTCATACAATAACGTAATTTCATGATTAATGTTATGTTGAATCATTTCAATAAATTTGCCTTATAACAGAAAACAAATGCATTGCGAAACGAACATGAGGTTATCAATACTATGTTCTATTAATCATCACACATCCTTGTAACAATACATCAGGGTATGTTCAATGCTCAATGGGGATGGCCTCAGTACAGTGACATCATTTTGTTAATGCTTGGAAATCTTAGCCAATACACCCATTCAATGATATTAGTACTCAATTCATCGATCAATTATTCTCAACATCACCCAATGTACTTGGTCTTTTTGTCAATCTCCAAGTGCCTTCTGTGAATTCTGAGATTTAACTCCACCACTTCATCTCCCCCATCCCAAACGACGCTTGAACCAATCAACGAATTTCCCTCCAATTTAATATACATGTTCGCGAGTACATCGACAATCATTGTTTCACGGGAATTTTATATAGGTTACAAAAGTAGAAGTTCTGAGTGTTGAGTGTCACATGTGAGATATTTGTGTCTGCTGGTAAGATATCATTTTTATAGCTTCATTACCATTTATTGAATCGGATTTTCTTAATAACCTAACCACGCCTCACGTGAGCTTGTGAAATAGTCAAAAGCAATTTTACAATTTCGACTTTCAAGTATGTAAACGTACTAAATACTGAAAATGTTTGGGTCGATCTGCCTCTTTCTCGCATATCGTGAAAGATTTCCATATTTTGATGTAGGGTTTTCCGATAAGTATGTTAATGAATTAATCCCAAGGAACAATAACGTGGCAGGTAATTGCAGCAATTTTCAATTTCATTTCATCAACACCAATAGCGTTCTATTTGTTCCTAAATCTTTTATATTTCATGTTTATCCCTATTTTTTTGTAGCAGTGTTGATTTATATTCCTATGTTACTTTAAAAAAACTGACATTTGTTCGTTATCTGATGCTTGCAGAGACATGTGATTCAATTGGAAAAAATTAACGATTCACACATGGCAAATGAGGTTCTGTAGTTTTCACTCTTCAATGAATGGCTGTTACTTCAGAAAAAATGATATTTATGTGTCATAAATGGAAGAGGTTGAGTAGAACTCTACAATACTCGAGCCTTATTAAGTCCAAAGAGTTTCGAGTACGGCAGCCCCCCTGACCTATATTCCTTGTCCAGTTTATAGTGGTCAAATTAGATCAGAGTGATCATATATTTCTGTATTTTTGCACCATTGAGAAACTCTTCATGCCAGTTGTAATAACACGAATTGACTTGTTTTTCAGATGGACGAGATGCAGCAGTTCTGTGAGCCATTCACGGGTTTTTCGTCCCAATATAGTTCTTGAAGAGGACATACATGGAAAATCTCAAACGACCAAGTTCACCATATGTGATTCGCAGTTACCATTTTTGTATATAGGCAAAACCGTCCATGGAACGGAGGACCGGATAAACTTCCAGCAATCCAAGAAGTCGTCGATTCAGCTTTTTTTTTCACCATTGGAGAATATATCACAAAAATCGAAGAAATCCACAGTTACTTTGATGGAATAAAATATAAATTTTTCAATATGATGAGGCAGTGAATATCTGTTTATATCTTTTTAATTTGAATTTTCTAGAGGAAAATATCGTGTGTTGGTCCTTCATAGAAAGATTTTCCTACAAAATAAAATCAAACAACTCAAAAATATCTAGGGAAAACTCAGAGTATTCCTGAATAAAGATATAGATCTATATTAACTATATGAAATAAAATGTTTTATAGGAAAATAGCATTTTTCTTTAAATAAAATTATATTCTTGATTCAAGCGAAATTATCATTGATCTAGTTGAAATAAGCAGATTATCTTTGGTGATATGAATTATGAATTCATTTCTTATTGCAGAATTCTAGAAACAAAAATGTTCTTGACTAAAAGTATATTTCATAGAGGGGGGTTGAAACTGGGAACTCGGGATTCCTCTTTGAAAATGAATAAGTTGTTACCACCGATATTTTTATATGGAGTTCAATACAATATTTTTGTATATTGGTGCTCTCATCTGATATCAATCACATTTTCCGGTTGAAATCATTAAATGAGAATAAGTCTGAGTCAACTGAGGAAAGTTTGATTTTTTCTGCGTTTTTGTTCATAAAATCGCTATTTTTTTCTAAAAGTTAGCTGAATAATTTTGAAATGGAATTGTTATGATTTTTTCAGTATCCTATATAAGGAATAAGTAACTTTGAATGCCACTATAGCAACTGTCCCTAATCGTTGAAATAATTCTATTAAACATTGTACCAATGCCAATTAGGGATTAAACAAGAAACTTCCGGTGATAAAATACATGTTTTGATAATTAGTATAAGGAATAAAATTGATTGGTTAATGTACAAAATACATTGATGCCAGGATCGACAGTCGATGTTCAAGGAGATTGTTTATTTATTTATTTATCCCAAACAGACCAATAGGTCTAATTACAAGAGATATGAAATATAATAATCTAAATCAACTTAAATGGTACTTAAACTATATCCAATATTGAATTTACATTCTAAAATGTATTGTACGTGAAAAGGAAAGAAGTGTTTAGGAATGGCTGATCTGATTTGTTCATTAATATAAGAAAAGAATGGCCGAAGATTAAGCAGGGACTCAATATGCATTGGGTTATCGGTTTAGTCCTAAATTTTGTAATATTGAATTAAAGAAATTAAGAATACCCTGACATCGACAAAAAAGTCGATGTTTCCTAAGGCAAACATGTTTGTGATTGGTGATCGTTTGCTGGTTAGGGAAACATGCATATGAAAAAGACTATCTGGTCTGAGTAACCTTCCCTGTATTCTGAACGTAATTAATGACAATAGATTTGAATTATCGCTAAAGATATTCAGTAATTTATAGCAAAATATGCTAGCGTTTTTTGCCTTCTGCAGGCAAGACTTGACAACTTGAATTCCTGTCTGAGATGTAATGTTCTGACAATGCGATAATCAAGAAAGATTATAATATAAAAACCTTAAAAAGTCGTTTCTAACCGTGATATATTGTTGAGAGTTTGGGAGTTCCAAACTACACTTGCAAACTCCAACTTAGACCTTACATGAGCAGAGTACAACACAATGAGCTTGGATTGAAAAAGTGGCGAGATGGCCTTTTAATAAAACCGAGCATTTTCTGAGCCTGACCCCTCACAGTCTTGATGTGATGGGAGAAATTCATTCAATTGTTATAATGGACTCCAAGGTCTTTCGTATGGGATACTTTTTGAAGAGCTAATCCATCCATTTTGTAGGTGAAAGATATTTTTTGTTGAACGACATTGTTGTATATTTTGTTATATTCAAGAACAGTTTATTTCTCAATGTCCATTCATATATATATATATATATATATATATATATATCTTCCTGTACAGACACACAATCATGAATACTATAAATATTTCTAAACATTTCCATATCATCCTCGAAAAGCAGTACTTTGCAATGTTTTATGTTATCGGATAAATCGTTGATAAATAGCAGGAAGAGTAACGGTCCCAAATTGGAGCCTTGTGGTACCCCTGAGAAAGCCGAATGGAAAGACGGAAATTTTGATTTTAATCTCACATAAAGGAGTGTGACGTGATCGACCGAGTCGAACGCTTTTTGAAAATCTGTATAAACTACGTCAGTTTGGCTGTTCACAATCATATTAGATGTCACTTCTGGACAAAAAGTTGAGTGGTTGGTATTTACTGACTTTTTGCGATTAATCCATGTTGGTTGGCATTTATAAATTTTTCAATGAACGTTGTCTTTAAGCAATGTCCTTATAGTGAAAATACAAACCTTTTCATCAGGCAATCAACAACTGAACATTATAGTGATCACTTAGGGCATCAGTTGAAAAATAATGTTGAAATACAATGTCGTAATGCTTTTTTTCTTTACATTCAGGTCACTTTTTCGTTATGTGTGATATCACCAATGAACTGGGCAAAACTTTAAGGACGAAATGTCGAACTTGTAGTAAAAAGAGGTACGAAAGGATACCATCTATCCATTGTTTGGGATGCAGAGAAAAACCAGGACTTTGTTTGGGAATGTGCTTTCAAGAATATCATAAAAAATAATATTATCTATTCGTCATAGGTACTTTTGTCTTATGTGTTCATAAAATAAAATTAAAATTTTTCAAAAAACTAACGTTTTCAAACATGTCTTGAAGGCGCGTGCGAGTGCGCTGTCCGCATATTCGTGATATTCATTATAATTTGCGGAGGGCGCACATGAGCGTCATAAAAAAATTACTGCAAAAACATCTGATATAATTTAGTTGCAACGAAAACTCAACAGTACACAAAAAAACATTTTTGAAATATTATGCTCGCTTGCTAGACTGTAATTCTAAATTTAAAAATGTAAGAGTCCTACTTTTCCCGGGATTGCCCAGACCAAGGTTGTCATTATAACTCTCAGGAATCTGAATGATAATTTTCCACAAATAACCGATATGAATTAATTTGAATGAAACCATCACCAACTGTAATCACGTGTTGTGGTTTTGTAAATTTCCTACGGCGTAAATATCACTGGTGTATATTCTAGTTTAATAATGGAATTTCATTGGGAATTCTCCAATTGCCTTCACAAACTGTGCTTTTCAGAACAATTTTACCTTTATTCTGGAAATAGCCCAGTGATACTGAACATGGAATATGTAACCATGGTAATGCCAATTAAATTTGATGATATAGGAAAAATCATTCATGAAAAAATATTCATTCCTTGTCACCACTTTAGGATAATGTGCACAAAGCTAAAAGTGATCAAGCAATATTCAATATTAAATTTTATGGCCATTTCAAATTATACTCCCTTTTGACTACTGTCAATTCGTAATTGTAATTCGAATGTCAACTAAAAAACTGCATGAACCAATTTCATTTATATACAGGACCTCAATTGAACAAAAATTGGTATTGAAAATTTTTTGACCTGTCGAATTCGAACCTTATTATTGCTCTTACTCGTAGAAGGAGCCACCTACACGTCTTTTTCTCTTTTGAAGATTCATTACTTTTTTGAGCATACGTCTAGCACATTTTTCAGTAAAAAAATCAATTCCTCTGTCATATCTACGTAAACAAGCTACCTCTGTTACAGGTCGCTATAAGCAACCGTTTTCTAGATATTTGGACTTGAAAATTTCAAGTCGATTATTTGATAATCGATGCGTGTTGAAGTTATTACCATTATTTTGCATTTTTCACAAGAATGCTTAGGAAATGAATTTGACGTTCAAGTAAGTAGTTTTGGTTTTTTGTAGGGGGCGCCACCTATTCTATTTATTTTTACTCGTTTGAAATAGTAATATGTATATCGTCATGGAGTCATTTGAAGAAAAATTAATTTTGAAATGATTTTACGAGTTAGGTAAGGAATATATAGTTATTCTAATCCCAATTGGAACGGCAATAAAAATGAGAGCACTACGAGGAGTGTATGCATTGCCCGGCAAATGGAAAATTCATATACTACCAGTGTTTTTACTTTCAAAGCGTTCCTGGTACAATCATAAAAAAGTTCTGTCGTGTGGAAGAGAATTTCTTCTCGAAACTTTTTATGTCGGTCCAATTAGGATTAGAAATACTATACTTGAAGTGTTTTATAGAAAAAGTCAACAGAATACCTATTCGCAGAACTGTATCTCCAATTTTTTCCGTCCACCGAAACTTTGTATTGTTAGTACATTTAGGTACAACTAGATGTGACGACTTGCGTCCATCTTTAGACAGTATTTGCACCTATTTATACATGTATGATAGATTGTATTGATATCCCAATTATCAACTTCTAAATCTAACGAAAATAAATATTAATTTAAATTTTCCTTCACCAAATTGAGTGCCACCTAATCGACATGACGTCAATTTTGTTTGTTTGTTGGGTAGCTAGGTGTAGATAAACAATATATCGAGATAAAAAAAGTAAAAATAATGGAGATTTGTAATGCATAACTGAAAAAATATGTATCTAGAAAGAATATCCATGTGGAATATGGTTATTTACAAAGATTTCAAAACATATTTTTTGTAGAATTTTATGTGAGTAAGTTTAGGGGGATTACTGGAAATGTGTGTTGAAAGCTTGTTTTTTTCCTCTATCTCTGAAACTACTGGAACTACAATTACAAATAAATAAGGTTACTACCCACATAGCACCCGACGTCCCGCGCGGGGACGTTCATTTTAGGTCTGAACGTCCTGGACCTTTTTAGAATGTACTGAAGATATCAAGTTCTGAGTACATACGAATCAGTTCGTACTGGAATTCATAATACACTTTTTCTACGACAACCTACTACTCACGTATTCTAATAAACATTGATAAAAAGAAATATGTAAATATCTCCTTCATTGATTTGAATTCACAAATATGAAGATTTGTTGATTATTGAATTTTTGAAAAGCATTTTTGGAGGACTTGTGGAATGCTGGATACTTCGATGGCATTTCACGATTTTCCATTCTGAATTGAAATGTCCTGTATTGCATTTCAAATTTTATTAGCTATGTCAAGTTTATTTTTTCCCGATTCAATATATCCCTCAGCGACTGCCGTGGGCTTCCAGCCGCCGTGACTTTTTAACGGTGTTATTTCACCACCACCATCAACAAGAATTGTTCGCTCCTGAAGATCGGCGTAAGCAGTGCCCAGTATACGCATACCATGCCCCCCTTAATGATGAGCGCCCATGGATAGTAAATCCCCTTCACGTTATGTGTGAACGAGATTTACTGTCCACTTCCATCCTTCCCCGCTCCTCCTTGGAGCGGTCACCAACTCGCAAATGGCACGTTTGCGAGATTGAAATCGTACCTCCTGTGGTATGAAGTCAGCCTCTGAGTGCTTTAAACTCCTTGTTATCTGATCATTGTATGTTTACCTGTATGTGCATGGTGGTGATGTACCTGATGGGTGTGTGAGTGTAGGGTGTGATGTGGGTGTATTGATCTCACGTGTTTTGTATTGAGTTGTTACTCATCTGACGCGCCGGAGTGCTACTCTCGGTGGTGGACGGTCGTTCTGGTAGACTGGTAGCATATACTTTTCCCTTTCTCTAAACCTGGGATCGTCCAGGTTAAGGTTCGCGTGGATGTCTTGGTTCACCGGGCTCGTGTGGGTGTCCGTCTTCGGGAACGTCGTCTATGAAGTTTGGATTGACATTCAGGTGTCTGTAGATGAATCTATTCGGGACGTATCTGGGAGCGTTCACTGCCATTCTTAGGCTCACGTTCAAGAATAGCTGGATCTTGGTCCTGTATGTTTATGCGCATTGACCCCATGCGGCAGATGCATACAGGATGATGGGGAGGAGGATGGTCCTGATAAGGAGCAGCTTCAACTGGAGGTCCATGTTGCTACTGCGTCCTATGAGGGGGTAGAGGTTCTTTCGGGCTGCTTTCGCTAGTCCGAGCCACCGATCTACGTGTTGCCTGAATGTCAATCTTCTGTCCAGGGTGACTCCAAGGTATTTCGCCTCGTTTGCCCATGGGATTCGTCAGTTATTCATGATGACATGTCCTGACGGTGTTGTTCGCCTTCTGGTGAGAAGTATGGCTTGGCTCTTTTCCGCGTTGATCTTCCATAGGTTGAACCAGTCC